>JALJCO010005173.1:1095000-1466681 GCA_023101725.1 Atherinomorus stipes
AAGAAATCGTCCAGTGAGCTTTTGCCATTTGCTATTGACGGCTGCGGTTTTTAATAAAAAATTTTCATAAGTGATAGTCGATACAGCAGCAATCAGATGGAGCAGAAGTCAAGTCACAGTTTTGTAAGGACAGCTGGTTCTGTTAATCTTGAAGCTTGTGCTAATATCCTGGATCAGCTTCCCTAAGGGGAGCACAGGTTACACCAGATCAGGTGTCTGCCCAGATCCAGTGCCACACTGCTGCTGCTTCTGCCCTGACAGAGACATCCGTGACAGCTCCGATGCCAGTATCGCTTGTTGCTACTGCTGAGGCTCCACAACTGATGGATGAAGATGGAAAAAGAAGAAAGGGTGATGAAGGCAAGAAGAGGAACGTGTATGGTGGGGGTGGAGGGGTTTGATTTGGACCGCCTCAGGCTTAGGCCGTTAAGGGTGGTAGCAGTGCTGCCTGAGTATGTGTGTGAGCTCCCAACCGGCTAATGAGAATATTTAACATTTGCTGAGTCCACAGTGTGTTGAAAGTCATTCATCACTCCACTGATTTAGTTCTTGCTAGTTGTGCATGTTGATTGTGCAAGATGCCTGCCTTTGGGCCTGAGCATTGGTTCTAGGAAGGTGCATGTACTGCAGAGAGATACTCCAGAATAACGGGGTGAATTTCATGCATAAGTAGACTTCCACACAACTGTGCAACTTTCTTTAATTACGTAATTCTGTTGGGTCAACATGATATTCAGTGCAACAAAATTGGCTCTAGTATGAAGAAATAATGTGTCCGTGTTACTTATTTTGATCTTGTTGGACGAATGAAAACATGCCTGACTAAAATGTGAGCAAACCTATCTACCTTATACTGTCTCATTCAACAACTAACGTGAAATTAGTTCAACTAACTCAATTAAAATGATGCCAGGCCCATGTAAACGAGTTTAAACAACCCCAACAGATTCTGTTTACCCAGGACAAATACAGGAATGTTAAATGAAAACTCTAGAAATATATGGACATTTGTTCAGCATTTGTTTTATGTTCTTGATGTTTGTATCTTAGACACAAAAGACTGATTAAACAAACCTAAAATTGGATTATGTAAGCATTGTTTTAAACAGTATCACCAAGAAATATATGGCTCTCGCTACTAAATCCAAGGATTTTCTGCACTCTTAATGTATTATTCAGGATTTGAATGAATTTATTTGGGTTTTGGACTGCTGAAAAAAATAAATTTTCAGGAAAGCAAGGATGTCAGTAATTATCTTGTCAAACTACCTTGTCTTGGAGTACAAGAGCTGAATGAATGAATAGTGAAATAATGAATTACACAAAGGGGAAATAATGGAATATTTTTCAATTATTTAATTCACCCAGAGGAAAATTCTGAAAATACTTCACCATTTTTTAAAAAAATGTGCTCAAACCAGAAAGGTGCAGAAAGGAATCACCTGGATCTGAACCAGACTTATGTAATATTTAAAAGCTGGTCGAGGCACAAACCTGATTGACATGGACTAAAAGCTGACCTGCAGTTAACAACTTGATGCTAACTTTGACTCTACCCAATGATGTTAGGAGCCTTTCCTTTCCTGTAACGCTGTGGTGAAAGAAGTGCAACTATGTTTTTCAAGAAAGTTAACATATCAAAGTTTTCTCTAATCTTACTAGAAATGTAGAACTAAGCCACTTGTGATATTAGCTTTAAGTTTTGATAAAGCACTAATAAATTAACCACTGAGCCAAACATGAGTTATTAAAACGATAACTTAAATCTATGAAATTAAGTTTCAAAGCCATAAATAAATGAGTAGTTATCTCTGTTCTCTGTTCTGGGGGTTTGTCTGCTCAGTCTATCTATTGAAGGTCCTAATTAACTGTTCTGACCAGTCGGTCTTCTAAGTTTAAACAAAGCATAGAAAGGAAAACAAAGTCATGCATTACGGACAAATGCCGTGATGACAAGAGGACAACAGCCCAAGAGGATGGAGAATTTGTCCTGCAATTATTAGCAATACCAACTGGTCAACTGTTAATCTCTGCTATTACTTTAGAATTAGTAGAATTACCAGGCGTGATATGGATACTTGAAAGGCAGATATTGGTGGTGTCCTCAGATCTTAGGCCCAATCCCAATGTTCCCCCCTACTTTCAACCACTAGCCCTTAGTCACCACCCCTAGCCCTCATCCGCTATCACTACTACCTCGAATTGAAGCCACAAGGGGTAGGGCTTTGTAATTTTCCCTCGGAATTGGGACACCACTTGCTGCATTTACGTTCAGGCACGTAAGCGACTGCGTAGTGACGTTTGCACATACGTCTCACCATAACAACACACCCAGCAACAACACAGAGTTAACAGCTGTGGTCGTTTTTCATTTTTTCATCGTGCTTTTGTTGATTAATGAACAATACAACCACACGGAGAAGACGCCGCCATTGACGACTATTGTCTCTTGTAAACTGCCAAACACCTTATCTCCCAAAAGTTTTCTGTCATATATTGTGTGAATGAAAAAAAAAGGCAACATTGACGACACGTATAACTTACTGCTCTATAAGCGGTTGCTCTACCCACTGTACTAAACATCTCCATTCACACTCCATTCAAAACATTTCCCCTTCTTATTTTAGAGAAGGGGACAAAAGAAGTCTGACAAAAGAAGATTGTTTGGATGGTTTTATTCATTCTTGAATGTTTCATTTGGGCTCTTTAGGACGAGGCACGGAAGGGCTCCACGTGGTCGAACAGCTGATTGCACAAGTGTTACGAACAAACGTGTAAACGCTCTGAAGGGCCAGCTACCCATATACCCCTACCCCTTGTTATGTCCACTTCCCCTACATGCAAAGAGGGATTGGGACAGCACTACCTTCGTAGGAATGCACAAAATTTAGGGGTAGGGCTAGTGGGTGTATTGGGACGCACCCTTAGTCAGCATGGTTCTGGAGGAAAGTAAGTGGGAGGGGTATACACCCCTTCAATCAAAAGGTTTTCCAATGCACACTTACAACAAAGAGGTATGACAATCACTGACAAGATGGCTGCAACCGAGTCCGAGAAAATTTCCCCAGAGATAAAGTTTAAAAAGTATGAAAACCATTGTATTGTCTAGTTTAACACTGTTTAAATGTTTAACAGTCATTTTCTTTGTAAAATGCACATGAAAAAAATTGGTGCTTCAGTTACATAAATGCTACCAGGTTGAAAGCTAGCAGTGCTCGGTCGGCAGCCCTGATAATCTACAGTGATAGATTATCAATAAAACTTCGGCAACATTGCTGCTGCTCTTCATTTACATGGAGGTCCTTCGTGGAATATAAGCAGGAATGTCATGCACAAATAAAATTTGCTTGTTAACGTTAACTCACAACTTTAGATGGCTTGATTTCTCGAGATTTGCGCCGACAGCTCAGCGCACAGCCACTTACAAGCCGGCGGGATCACTGATGATGTATGTGATTGTTGAAGGGGTGTCCCAATTTATAGGGGTTGACTTTCAGCCCTACCCGTCGTAGCTTCGTTTTAAGTGGCAAGGGCCAAGGGGAAGGGGTAGGGGTAAAAAAGGGAATTAAGATTGGGTCTAAATGTATATCAAGCAAAGGTGCATTAGCTTGAAAAAGACAGGACAGGTTGGCTACCTAGATGACATATGTATAGCTAGATGATACAGTTTGCTTATTAAGGATTTTCCAACTATGAGACTGCAGCATGTCTAGTTTCATTTATCTAATAATTAGTGTCTACAAACATTTGATCTTGGGGGGTGGTTCAACAGAGGTTGTAAAAATCAAATACTGTATACGTAGACTTATAGAAACTTAATGCATTTAATTAATTTGTCTATTGGTGTAGGAAGCATTGCTGCTGCAATCTGAGGTACATTGGTTGTATACTCAGTGGTAATTCAGGAAATAAAACTCATTCCTAAGTGAGTGCATCTACAGTTTAGAGCGAATGGCCAATACTTTTTTGATTAAAACGACAGGCGTCGCAGACATATTAACCATTAAGTGAAAACTCTGTACTGAACCAAATGAGATGATGAGCAGGAACTGTCCTTAACTGGAGTGTAGTTTGAAAATGATCAAACTGGGAACTACAACAATTCTTACATTCAAATAAAACAGTCCTCTGGCAGTTTCTTTAAGTTTTTACACACTGATTTGAATGAAGATGAATGAAGATGCTTTGGAAGGAAATTAAATCTTTTGCATAGGTGTTGGTAAAATATTGTTTAATCGATGTATTGCAATATTTCCCTGTGCAATTCAATATTTACGCAGCAAATACTATGAACTGATTCACCCATTACGTGGGGGCGCTGTTCGTGTCATTTACGTTATATGGCTGGAGGCCACATTAGATCATAATAACAAAATGTGGAAGCATTTAAATCAATATTGAATCGAATTGGTATGGACTTGAATTGCAACCCAAAAAATCCAAATCGAATTGAATTGTGAGTTTCTTAAAAATACCCAGCTCTACTGTTGCACCTCCACCTTTTTCTAGCTTAGAAGATTAGGAATCCCTCAGCTGTGATGGTGATAGTTCACCCTCAAGTTGATTCAGTAGCAAAGAAAAGTCACAAGAAGAATGCTAACTAAGTATTTAGGATCATCTTTGGCATGCAGACTGGAAAAACCTGTCTTTTTTTTTTTTTTGATCATTCAGCACTATGTTCCTGTTGGAGAAAGACTTAAATACTATTGATAATGGAAAAAAAGACCAAAAATGAAAATGAAACAAATACAAAAAAGAGAAAGTTCAAGCTTTCAGACACATTATACGCATCATAAAATACCTAACCGGGGGTGTGCAAGCTCAAGGGAGACATTAAGGATTTTTATGGTAGTAAAAGTCTGACTTATTTTTCTGGGGGATAAAAGTCACTCTTGAAAAAAGGTCAGGAATCACCGTCTTAAAACAATAGCATTCAGTCGTTCACGGTGCAATATTACAGTCAGTTTCGTCATGTTTCACCATAATAATCATATGACGTAATGTTCGTGTGCCAAGAGTCCAGTGGTTATATAAAACAATGATGGTGAATTTTACCTTGCTTAACTAGTCATTGGTTAACTTCAAAGGAAACTGCAAAAAGCTGTTTCCACTTCACCTAAGGTCAATATCTCCACCATCACTGCTGTTGGTCAAATATGAAGCATTGTTACTACAAAAACCCTGCAGGTCTTGAGGCTAACCAGGTGATGGAGCTTATTTTTATTCATTTGGAGTAGATGTGATGCTGTGACTAACTACAGTGGTTAATGGTGCAGTTTATTAAATAACGTGATCAGTCAAGCTTGTTGATTATTTACCAAATCAACTCATCATTAATGTGCATGCGAACCTGCTAATCTGACTTTTGCACAACTCTGAGAGTGATGAATGTTTGCTAGGTCAGACCTAGTGGGTTTGCCGTGGCAAAATGTGACAGAAAAGCACTGCGGTGATCATTCAAACATGACGCCAACACATTCAGTGGCAATCTGATCAATGGAGAGCAGTGCATGAACAATATGAAAGGGGGTTTAAATGCTAATGCATCTAAATCCAATCACCCCCCGATGATATAATATTAACCCATTTGTCAAGTTTTTGTAGCCATTTCCATAATCTTTCAAAAAGGTTGCTGCAAACATTCATCAAAAAAGAGAAATGGATATTTTCTATTTTTACTGTTTCTATTATAAGATCACTACATTCTAACACTTTTTTTTTTTGTCATAAAACATTTTTTTCTTAGCTTTACATGTATTTTAAAGCATGATAGTGTTGAGGGAGGATAAAAGCTTTGATTAACTCTGATTGTAAACTGTGCCCAGTTTCATAAATCCTCCACGTGGGCAAAACACAATTTCTAATCCTATATTTCAGAAAGAAGAGAGCCCCTTTACCCTGACATTGTGGGCTTGTTATCAAAATTTATTTTCCATTGTGGGTTCCTCACAGGGGGGAAGAAAAGGGAAGAAAAAAAAAAGGTTAGAGGAAACTAAAAATCAAGAGCAGATCTCTTAAGCTATTGCCAGAATGGAGCGCTACAAAAGGGCTGCTCCATTGCGACTGACCAAACAAACGCTTCTTATCTTCTGATAAGACCTGAAAGGCTCTGCCTCTTTTTTTCATAATGCTTTTCTTGGTGACCTTCACGTAACCAGCTTATATTCCCATTCACAGAAAAGTATGTACCTATGTGTGCTACCAAAACAACCAAACGGGCAGCCCAGATAGCCTTTCCAAAAAATAAGAAGAGCCCATCCTGTGTCTCTGTGATGTGTCAAACCACTCAGTGACCGTGATATGACCTTACTGAAATGCAGACATGCCGGCGGGGTTATATTGAGGTGAATGTGCATGTGTTTGTGCCGGTGCACGTTCTTTATTTTGTGCGTGCGTGTGTTTGTGTGCGTTCAAGCTCGCACTTGGTGACGATGAACTGGTCCTGTAACCGAAAAGCACCCCCTCGCACTCTACCTGACCCCCGCGGCGATGAGCATAACATGATCACTAAGGCTGAAGCAGCCCAGCCCAGTCTCGCCAAGGCATGGCGCAGCTCAGCACAGGGACCCATGACTATTTAATGACCGTTTCCAGGGCACAGGCCCGGAAAAATGCCTCCTCCTACCAAATGTGTGTTTTCCTCATCCTCAGAGAATGAACCCATACCCCCTGTGAATGAACATGGATGATGGCTGACAGAGACCATGAGCAAGCCATTTTTTCACTGTTTGACTATATGTGATTTGTTTTCTTTCCTAAATTCAAAAGATTTTCTGGACTGATCTGTGTCAATTTTGACTATTTTCATGTTCAAGCTGACGATGAATGGCGGTCTGAAACAAAGCCAACTCCCAGTGACCCCGAGCCTCATCCATTTTTAATGGGATGTAACAGCAAAAGATCCATTTTTAAAAGGACATGTGCATCGCTAACAGCGTTTCTATTTATGAAGCAGCATTCACCAGGGCATGCTGTCTGTTGTAATCACAGCGATTGAGCTGTAAGCAAAGCCCTTCATAATTACCTCCATTAACACTGCAAACATGGACAACATTCATTTTAGTATTTTCATGACAATGAGTGTGGCAGCATATTTATCATTTTGCAATGTTTAAAGAACATCTTTTAAATGTTTTATGTGCTTTTGAAAGAGTCTTAATCCTTTATCAGCCCTCATTTGAATAACCAAGTTGACGCTTCTTTGTGTGTTTTTCTCATGAAGTTGCCAAATTTAGCTTCTACATGCAGGATATGTTTGCCAAAGTCATTGCTTAGAAAACAGTTCTCCAAAATCATCTGAAAGTATTAATAATCCAGCAAGGATGTGATAATTTTCCTGTCTCCCCATGAGAGGCCAATTTCCTGTTTTTCATAAAGACAGATTTACTTGGCTTGTCAAGTAACTCTGTACCAGCCTTGACTGTTTTTGACAATCCATTTGTAAAGGAGTCATTTTAGTTCACTTAAAATAAAATCTGTGTGGGCTTGCTTAGATCTTAAAGCTGCTTAAACTATCTTTGGTAATGTTTTTTGGCTTTGGGAGCAAAAGGAAAGAACTTTCTTTATGAGATTTGCACTGAACTTTGAAAAAACCTTCAAGAATAACTCAAAATGAAAGAATAATAATTAAAAAAGAAAACTTTGCCGTGATTTTGTTTTACATTTTTACAAAAATGATGTTTTTGGATCTTAAAGTAAAAAAAAAAAAAATCAGGAAATTTGGTATGTATTACACATCATTAAAAAGCCTGATTAATCACATTGCAATGACTTGTAAAGATTGTGCTTGTGTGGAATGAGCAACACAGCTAAACATGTGGGTAGTACCCCTAATCATACTGTGTGCCAGAATCCCCTGCTAATTCTGTTTAGGGGTGGGACAACATGCTTTTCTCCCAATGGGCTCTATGCACCACTCTATCTACTTCCTGAACTTAAGGCAGCTCCTTTGTTTCCTGTCTTTCATTACTAGACCAACTGATTATTCCAGGTGTGTCTGGCCAGTTACTGAGATCAGACACACCTGGGTTAATCAGTTCATCCAGTAATGACAGACAGGAAATACAGGAGCTACCTTAACTTCAGGAAGTAGTGGAGCTGTGCATAGAGCCCATTTGATTCTTTTTCAAATTTTGAGTGCTGAATCAATATGAATTGTGATTCTTTAATGCTAATATTTGTCGTTTTTAGTTTGCTTTTTTAACACCAGACCAAGTTCTCAGCCATTCTCTAAGTTTTTCCAGAAACAAATATAATGTCATATACGTTAGGTGATGTTAAAAAACATTTTGTCCTGTGCCAGAGAAAAGCGTCGACTTTTTTCACTACCTGGCTTATAAACATACCTTTCCCACTGGCCAAAAAAACCTGTATAAACTCGCAAACAATAAGCTTTTAGTGGAAGTAGGAAAGGCTTACCGACCCACGTCGACTCACATCAAATGACTCTGCAAGCAATGAGAGTTAAACCCGCCTTCAAACGGCTCAGCTTCAGTGAGAACATCAGACACGGGTTGGGCTGTGAATTTGTGTGGCATTGGGTGTTAAATGCCTACGTCATGACATCACACCAGTCACATTTCCTATAACGAACCAAAACAACTCTGCTTCGGCCACAAATTCATGTCGCGTACGTGCCATCTGCGCTAGAAAATCCTCCATCATCCGCTGATTTTTGCCCATTTTGAGGACAGACACATGGTGCAAAACAAAACACATTGACTACGGCTTAATGTCGCAAGTATGACATCATCAATTTGAACCCAGCGTCACTAGACACACAGCGGTGGGGACAGAGGCCATGCCGCTTGCCAGTGGGGATCAGACCTGACTTTCTTTCTTTTTTTTTTTACCAATTGGAAATGAGCCTAATGCTGATTTGTAAAGAGGGTCATCCTGGGTTTGAAAAACCCACATGAACCCGCTAATTTCAGTAGGAAAGCGGCTTTAGACTAAAAAGAAACACATTTTAAAACATCCTACATTTCCGCTCATATGACATGGGGGACGGGGGGGGCCTAAAGTGAAATATGATGACATTATTCATGAATATTTGTGAAAAAAGGAAAAAAACCTCATAAAATTTCATGACAGGGGTCATGTTAATTCAAGTGACTCACAGTTGATGTTGCAGTGTTGAAAATGAGCATTATGTAAGTAAACATAAAACTCTTGGATTCGAATTATGATTGGGATAATCCTCTTACATGCATTTGGAGTGAATAGAATAATGCTTTATTAATCCCATGGAGATGGAGGATGATTTAAATATGAAGAAATAATGAAAAATGAAATTAGAACATTACCTACTAGAAATATATTAATATTAAAAGTAATTATATGAAGTTATTTCTAGAATGACCTCCAGTAGTCCTCAACTAGCTAAAGAAGCCTCTGGCTGAAGACCCTCTGCACACACTCTTTACGCTAATCTCTGCTTTGTGTGCAATGTTGTCCACTATGCTGAACAGCTCGTGCTGCATTTTTCTTTGCAAAATTAGATCCAGTAGCTCCAGAGCAGAACTCGGCACAGACAAGACTTCATCAATTTTTCCAGTTTCAATCTCTATGCACATAGTGTGTAATGGTTATTTTAGGAAATAACTTTGAGGAAGCAAATGCTTAATTGGCTTTATACACTGCTCCGCTACTTCCTGAACTTAGTACTGCACCTTCGTTTCCTCTTTCATGATTGGATGAACTGATTAATCCAGGTGTGTCTGATCTCAGCAAAAAGCCATTTCTGTTCAGCAAAGCCCATTTCTGTTCAATGGGCTTTGCTGAACAGTTCCACTACTTTCTGAACTTAGTACTGCACCTTCGTTTCCTCTCTTTCATGATTGGATGAACTGATTAATCCAGGTGTGTCTGATCTCAGCAAACGGTCAGACACACCTGGATTAATCAGTTCATCCAATCTTGAAAGACAGGAAACAAAGATGCAGTACTAAGTTCAGGAAGTAGTGGAACTGTGCATAAAGCCCATTGAACAGAAATAGCAAGGAAATTGAGGAAGTGTTTATTTTAGAAAATGTCTTTTCATAGTAGATTGTTGAAGGTACGGGTGTCTTTATGCCAGTTGGAGCGGTCATGTTTATAAAACTGTAATCAGTGGTCTGTTAGTAAACTGCACTACCAAGCTAGCTATACCATAAAAAATGATCCAGTAAGATGTTGAGAATGTGTTCTGACTTTTTCAGGGTCTCCTTTATTTCTATCCCTCGATGCAGCCAGTCACTGCAAAACTGACAAGTCATTGTCTTTCCCTAAACCGCAGTAATTCATCAGCACTTGAGTCGGCTTTGGCTGATTGCATTTTTGACAGAGCAATCTTCCTCTATGTCATAGCAAATTTGGCTTTTATGGTGGGGCGGGGCTTTGATGCCAAATACAAGGGACAGAGGAAGCGAGCATGGAGAGTTTGCCATGCTGGGTCTGATAGCAAATTGAAAATCCTTCCTGTGCAAGCACCTGCGCATGACTTGTGTACTTGTGTGTGCATGGGAATCAATGTTTGTAGTTGGATGTGGAGTTTTTCCATCTGGTTTTCCCTCAAGGCTTATTTCTTTCATCTCCTGAGATATATCCGGAAAGACAACCTTTTTTCAATAGAATTCTCTTTTTTTCGTTTTTGGTACACATACAAAAAAAACATCACCCTCCTTCATTTTCCATCTCTGTGGTCACAAAGATGCCACAGTAGTTGCTGCCCAACCTCAGAGCAGCCACTGTAACAACTCTAATTAAAACAAGAATCCCTTTGTGGCTCAACAGTCGAGGAAGAAAAATGGAAGCATTTTATAGCATTTTAAGTTTTTTTTTTTTTTTGCTTACGTGTGTAAACTGTAGAAAAGTAATGAGCAGGCGAACCAATGCAAAGATTTGCAGCTTTTAAATGTCAGTATGTTGCATGGGTTCAACTCGGTAATGTGAAACGTTGTTTTTCCAAGAATAAATCGGAGAGATGGCCTAACTGTGAAAAGCTAATAAGAGCTTGGTATATAGAGGTAATGCCAATCCTGGGTCCCATGATAATATTTCACTGTCATTTAGAGAAATGACCATGACAAGCAAGGTGGTGCTGGGTGGAAGAAAAGAAGTTAAATAGCCCGAGGGTATCCTACCTGTGAATGCAGCCCAACACCCACTGTGCATTTTTCCAATTAGGCTTGCGCTACTTCAGAATTATGTTCTTTTGATTTTTTTTTTTTTTTTTTAAGGGAGGAAAAAAAATCATTCTTTGAACATCAGGCTTTTCCATCTCAGAGAAAAAAAAATATTAAATCAAAACTAACACCAGGATGCTCAGGTTTTACACTTGCATGTCTCTCTTGATTACATCCAAATGCAAAGTTGTTTCACTCAGACTTTTTGCTTTGTGGTTGTTTGAATTAAATACGCAATATGCTGCCCTGACTTGCACACTGCAGCCACTAAACACCTAGGCCTGTTGTAAACCCCTCCTGCCTATTGCTTCCTCATGATAAGTAATAATATATATATATATATATATTAAAAAACATTTGTTTTTGCCATTTGGCTGCAGCAATTCTGGAATTTTAAAGGCCGACCATCTCATTTCCAGTCTGTTGCATTGGCGTCAGTACCAGCCTCAGAGTCTTGCTCAAAGCCTGCATTCAGCTCTATGAACAATGAGAGATACTGAGTGGCTCAAGTGGCCTCCACAGAGCTGTTTGTTGTGCAGCAATCAATACTGCTGAATTCATATTTACTCTAGTTCTGGGGTCAGTTCTGATTCCTTTTTCTTGCTGGGCATGCTGGACTAATCTCTGTGTTGTCATTTACCGTAATAAATAGGAAAAGAGTGGCACTAAAAAGCTCCTCTACCATATCAGATGAGTTCAGCAGTCATGCAGTCCACTCACTGCCTGGACTGCTGATTGAATTTCCTCATTATTGCATTATATCCCTGAAGATGGCTCTTGGCTACGTGATTTGCTGTGTGAATGTGTGCTTTATTTTACTAGCTAACCCTCTTGCACCTCCACTATGTCCCCTCAGCTCCACCCTCTCATTGTGCTTTAGCTTGAGTCAGCATTGGATATATTTAATTGAATAAACAGTTGTGATAGTGTTGTTCTTCCCTCATGGTCTTCGACTGGTAACTTCACAGCACAGTAAAGCAGCAACCAGATCAATGACACGTCAAATTGATTTTTCAGCTGATAGGCTCCAATCAGATCGCTGAGCAACTGACTATCAGCAGCTTTCGTCTCATTATTCCACCAATTTGTAATGCAGAGAAAAGGGAGGGACTGGCAGCACTACAGTATATATGCCGAGGTATCTGTTACAGTTTGGTGACAAGTTAGGAAAGCTATTGTGAGTGGGTTCATTATGTTGACTGACAACTTTGGTTCACACCGTGCTGACTCACACAGTGTGGGGAAACTATTTTAAATTTAGCCACATGCTCTTCCTACTCTTGGTGGTCAGATTCAGACTGCTTAAATAATCTCATTTCTGCTGCTGCTGTGAAACGCTCAGACAAAATTGACATGTAGATCTTTATCTGTTGAATAATCAAATTAACAAACTGTCAAATCAGGCCTATATTTATTCTTCAGGATGACACTAAACATCAGGCAGTAAAGAACTATCTGTGGTGACAAGAAGCAGCTCTGCAGCATATAATATGGCCCCAACAGTGCAATGATCTCAACATCAGGAGTCAGTGTGGGATTACATAAAGACATAGAGGACACCAAGAAGCCACAAGAGGACTGTGCTCTTGCACTGACTGCAAGTGTGCAATTATTTCTGGAAGCATCTTCCCTTACGTTTTAGGCTAAAGCCTGATGCAGTATCTTTTATTTTTGTTGCTATAAAATACATGAAGTCATATGCTTGCAAACACCCTTCAACAGCCTTAATTAGTCAAAATAACTTGCATACTTTAAGCATAGCTTGAATTTTCAAGTGTTTTGTTATATCACCAGATAAGGCAGGAAAAAAGTGAAAGCAGTACTTGCTGGAGTGCATATAGTAATCGTGGTCTCATTGAGGAAAAAAAAAGAATAAATAAAAATTCCAACACAGCACTGAATAAGCAGCAATAATACTCTTATAGACTCAAGAAAACTTCCACAAAAAACCCTCATGTGCTTTGCCAAGAGTGATCTTTGCTCACATCATCTTCTAAGAAAAGGATGGCAGAGAAGAGCAAAGGTGGATTCAAATGAAGTGGGGTCAAGCCATTTAATTCATGGTAATTAGACTCTGCCACGGCACCGAGGATGGCCTTTTTCAGCTGTGGCCATGAGTTGCATTTTGACAGAATGGAGTCCTCTCTGGGAATAGTAGAATTAAACGAAGTCCAGTAAAGTTTATACCACAAACGAGGCAGGAAATTGTTCATCCTGTGAAGCAAACACTACATCTACTTCCTTATTTATTTATGTTGTCATCCACAGCTTAATAATTGCATTTTGCTTTCAGGGAAAACACTGCCAATCCAATCTCTGTTTTTGACAGCAGTTTGTTCAATGCATACATTAATAAATTTAACATCCGTTCCTGATTGTACACAACCTCTCATCTAAATGCACATTAGTAACTTTGGATATAAATCCAATTTCAAAGCTGCTGATGCTGATGGATTTGTTTAACAGACAGCTTTGTGAATAATTTCCTCTCACTGTGAGGGTGCTGAAACTGAAGTTATCCTGCAAGAATTTTTTTATACTAAAGAAGAGTTTTTCACAATTTGTGTAACTTTTCACCTACCCGATGCCTTAAGAATTCTCCCAAACTGATTTTTATTGAGCTTGGATGAATCACCATGCGTAACCTTCATGCGGCTCTTTGGTAAACTACCTCACAGAGCTGAATAACAAAAGTGTGTGTAGGGAGTGTGGGTGTAAGCAAAGTTCACTAAAATCCACCCTGGAATAGATTTCCATATCATAATTTTACTGCTTGAACAAGAAGGCGTGTGTGTAATGAGTCAGCAGCGGGCTCCAGTGGAGGGTCATAGTGGCCCCTGCTAGTCTTGTATCCACCTAATAATTTTTCTTCTGTTTGGATTTGGCTACAGCCTCATTCTTCAGGTCATTCTTCATCATCATTAAAACTTAAAATGTGAAATGGAGGATACTGTTGTTTGTCAACAGCACAATTAATAATTTTTCATTAAGTAATAAACCATTTTTGTCTGCACTTTTTTAAATCTAATCCCATTTTTTGTGTTTCTACATACTCCTAAAGGGCCAATTTACCCTTAAAACTAAAGCTAAAAGATCTATCCACATTAAAATGCAGCTACAAATGAAACGGTATCAGGAGCATAACAAACTAAACGTAGTGATCGAGCCACCTCTGACATCATCTTGATCAATCTAAAGGCCAAAAAAGAAAGAAATGTCCACTTCTGGTAAATCTAAGTGTTGTCTTTTGTAGCAGTGTCCTCAAAGATGTCTTCATTGTTCAGTATAATTGGCAACTAGTTGTATTTTTCTATACAAACATAAACAAGATTAGCAGCAGTATAGTACTGGCTACATCTACCATTTCAATGTTTTAAAAAACGACCAAAAAAAAAGTAAACGACTCACTGTCATGCAAACCGCATACATAGTGGAATGTAGTCTGAAGCTGCAGTCGACAAACAGCAGCTATCCTGTCTACTCAGAAATGGCATAACCAGATTATCCAAGAATCTTCACCCTGGAGGATTTTTTCCCCAAACTTTGTCAATTCTTTTAAATAAATAGACACAACTTATACACACATTTGTCATATGTGACATGTTATTTTTATGCCAAAGTTGCAAAGCACATCCATTGTTTTTACCCTTTAACCTTCATTGATTAAACTTTTACATGAAATTGATTGGTTTTAAAGGATCTGTCATTAGCATATTAGTACACATTAGCCTGTGGCTATGTATCCTAAATAGACACAACTTAAACACACATTTGTCATATATGACATGTTATTTTTATGTCAAAGTTGCAAAGCACATCCATTGTTTTTACCCTTTAACCTTCATTGATTAAACTTTTACATGCAATTGATTGATTTTAAAGAATCTGTCATTAGCATATTGGTACACATTAGCTTGTGGCTATGTATCATAAATAGACACAACCTAAACACACATTCGTCATACATGACATGTTATTTTTATGTCAAAGTTGCAAAGCACATCCATTGTTTTTACCCTTTAACCTTCATGAAATTGATTTGATTTTAAAGGATCTGTCATTAGCATATTAGTACACATTAGCCTGTGGCTATGTATCCTAAATAGACACAACCTAAACACACATTCGTCAAACATGACATGTTATTTTTATGTCAAAGTTGCAAAGCACATCCATTGTTTTTACCCTTTTAACCTTCATGAAATTGATTTGATTTTAAAGGATCTGTCATTAGCATATTAGTACACATTAGCCTGTTGCTATGTATCATATATCTGTAGGTCAGAAGCAAACTAGACATCCTTTTTAAGGTTTTTGTCTCACAGCATGTAAGATCATCCTAAGTCCTACTGTTTGCAGTTTTCACACAGAACTAAGAAGTTTAAACTAATCTTAAGTTGACATACTGTGATTTTACTTTTCCAGCTACTTCAGGTACTGCTGTATTTATGTTGCATCAGGTCCTAATGGGTACATTTAACCTACCAACATGTTTCATTTAATCTGACTGAAAAAAACTAAATATATAAGGCCCAATCAACACAGTGTAAAACAGATAAATGAATATAATTAGGAAGTTGAAAATAGACTGTGTGTGCGTTCAAAGCACAGTTGATAGTATAGGGAAAGGTCTCAGTATGTGTGAAACTTGTTTTGGCATTTTCTTGCTCAGATTTTTTTTTATGTCTCTCTAATTCCTAATTGTGGCCATCACAGCACCTTTGTTTTTACCTGAACCCAGGCCACTTTTCAGGGCCTCTGTGAAGCTCACAGTCTATTGATTCCAGTCCATTAACAAAAGGGAATAATTTGTCTTTTAAAATACAATATCCAATTAAAAGTAAGAGAAATCAGCCATGACATGTTCTGACTAAACTTTATTGAATAAAAATGAAAGTATCCTCTCAGAGCTGATTTATTCTCTTATGCTGAGTATACAGTCTTGCCTTGAACTGTGATCCCCTTGTGTGGAATAAGCTGCTGAGCATACATTCACTTTTCCATGCAATCGATAGAAAAGAGAAAAAGAGAGCGAGAATGTGCACTAAAGAGGACAGAAGTGTAGGAGACTGTGGCAATGAAGAGAAGATGCTGTAAATCTAATGTTCCGTATGAGTGTGTGGGTCGGCTTTATATATGGATGAAGAATAAGCAAATGCACAGACCTATTGAGGGACACACAAAGACATGCCAACACACAAATGTGAATCCAGTACACGCAAGCAGGGGGTCCACAGCTGTGGCCATTTATTACGGCTGGTTGAACACCAATGCTACCAAATCAAACCTCCCGTTCAGTAGAAACTGCCTGAAACTATAGATGTTGTATAAAATTATGCTTGGCATCCTCTGCTGTGTCCTCATATGTAATATGTTTCATATGTGTTCAGATGCAGTTGCTATAATATATTAAGACAGAGGTATCTAAAACCTTTGCACTCGTGTGCAGTTTGATGCACTCTTCTGTGATAGTCCTTGTGTGTTAGTGTGTGGTGTGATTGGAGGTCAGTCAGAGTGCAGGAAGAAAAGTGTGTCATCAGGGAGGAGGTACTCTAGTCCCTCCTGTGGTATTTTCAGCTAAGTGAAACACCAGCACCACTGACAAATAACTGATGCAGAAGCCATCCTTCCACCTCTGTTCTCCCTCTCTCTCATTGACAAACTTCCCTCTGCATGCATGCACACACAGCCGCTTTGTCACGACCAGTCACACTATTTCTCAGTATTTTGCACATACAGTAGCGCGCACACGCACAGACAGAAGCAGTAAAAGCATGCACACACTGAATTGCAGCGACTCTTCTGTTTTGTAGTCATACACAGTCGAGCGCAGAATTGTTTTGTCACATTAAGTCACAGAGTCCCAGACTGTCTCTCACACTTTCACATAGTCTGACAGAAAAACTCGCATGTAGATGGAATTTAGTAATATTCATGTATACTATAGTCTTCAGAGCATGGAGACCCGCGTCCAGGAAGGAGGCAGTCTAATGTTAATACATGTTGTCAACAGAGCAGCTTAATCACACCTAAACATGCATTTAAATGTTGTAAAGCAGCCCTTTATACTGCAGGAAAGGTACAGAAATCAAGTTTTTCAAATATTGAACTTTCCTTTTTATCAGCTGCTCCAGTGTAATGGGATGATTTAAAAATCCATAAATGAAATGTTTTGTTTTTTTTTATATACTTTGTAGTGGCTTTGCAGGCAGTGGGACTTTCCTCCTTTAGTTCGTTTCATGAGGTGAGCGGCAGCTCAGTTGGGTTGAGATGAAGGGATTAGCACAGCCGCTGCATGTTCAATGTGTTTACCCTCAAAAAATCTAGTTGCTTTTGGGACTGTGTTCATATGACGAAGTCCCGTCTATAAGCATCTTTGCTGAGGCTGAGTGGACACTATCAGTCTTCTGTGACATCATCCGTAAATGTTAGTGACTCACTTGAATTCATGCACATCATGTCATCCCCTCCACTTACAGATTACTGCATTACTACGGATAATGTTAAATGTTTGAAATCATGGGATTTTTTTAAAGGAAAAAAAAATCCCCCTCCATTTTTTTTTTCCACAATATTCTTTTTTCTTTTGGCAAAGCCTCAACTAGCTTTTAATACTTGAAGTTTGAGTGGTTTACACCCCATGATGCACACTCTCATAAAGCCTTCCCTTTGCGTTAAACAGGAATAATGATATGTATACCTCCTGGAGAGCTTTCTTCGTTCGGGCAAATGTTGTGAAGGAGTTTTTCTTTACAGTGGAAAGGATCCTGTGATCATCCACCACTATATTCTACCACTGACGTCAAGCTGAGCTGAACACTGCTCTGTTTTTCCCTCAGATGGAACCAAACTCTTAATTTGGCCACTTTTAATGTCCACACTATCTGTGAGGGATTTGTTTAGTTTATGCACCCTGTGGGTTCACAGCGAATGCCACAGTTGGAATCAACTCCCGAGCATTTACTTGTTTAATCGGTAAAGAAATAACACATTTCCAGTTGCATTCAGACCTCTGAAAATCAGGCTTGTATATATCAAACTGCTGTAATTCCTCTATCTCCTTTACCAATTATGAATAAATACTCTCAAATTAAAGCTATGAGTTTGCACTCCGGGTCCACGTAGATAATATAAATGTAAGCCGAATATGATTTGGGAAATGGATGAACAATTTTTGGACCTAAATGTAATCTAAATGTTTTCATAGCAACAATAATTGAGGTGAACTGGTCAAAACAGCCTAAAAATGATTTTGTGCATCAACAAAGGACTTAGAATTCATTACAGACATCACATGCCAAATATAATCAACCCCAATTATTCCGAAATTATGATCCATCAATAGAAAATAGTTTAAGAATATTGGTGTTATTGGTTTTTAATCAGGGGGGGGGGGGGGGATGCCAAACACTCATTTGTTTCAGTTATCCAAATGCGAAATTTCCCCACTGACGACGTTTTTATGGGATTTCTAATTAAATTGGACTATTGGTGGAACAAAAGAAGCAATATTCACACCAATTTTCTGCATTTTCTGCATTTATGCTGCTTTCTATTCAGAATTTAATAACATTCAGCCCTCATTTTCTGGCCTTTATAGAATAAATTATTAACTTGTTCAGTGGATAATAATCAAGTCAAGTGATGGTGCATAAGTAAAGTAGAATCTCTGAAAATTTATAGAAAAGAATATTACGTTAATTATAGATAGGACTGAAAGATGGTTGCAGCCCTGCTGTGCTTCAGTGAAGACGAAGATAAGTTGAAGCAAACCACAGATGATTGACAGATAAACTGCAGTTGGAGGGTCGAGCAACACATGAAGTTGCATGACCCACCTTTCATAAAAGAAGTTACTCTTCTTTTACGAACATGGCTACTTTCTCCCCCCCAGCAAAGGGACACACAGAAGGATGCGCATCAGCACGCAGCCCAAACAGAGCTGCAGATGGAATTTACACAATGCTCACATACTCGCAGCTGCGTGACCACTGTAGGTTTTGTTTGGTTGTGGTGAATGAGGCAGGCAGTGCAGCGTAGTGGTACAAATACAGTAAACACATTTCCAGCCAGGCAGGGAAGTTGTTTGAGTTGGGGAGGCTGTCCCCAGC
The DNA here is from genome assembly GCA_023101725.1 of Atherinomorus stipes. Taxonomy (NCBI): domain Eukaryota; kingdom Metazoa; phylum Chordata; class Actinopteri; order Atheriniformes; family Atherinidae; genus Atherinomorus; species Atherinomorus stipes. Next base: position 1,114,277 of record JALJCO010005173.1, read on the forward strand.
TGAGCCGACTGACTGAGAGTTTTGGGCCATGGTTCTGACAGGAACAGACCCAGAGAGAGGAAAACATGGGGGAGGATGACAATGTTGCAGTATTTATTTGTCTATGTATAAGCAGGAGAGTGAAAAAGAGAGAATATGACATTTGATTATCTTTGGGCATATGGTTTTACTGCGTGTGTGGAATAAAGAGCTAACTGCCTAAAGCTGCCATGCAGCTGTGATCAGTAGGGTTGATCTTTTGACAGAATATATAATACAATGTAAGGAATATGTCTTGAGAAAGTGCTTTAACTCCTTTCGGCGCCTTTTAATGGGTTGCTTAAAAAGAAGGAATTGATTTTCTTGGTTTATGCCTCAGAGATGCTTCCGTGCAGCACCAAGGGCTACTGCAGCGTTACATGTTTTTCAGCCCTTGTGTGTGCATATGTGTGTGTGCGTGCGTGAGAGCAGAGGGAGGCAGCAGTTGAGAGAGAACACAAAAAGCGCCAGAGAGTGAGACTTTACAAAAAAGGGAGAGTTTAGTTTCTCCCCAGCCCTTTAGAGTTTCCCTGGTGAGTTCGCTGGCAGCTTGTTTGCTGGCAGAGAAGCAGGAGGAGCAGCAGCCGTCGGAGGTAGAGAGATTGCGATAAGCCCCTTCAGAGGCAGACAATAGACGGTATAATGCTGTTGGAATTAACGACTGGCATCCCATCGTTTCTCATCTGATTAAGACCCAGTGACAATCTTCTTGCTACAGTCTCTAGTTGTCACTAGCTATGACTAATGAACTGTGATATCCTGCTCCTCGTTCTCTCTCCTTCTCAATGTGTCACTCTCTCTTCACTTCATGCTCTATCGATTATTGAAATACTCTCAGATCCCTCCCATTCTTAACACACCCTAGCACCCCCCTCCCCCCTTCCCCCCCCAACCTACCCTCTCGGCTCCTTTCATTTTGCCCGTCTATCCTGCTCGCTCTCCTCCCTGTGCTGTCCTTTATCTTGTACCATTCATTTGGCTAATTTGATATTTGGAGTTGATAGAGCCCTGAATAGGGGCCCGTGTTTTCACACACATTTGTCTCCATCTCCTGATCTCTCATTCCACTCTCTATCCCCCTCTCCCTTTCTCTTTTCCGCTTCCTCTCTTTTTCAGAGTAGCAATAATGAAATCAGGCGCCAGCCCTTCAACTGTATTAGTAGCATTTGTGGGTCTAAGAGAGACTAACAGCCTGCTAATTCTCTGCCTCTGATTCGTTAAACTGACAGGCATTTGCATAATTTAACTTCCCGCCTTTTCCTCCTTAAAGGTTGCCTGCAGACCCGTCTGACATTGAATGGAACTGAAACTTGTCAACGTAATGGCTTGTTTGATCAGATGCGAGCGTCTGTTTAGCGATAGGGGCGAGTATTGCAGAAGATGCGCCTCTGAAAAATTATTGATTTCAGAGAAATTACATTAACTCTTTATGCAAAAGGTTAAATGTGACAAGTTAACCTAATTCTTTTCAGTTTTTCAACCTCTCTTGTTGAGCTTGCCTCCAAGGCATACAGTATTCACACTCCCACTCATGTCACAGGAAGAAGGGTTGCTTCTGTCTGTGTGATGCTGACAGATATGAGCAGCGGTTTCTCTTTTACCGGTTTCTTTTGAGCTGCAGTGTCTCGAGGCTCGCAGCACTTCCAGTGAATAATGCACACATGCACAGTCACATGCACCTCGCACATGAGTCTGCAGAAATCCACAGACTTCTACCCATCATGCCTCTTGCTCTCTTGTTTCTTGCACACTGTGCATGCAGGTGCTCCATTAACCTTGCAGACTGACGGTGTCTCAAGGTAGCTTCATTATGTGGCATTATTAGCTTTAAACTAGACTGTTGCTTTGAGGGCTCACATACACACCACTGGGCCCTCCCTCCTTCCCTGGTCCCCATTGTCAGAGGGCAACTGCAGTGTAGTCATGCTTTTCACCATAGATAAGTGGCTATGTGGGGAAATGAGAAGTCGTTTATCTGTGTGTATGTATGTGTGTGTGAGACCCTCTCCCTTCCATGCATTAATAAAGAGATGCAGTACCAGGTGCCCTCTATGAGAAAGACAGTGAGGGAACCTAGAGGAGGAGGGGTTGGTAATGTGGTTTGGCATTTCAGAGGCCTCCTCTCTTTTTTCACGGTGCTTCGGTCTCGCTGGGATTATCCAGCCGGCACGCTGTGTCATGGTCGGTAAACTGCCCTGTGCCGGAGGGGAAAGCCGCGCTCAGAGGCGACAGGGGTTGCAAGGTGGAAGTGTCAGGAAAAGGCGGGAAACGTTCTCAAAATGCCTGGCGGTAAGCAAGCTTTATCACAGTGAAGCGGCTTGAGGGAGCGCACGAGGTAGCAGCCGACTCACCCCTCCAACTTTCCGTGTTCTGGCTGAGAGCGAATGAGGCGTAGAGAGGGTGGGAACTGAACTACCATCAGCTGCATCAGCAATGGAGAGCAAAAAGATGAAAAAACAAATGTCCTTTCTTGGGATGTTGAATCATAAAGCTTGATTTTATCATGTTTTTACTTCAAATACTTTCGTCACCAATGCTTGACAAATTTTTAATCCAGCTTTAACTGGGCAATTTAAAAAAATGCCTCCAAAGACAGCGAAAGGAATTGCCCTTAAGTTCTAGAGAGACTACTTGAGAAAACATTTCACTCTCTTCTGATGAAAAATGGCTGTAGAAATGTATAAAACCTCACTCTCTCCAGAGAGCAGTTTGGCATTTTTGTTTTATTGACGTCCCAGGCAGCCCTGCTTTTACAATACCTGTAAATTATTACTCTCCTCTGAACCCTCCCCCCTCCTCTTTCTCATCCCGTCTTGTTTCCGTAACTTTCTTCATTTATGCCCATCCCACAAATAAGAAATCTTTCTCTCAGCAGCTTGAACATTCCGCTCTGCAGTATACAACCAGATGAGCAGCAGGAGCATCTTTCACGCATTAATATCTTTCTCCACGCTGTTGCTGTCATAGCTCTGGTCACAGTCCATCCATAGTCTATGAATTCCTAGTAGTGTTTGATAGTTGTTTTTGTGCAGGCTGTCCAGAAACACACTCCATCTCTTCCATTTATGGCTCATGTGCCTCTCCACCACTCAAAGAGCCTGGGGCTGACCCTTACAGCATATCAAATTCTACATTTCACAGCTTTTTTTTTTTTTTTCCACTGACACTGCTGAGTGCAGGGAATATTATCCACATATTTATTTATTTCTGTCTACAAGTCTCAGAATTTAGCTGTTTGTTGCCACCTGAGGTCAAAAGGCCATTGAACTGTCCTTGTTGGTTTTGCATGTGTTCCATTAGCATCGATCCTCCCCAATCTACGTGAAAAGTACAGTTCATACCAGCTGAGTAACTCAGCTTGTTTTATTTATGAACATGTGCCCAAAGAGACATCCATTACCTTCAGTGGCTACAAAGGCCCAGTGTAGGAAGCAGTGGGGGAGTGTTATACAGAATTCAAAACTATTTCTGCCACGAGTCCATCTGATTTAAGCACATTTTTTTCGTAAAGGGACCCAGGGGTATTGTGGATTACACCCCAAGTATACCACTGCTCATATTTCATCCATGAAGAATGGAAAAAGTGTGATTCAGACAGTTTGTAGCTTGCATTGAAATTGAGAAGCAGCTGGAAAGAAACAAGGAAGCACTGATGGATCCTGTGCTGTTCACGGCAATTCTTTTGATGCCAGTCAGAAGCTACACCGTCTTTTATTTGAGGCTGATAGAATGAAAGGAAAGTAGTTAGTCTTGCTGTGTGTCACGGGTTTGTCACAGGCTAAAACATAACACAGATCATTAGCTTAACATGTCATTAAGATGTGTAGGGCGCAAATATGAAACTGGCTTCTAAAGAGAGAGCCCGATTAAAGAAGAGCAAGATACCTCATCAGTATCGGGCCTAATGTGCTGCTGTCTTTAGTCCACTACAGTAATTAAGATTAAATTAAGTGAATTGATCTTTTTTTGTCAGGGTTTGTGCTGTATGTGGTTTAGCTTGTCAGCAGAGCTGTCAAAGAGCAGTAAGAATGTCGGAACAAAGACGAGATGAAAGCAGCTTTGGTCTGTCAGTGTGTGAAAGAGGTGACAACTCATCAACTATAGTCAGATACAAATCCCGGCTTCATGCTTTTACTGTACAGTAAATACACACCATCCAGATAAATGTCATGTCAAACATGGTCAATGCGTGTGACGAATTTTAGAATGTGTTCGCAGACCGCACAACTGTCATGCAAAAGCCAAAGATGTGGAACCAAAAACGGAGAAACAGAGGATAGTTGGGAAAGTTAAATCGACTTGGTGGAAACTTTTCCAAGCCACCGAATTAGATTTCGCCTTGCCCAATTCAAATGTCTCTTAGTCTTTTACAGCAATGGAGCTAAGCAGACTGATTTAATTTAATTAAAACTGACTGGTGTATGTGTTTCTAGGGAGCAATCATCCCCTTCACCTGTCACTAATCAAGTGAAGTATGTTTTTATTTCATTCGTGATTTTACAAGTTGCAGCCACTGGTTTGTAACGGACATCTGCTGCAGTCTGCCGTCTGGAGTGTTGAATCTGTCTACCAAGGTGCCACATGTGTATTAATTAGTGAGGTTCCAGTCTGTCCTGAACCACTGAATTCTCAGTGTTTGGTCCAACATGAATGTCCTCGGTGTAGAATTTTAAGAGTGATGTTTGAAATGTTTGAAGCTATTGAATAGTTTTTAATCCAAAGAGCATTGTGTGTTGCTATGGTGTTTGGTGTTCAGGTTTTCAGGTGTGCAACAACACAGAGGGCAGGTGATGACAGATGGTGCTGATAAAGGAATATCATTCAATGTTTTTTTTTTTTTTTTTTTTTTTTTTGTAAGGTCACCAATGTAGCTGTAGCTTTTATGCGTTGGGGGCACTACACCACTGCAATTAAGTGTATCATAGTGGATAATTAGTTTTCTTTTTGTTTGTTTGTTTTCTATTACTGAATAGCAAACATGGCACATTTCTCTGTTGGGCTGCACGATTCTGGGAAAAATGTAACTCACATTTTTTTTCCTTAAAATTAAGATCACTATTCCCTGGCTCAATCCCCCCCCCCCCCCCCCCCCTCCAAATTTTTTATTCCTCAAATAAACTTTAACAAAACAACCTATTCAAAAGGTAGTTCAAAATAAAGCATGTGTTTGCACAAGAGCTTTGTTGGAGCCCTTCTTTGGCAGATGCATAGTTGTAGTTCTTTACCACTGGTTAGGGGGTGGGGAGGCAAGGGCAGTGCTGCATTTGAGGGCGCTTGGAAAAAATCCAGGAAGAATGGAAACTTTTTATTTGTGGGTGAGTTCGTGATTAAAAATGGTTCAGAATCGTTGTGGGTAGACATGAAATCCCATGTATGTGTGAATTGAGATCATGATTTTTTTTAATGATTAATTGTGTAGCCCCATTTCCCTGTATTGAGGACAAAGTGTTGTCTAGATCAGTGATTTCCAACCCTGGTCCTCAAGGCACAATATCTGGAAGACTTTCCACTTTGCCCTGCTAAGACCCAGCTGATTCAAATTAAATGGCTGTCTGAAGAGCTCTGCACCAGTCTGCTTCTGACCCATTAATGTGAGTCAGCTGTGTTTCAACAGGGCAACATGGAAAGTCTTCAGGATAGTGTTCCTTGAGGACCAGGGTTGGGAATCACTTGATTCTCTCGTCAATCTGAGACCAGGCTAACTTTAACTTGGTGGATTTTGGTGTCCTCTCATCTCCCAGAACACTTAATTTAAAAAGAACTTTACCTTCAGTTTCCCTCCCAATATTTAACTTGATATTAAGATACACTAGTGTCTCTGATACTGAAAGTTTGGCTAACCAGTAAAGCTTACCACTTTACAGCTGCCTGTGATGGCTGGAAACATTAATTGTACCTCTGCTATAACAGTGCAGCTCCATGCATTCAGTCTACTTCATAGTAGGTTAGCATAGTGTTTAAAAATGGTGACATACGATTTTATTTGTACAGAAAGCCACTAACTCATCATGTGAGACTCAAAGTATATACATCTACAATACTGTACTGGTCTGAATAAAACATTTATTATAGCTTAAAGCTGGGCGCTTATAATGAATGCTAAAGCTAAAGCTGCCATTATTGTTACAGTAGCTACTGTGAATATTCACAGTTTGGTATTTTTCTGATCTTAGCCACCAGGACTTTCTGGTGAGCGACTAATGCTTCTTATACAGGTTTTGGAAATTGAGCCAATAAAGATTTCCTCTTTTTTAGCACATTGAAACGTTTACAGTCAGGCTTTTAATATATCTGTCACTCTGAGCTATCTAGGATTATCATGCAAGATATTTGCATACCCAGTCCTTGTCATGAGCTTACAAAGATTTAAATTTTTTTTTCCAAAGTTGAAATATTGAAGTTTAGACCCATTAGATTTTTGCTCCCCACAGTGAAAGTTTTGTCTGCAGATTTTTCACTTGGACAAATTGTATTTAGGTTTGCATTTGCTGAAACAAAGTCAGCTGTAAAGCAAACATGCTAATGATTATCGGTAAAATGACACTCCATTTACCTGTATCTTGCACCATACTGAGAATCAATATGCATTTTGACAGTTTTGCAGTTGTGCATCAATGCCGGGCCGTGTGTCACTTGGTCTCATCGTGGGGTTGTTGGGCGTTTCCATTTACCTCATAAATCTATCTCCATTTGCTCATCCATTAATCTCCCTTTACTGTAACCCATCCAGCTATGGGCTAGCCAAACCAGATGAGATGCCCCATTACTTATTTAGCACCACTTTAAAGGGGACTCAAGTCAATTGAGAAGCCACTCTCTTTTACGGTAACAACATTTGCTGAGCAGTCTCAAACACAGCGGGTAAAGATGAGATTGAATGAGATGGAATCAAGTCAATAAAAAAAACATGCTGGGTAATGTGCCCTGTGGTCAAATAGTTAAGTTAAGGTCAGCCGACGAGGGCATTGTGTAATCTTGTGACTCCCTGGGCAGTGACAGGCAGACAGATTCGTAAGGCCCAGATGGAAAAGTTGCTGGCCTTCAATATCCCCCTAAATTGATGTGACCAGTAGAGGAGAGTGATGGTTTTTCCCCTTGTAATGAAATTTTTTTGGGCCCCTCTCATGTTATAGCAGATCCTTGTTCAGGGGATAGCAAGTTTTGATGCATTGAGAGCTCATGTGAAAGGACACATGATAAGGAGGGTTATAAGAGAGGGAACAGATTTTCCAGCCTACCTTTTTTATGTGAGTGTGTGTGCGTGTGTGGGGAGAACACAGCATGGACACTTTTACCCAACCTAATCATGATCCCCCTCCTTTTATCTGTGTGCTGACCAGCTGCCCAGGTTTATACATCACAACACCCCAACACACACACACATGCAACCACGGCGTGTCTTGTCTTTCCCTTCTTCCAAGCTATATATTACAGAGTATCACCCAGTGACACTCTGGCAACATATTAAAAAGAGGGATAGTGGCTGCTCTCTGTTATTGCCAGGAAAGTGATTTACCATAGGGCCACATTCCCACCATATTGATTAAAGAACGTATGAGGGTGTGCGCGCGCTTGTGTGTTTTGTTCCACCTTTTCACCCATCTCACTGGGCTTTCTCATTTTCTCTCTGTCGTTGCCCGTTCTTCTCCTTTGCCTCCCCTTCTTCCCTTTCTTTCCTCCTTTTATCTCTCACTTCACTTCCCCTATCTCTGATGTTGCCTAAAAACCTTCACCATCCTGTGTGCATTTCCCCCTCTCATCTATGTCGGCCGCAGACTCATGCAGCTGATTGTGTGTGAGAGTACAGCTGAGGCATGGATAAGGAAGGGGGGAGGGAGAGAATGGGAGAATAAGAGAGACAAAGAGAGGGTAAGGAGTGAAACCCTTTTCCACTGTAATTCTGCCTACTGTAGCTGCAGCACATTTCATTCATTCAAACAATCAAAAGCAAAAAATGCCGGCGCTACATGTTTGTGACACATTTCAAATTCTCTAGAGGTCTCTGTGCAGTTTTTTTTTTCTTTTTTTTTAAAGGCTCAAGGAGAATTTTAAAACGTACTGCACATGAACACACACACACACACCCTCAAATACTCTTTTTATACTGTAGGACCATACATGATGGATATAAAATATATTCAGGGCTGCAGCTGATAACTGTGTTAACAAGGTTAATAAATTCACTGTACGAATATCAAACTGTTGTAAATGTTGGCAGTTTTATGGCACATTCGTGGCTTGTTTTCATTTTTTTAAGCCTTTATTTAATCAGGTGAGTCCTCTGAGATTAACATCTCTTTTTATAAGGGACCCAGGCCAATGAGGCAGCCACAGAGTTTAAAACAATAAAACAATCACAAAAATATACTCTATAATATAAAAACACAACAAAGTTAAGTACATGACATGCATACAGAATACAACAACTCAATCAAAACAGCTACGGATTTCTATTTTTACAGACTGTAACCACATCTAAAAACTCCCAAGGAAATAGTCAGATAGTTGAGTGTTTTCCGGAGCAGATTACAGAACCAACGGGCATGACGACAAAATGCAGTCCTCCTAAATTTAGTGAAATCACCTCCTAAGAGTTAAACAACTAGTACAGTGTTTTATTCAGTCTTAATTACACTGCTGACAAAAAGGATATTCAACTTTTGGTTATGATTTAAAGAAAATGTAAAATGTTCACACCTTACTGATATTACTGTATATCATCATAAATATTGGACATTTAACTGGAATTATGATGTGGTAATTCCTCAGTCTAAAACAATTTGTTGAATGAAAAGCTAATAGCAATGGTGTGTACACCACAACATAAAAATTTCAATTTCTTAACAACTCGTCGTGTGTTTGGTGTCATCTTGGTTTGATTATGTCTAAATGTGAACTGGATTATAAAGAGGAATGTTTAGAACAAGATGTCATTAAATCAGAATATTTCGAGGTCAAGTCTCAGTTTAGACACTACTTGTGTATTTTTTTGTCGTGGTTATTGATAGTTTTGGAGAACAGCATGATGTGCAATAAATATTTAACCGCTGAACAATGTACATGTGCATTTTATAAGTTTAGAGAAAGTCTAATGAAGTTCTCCTGGAAAGCTTTGTAGATTTTAGGTTCATTTTAAAATCATACAAAAGCCAAATATCCCTAACTTTTTATGATTAGTGTATATTTGCAGCTATCAGTTAGTAAAAAAGATCTTTAACAGATGTCCATGAATGATTGTAGATACCTATAGTTGCCTTATATTTTATTTATTTATTTTCTATTTATTTGTTTTTAGCTTTGGTTAGATATTTGTTCTATTCTGGTATTTTGATGCTATAATTGGGTAAAATTGATTTCTACTTGATTGATTTCTACTTTAACCAAATACTCTATGCTGCACTTATAGCATCATATTTGGCCTTGCCTGTATAATATGGGTTGTGATGCTAAAACTAGCTTCGTGACTGTTTCTGTATGCCTGTATGCCTGACTCAACTGTAGTAGAGTATTTGCAAAGCAATCCGTAAAAATTTTGAAATGCATGGCTGTCTGAGTGAATGATACCATCTGCAATCAACTATATCAACTTTCCATGCAAAGATTTGTTTGATTTGATCATTTTTGGTGGAATTGTGTGGCTACCTATCACCTGGCGATAGGAGAATGTGAATATTTTGCACCTAAAGTAATGCAAACCTCAAAAACAGAAGTTTGGCTAAATACTACATCTGGAAAATGTGGATTTTTACACTGCTTCACTTTGACCTCAGGTATTTCTCTTTTGATTTTTTTTTTTTTTCTTAACCAGTGGGCATTAGTGTTGCAGTGGGTGAGCTTTACACAGCTGCTGATCAAGTGAACATTAACTGGTTTCACAAAGATTTATTTTCTCTTCAAATAAAAATGTAGTACCAAAAGAAACAAGCACATGATGCCAAAGTGAACCAGTATATACTTTAGAAAAAGGACTAATCTTGCTTTTTTTTTGTCTTGTTTGTGATTTCCAGAACTGAATATAGATTATTAGTAGATTTTTGATTGGCTATAATGAAAAATTGATTGCCAATTGAAAACTGAGCGTAGGAGTGATTTACACACTTTTTCCTACCCCCTTTCAGACTTCATATCTGAAAAATTTTTCCATGTTATTTTTTGATTATTTTGTTGTATTTGTTTTGCTTGTAAAGGTCTGAAATAATTATTAATCACAGAATCCACTCATGGACAATTGTTCAAACTGCTTTAGGTTTATGAGGTTAAAGAAATTCTCCTGTCCTTGATTGATTAGCTGTTTGCCTTGTTTTTTAGCCCTACTTCTCCAAACATGGAGACCTGACTTGTTTACTGCACTTATTAGTAATGATGGCATATTTTATTTTTAGGCACCTTCCAGGACTCATCACCATACAAAAGACAAGATATAGTGCAACAGTCATTCCACTCTCAGAACTAAAAAGCTTTATTCCCATATAAAGAGGTGTGTTTTACTGTAAGTTGTGATTTGAAGAAGAATGAGAGAATATGAGTGTTGTATGTGCCGTGGCCAGGGGGCCGAGCATTGAAGGCTCTCGACCCCATGGTGGTCAAGCGAGCCAGTGGGGGATGTTAGTGTGGAGGTCAGTGAGCTGCAGAGGGATGAGGTTGTTGATGGCCTTGAAGGTGAGAAATAAGATTTTATATACAGAATTGGACATATGGAGTTTCAGATCAGGTTGTTCAAACTTGCAACACTATTTCAAGAAAAGAAAATACCGCATTAAGAACGCTTAAACCATCAAATTAAAATTGTCATTTTTTAGACCACTTGAACAGAAAATAAATGTTCATAAAGGCCGAAAGCTAGACAGTCTGATTCAGATTTATCTGGCTGTCGCTGTGGCAAAACTACACTGTAAAAGAGCACATTCCCAAAGTCAGTACCCTTCCCACTCCTTAGTGTACACCTCATTCTCTTTATCTTCACCCATCTTTTCCTTTTTTCCTGAATAGCCATTTCAGTAGCCTCTCTATTTGTTCATTCCACTTGCCCTAGGCAGTCTCCCAGGCCATTAATCTATACCGCTCCAACCACTCCTCTGGGCCAGACCATGCTGCGGCGCCACTCACCATGCACTCTGAAAGGCCACTGTGCTCATACAGATATGAAACGATGGACAGCAACAGAGAATGGCTTTTAGAGAGAGCACCCAGAGACATGAATTAAGTAGAAACAGAGAAACATGCTAAGAGAAATGAAAGTCCTCTCACCCCTTCCTCGCTCTCCGTGTCATTTCAGACAAAAGTGATGGAATCATGCATGTGAGAGTGTGAGGTGACGTTAGCCTGAAAAAGACCGCACTGAGGATACTGTGTGTGTGCCCTTTTGAAAAGGTTGAGATTTGAGGAGGATTAATATGCCGTTGGATCACACAGGGGGGATTTCTGGCTGGCCTGGAGTCTGCCTGGACCGGCAGCAGCAGTCAGTGGTGATGAGAGAATCAAGCAGATGGCCGGGCTTAATCTGTTAGAGCGCGCTGCTGTACCTGGATTAGGGATAATGTTTGCCTGACTTGGAGTAAAATAAGTTGCTTTACTTCATGAATAAATGGATGTCTGCATTAATGTCCATGTAGCTGCCTTTAGCTGTAAAGACGAACTGAAGAAATGTACCAAACTTGTTAGGAGAGGCACCATACAGAGCACTTTTGTGCTTGTGCACTTTTTAATGTACTTGATTAATGGGGACATACTAACGTTTTGATTTATTATGCATTAGCTATCATTGAGTTTTGGTGGAATCTGTAAAATACTGATGATCAAGCTTAGCACTCAGAGGAACTCACTAATCTGCGTCTTTTGGCATCCTTTTGTGATTATCTTTCAGGGGGGAAAACTTTTTACACGTCACTATTTGAAATCAAATAATTTGGGTAAATTATATGCATGATAAACTAATATTGCTGTCTTTTGTTAGCTTTTCATTTAATCTAAGAGGTTCTGTGGCTTCTGAGATTTAAATTTTTTTTTAGAGTTCAGCATGTTTTCATAGGATAGAATTGGGGGTTGTTTCGAGAGTTACCTGAGGAGAGAGAGGCAGACTATGAACACAACTGGAGCATGAAAGAGTTTGTGAAAACTAAGATGAGGAAGGGTTACAGCAGGTATCGGGGCAGCAGGAGTGGAAGACAAAAACATGTACAGTAGGTACATTTTTTTTTAACAACTTCTCAAAACAAAATTAGGACTACTGTAGCACCCATTTCAGTGGCCTGAGAGTGGTTCCAAATGTCCAATCCTGCGTTTAGTTGTCTCTGGCATAATTAACCATGTTCTGGGAATAATTACAGCTACAATCCTTGCAACAGTCCCAAAAATGTCTGGCAATATTTCCACTTCTTGTGCTATCCAAACTGACAGTCTCTAGTATTTCTTATGTTGGCAAAGAGTTTGTGATCGATTGGTTAAAGGTTCCTAATGATCCAAATTAATTTAAGGGTATTATCACGTGGAGGTCTTCCTTCCAACTTTTCTCTCTCTCCGTAAGTGAATGATGGATTAGTTGGAAAAGGTCTGAGTGTGCTGGATCCTCATTGTTATGACATTTTATCTCATGCTGGTTTATATACACGCAGATGTAAGCCTAGAGAGTTTTCTGAGGCTTTATAACAGGCTCTGCATCATTAGTGTGGGCATATTTTCTTGAAGAGTCTTTGAATAGTACAGCTTCCCCATATATTTGGTGAAATAGAAGATTACACATCACCAATAAAGTAAAGGGCTGTATGTTATAATGGGAAGTTGTAGAGCAGTACAACTGGTTCAGTGGCTCATTAATATTAGCTGTTGAAGGCAGAGTGCATTAGTTGTTAATTTTCCGTTTTCACAGACAGCTTGTGACTTTACTAGTGTTCCTTCTGGAAGGGTCTAGAGCTTGAAGTTTTAACAGTGGTTTAATGGGCAAGTTGGCTGTAAGATACAATTTCCTCCCCATTTGTACTAAAATATACACTGAACAAGATCATCATGAATGAAGGTTACACTGTGCATTTAAACATGTTGGCAAAAAGTTTATTGTTGACTCCCCTATATAGAACTTTGCACTTACCAGCTGGACCTTGTCAGTTGGGGAAAAAAGGCGCCGCTTTTCGCCTGCCACTGCTCCTCTAATTACCAGAGGCAGATCAGTGCCACGTCAGTGTACACACCACTCACAATCAGGTGAGTGATCACAACACCAAAGACAAATCCCTACTGGCTATAAAGTTATGAGGAGAGGTCTTTTATTGTTGCAATATTTTATGGTTTTTTCCAGCTCACAAGTAAAATCTGTCTGTTTTCATGTGAGATACTGTTTAGCCTGCAGATTCTTTATCCAGCTGTTTCTGCACATTTAGCCAGCATGAGTGGGACTTGTGAAGCAGGTGGGAGTTAAAGAGCTTGCTCGAGGGAACACTGTGCGCGCACAAGTTGGATCAAACCTGAGGCCCTCGGCTCTGAGGGTGACCCTTGTAACCGCTTGCCCGTGCAGAAGTCAATAATCCACGTTTATGTAAGCCAGGGGAAGACTGAAACGCCGAGCCTTTGCTGCTTCTCCAGGGGAGGCTGAGGTCAAGATACCATCCAGCCTTAGAGCATCTCTATGAAAGTGATGGGGAGAGCATAATCAAAAACACAGGGCATCTCCATGGTGACAGAAGTGATGTCATGATCCTTGCTGCAGGCGTACTCCCTGTAGATGACCGAAGCCAATACAGCTCGCAACTGGTTCCACTGTACATCACTGTCACTGTAGCCACTCCTCTTGCGCTCCTCCACACTGTCCTATCTCTCGTTCTCAGTTAATTTTCTTGGTCCCTTTTTTCCCCTCCTCCCATTGCTGGGCTTCCTTATTGATGTCTACATCTCTTGATCTCTCCTCTTTGGCCACACGCTCTAAGCTGGCGGTGTTGAAAGAGATGGATGCCCGCTGCCCCTAGTAATCTCCGCAGCAGGCATTTAGATAATTAAGTCACTATTCTTTCACTTCCCCCATGTTCCGCTCGGACAGCTGGACTACACATACATGCAAGGCCACATGCATTTTACAGTACTCCCAGCAAAGTAGCAGCCTATGGAACGTGTTGGTTCTTATTTACTCTAACTGATGTTTGTGTTTGTGTGTGTCCATGTGTGGCATCAGGAGCGAGAGCTATTTGTTTTGATGCCATTGTTGGTTTTTGTGTGGAAAAATTTACAAAAGGATGCAGTGAGGAGAAAAAAGGCGACAGCTGCCATGGGCCACAGAGAATAGGAACACATACACATACACGGACATAAACGCACACACCATAAAGACTGCGTGATTGGCATCTGGATATTTGCTACTCTATGGAGCACAAAAAAAAGAACCTTGCAGAAAGGCTGGATGGGAAAGTGTGCGCTAGCCTCAGGGTTTTTTCCCCCCAGTTTCATGTCTTGCAGTTGTGATAATGTAGCGTTTTGTTGAAAGTTGGGGTTTTAATTAACTGAACAGCAGCATTCAGTGGTGGAGGCTGCAGTGCTTCTCTTTCCCTCAGACTAATGACATGCCTGGGATACTTGTAGCCAACCAACACTCGCAGGGAGATGCAGCATTTCATAACGCACTGGTCGTTCCTGTTCCTGCACACGTTCCAATCAAAGCTAAAATGTTTGGACGGTGATTTAGTCCATGCTGTTTTCGCCATGTTAAAAACACTAACAGGCTGTGTGTGTGTTCAAACTACAGTAAACAAGCAGCTTGGAAACCCTTGCGTCATGTTGAATCCCCCTAACATACACACACTCACACACAGCTGTTTTTTTTTCCCACCAGAAAGTTTTACTCTTTTACTCTCTGCTATAAGAATTGTGCTGATGCACACTCAGTGGGAAATTTCCTGTCAGTGGCGCCGGTTTATGCAATATTTCTTAATTTGAAGAAAGAATAACCCTTGGCCTCAGATCCTTTTATTCCTCTTTTTGCTGTCTGTGTAATACAAGTGAACCTTTTTTTATCCACTTTGAGTGATTTGGCCTTTGCTTGCATGCTTTAAAAGAGGAGACGATCAGGGAGTGTCTGTCTCTGGCAAAATGAGGTAGTGTGTGCACGTCACCCGCCAGTGTTTCATCCATCAAGATGTCAGATTAATGTACTAAGTGCCATCTTTCACTATGATCTCTGAACCTGTGGGGAAATCCTAACAGGCAGACGATATGAAGTGTAAGGTGCAGGATTTAGATTAGTTATGGTGTGTTTAAAACTATCAGCACCTTGGTTCAGGTTATTTGCATGTTAAATAAGTTGTCCAGTAACAAGAAGCTGTTACAGAGAAAAAAAGCCAGCCTGTATGTCTTTAATATCCAAAAATTGAAGCTGTATTTGGTTTCAATGGCTTGTAAGCCGGTGGGATCTGTTTTGAGAGGACCTACATCTCAGTGATTTGTTGCTGACTTTGGTGTCTTCTGATTCCACTTGGAGCTCTAATGAGGTGTGCGAACAGTTACGTGCTAATTCCCCTCGAACCGCAGGAATTAATTCAACCTGCTAATGTGAAGATCCATCCCAACAATAGACTTCTTGGTTTCCATGCCAGCAGGTAGCTGCATTTAGCCTTGCTTCCTCAGAGACAGACAAGGCGTCCTTTCTCTCTCTTTATCTCCACGCTGTTAGGCAGACGCTAAAAACTTCAAGTCTCATTTTCAGTGTTTGCTTTTCCTCCAGCTTTCACTCCATTGTTCTGCTTCATCCCTTAAGAGAAAAAACTGAGAAAAAACAGGGAGTTTCTGACAATTGTCATCAATCAGTGCTTTAACAAAAAGGAAAACTCCTAGAAAGGAAAACTCTTTTATACAAAGGAAGTATTTTTCATTTTCAAAATGCATTACCTCATTAACGACTCCTGTAGTTTGTCAACAGATGCAGGTGTTCGTATACTTTTGCTCACAAGTGTGTATGCATGGCATCCAAATTAAGAAGGCGTATCTGGTTTACCCCGCGCAACACCACGAATTTAAAAGGCTTGAGATTCTGGCTCGCTTTGCTCCGGGCTATTCTTGTACCGACAGTCTCCTTTTATTTGAATATCAGTGTGAGTACCTCTGTTGTCCTGGAGGAACTGTCAGCACATGGTGTCTAGTTCTATTGCTGTATGTGTGATGTGTGAGTGTGAGCAAAGTGTGTACACCAGCAACAGTTACCGTGCATAGTTGTGCTTTTCCACAGGGCCACTCATTTACAACAAAATCTTGTTGTCATAAAGTTACAGCACACTTGCTATATCTGGTTCTCATTTGTACCATTCAGACTTGCTGATGGACGAATTGATCATTAGCGACTTCTGAGTGTAGCAGTTAACCGTTTGTGTGTTAAGGCTGGGCTGTCACTGGGTCAATAGAAGTAAACATGAGTGCAGATTGGAAAAGGAGCACTTCCTCTTGGGGAGTATCTGTAACAGAGGGACTTACTGGAGGTATTATACGCAGAGTAAAATGCACCAGCTTAGCAAACATCACACCCTAGAACAGGAGAACAACACCCCACACCCTCTGATCCCATCCTTAACACCCTTCTCTCTATTTCTGCTTACACACACTGAGCCGCTGCTATTTCTCATTTGCTCGCTCACTCACATGATCTGGCTGTCTCTCCATCGCTGCCACATTCTGTCCATCTGTTACACTCCCTCTTTCCTCACGTCTAACTGCGGCTCCCTGCGTATTCCCACATGGCTTTGTTAACGCAGCTCTGTCACACACACACCCAACATGCTGCATGCCGCCTCGGAGTGACAGATGCTGTTCTAAAGGGTGTGTGTCTCACGTTTCCACCTGCCAGACAACTTTTTATTTTGGCTAATCACTCAGCCGCCACCTTGAGAGCTGAAGTTAGCGAAAAGCTCCCAAGGTGAGGAGTTGCAACTGTTGCAAGAAACGAGCAGGACGTCTCCATGGCGATGGCACCGAGGTCATGATGATGTCAGCTGCAACTGGCCTCACACCCACGCATAAATACGCCAACAGGCTCTGTTTTCTGATCTGCTTGTGTGTGATTTTTTTAGCATTGAGTGCTGGGTGTCACTTGGATTGTGATGCATCAGCAGTACAGGTGTGCAGCCGGGTTTTAAAAGTAGAAAACTCTCAGCCAGCGCGAATTTCCGCCTCCACCGCAGCTCATGACGTGACTGACAACACAATGGAAATGCCAGTCAGTCGACTCATTAGATTTGATTGCTGACATAGTATTTCTCGCCTTCTTCCTCAACACCTTTTTGCTCATGTTGGAAACAAAAGCCTTTGTCCTATTATTTTAGCTGTCAGAGGATTAGTAATTATCATTTGTTAAGTTAGTCTCTCTGAAGCATTCTCAGTCTTCAGTTTTTATTTTAGCAACAGCTTGAGTCAGAAGATAGCATCTAAGATGCAAAACACCTTTAGGTAAGATAATTAACATGCTGGCAGGGCTGCAGGTGCTGAAAAATCTCATTAATTGCTGTAGGGTATGACTGAAAAGCTGTCAGCTTTTTTAAAAACAAATTTGAAAGGGCTTTTATATTGACTTAACTCGTATGCCTTGCAGCAAAGGTTATCATCTCTCCCCCTGAAAGACCATTGTCTAGTCCGCTGCTGACAGTGACTTCATTGAATGTGAAGGGAAATGGGCAAATCTTCATTGGCACCATCTCCCTGGAGCTGTGCAGCAAGGAGCAAAGTGTCATTGGAGATGTGAAGCATTTAAGTGTTTATCTAGTCAGGCAGAGTCCACAGGTGTGCTGGGTGTCGGTTTCCACAGGCAACTCTGAGAGCCAGATTTCTTTTTGTCGCTTCCCAATACTTAACCTCACGAACACACACTCTCTCAGCCTCAAGGTGAGCTTGTGCACAACACCCACAAAGGCAGGAGTTGCAGAAACGTAGCAGCAAATGAAATTTAAGTCGCTGTAATTAGTGGTTCGAATCTTTCTGTTAACCAAGGACCATAAATGTAGTGGGATTTGTCTCGGTGACACTCACTCTGCAGGGATCAGTTGCCAGCCTCTGGTTACTCAATACATACTGACATGCATAGTGCAAGGATGGCAGGAATTCACTCAGAGGATTGTGCACATATTGAAATGTAGAGCTGAGATTCTGAAAATGCCACATGCGTGCGTGAGTGATAGAATGTGAAGCACGGTAATGTGAGAGCCTCTCCTACACAAAAACAATACCATTCATTATTTATATAATACACTTAAAATGTCTCATGCTTGCAATAAGTATCAGTACAAATTGGAATAGCTAGTTTGGAACATATTATATAACATGGGACAGCAACATTTTTGCATGTTGTTTAAGATAAAACAATCTTCACTTTTAACTCGACAGCATTTATGAAGCCATTGTGAACGATGTTGCAAATTAAATTGTTTTCAGTTTTCCAAATGGTAGATTTCACCTAATTACTGGAGATTAAACCAGTCTGAGTTAGGCACTAATAATCAAAATCTACAGAATTACAGAATACATTCGTCCTCAAAATTATTCATACCCTCCCACTAAATAAGGTGATAAAAATCAGCTGTCAGTGAAATAAGTTTAAAATGACAAAAGTAAGAATAAATAAAAAATTTCATGAAAATAATGACATTGAGTTCGAATTGTGGTTCGAAGAAAATATAAAAAAACAGACAAAATAAAACAAGTAAATAAGCTGGATGGGGCTCTGAACATTTTGAGGCAGCCACTGCAATCAGGTGTTTTCTCTAATGTTCAAAAGACTTCTGCACCTCTTGACAGGTAATGTGGTCCACTGTTCATGAGCAAGGTGATCTAATTTGTCTGGAACGGTTTTGTTTGTTTTTTATTATTATTATTATTATTATTATTATTATTATTATTATTTCCAACCACAAATCAAAAGCAATATTTCATTTTACTAAATTATAATTTTGTAAATCTTTAAAGGGACTAGAGGCAAGATTAAGAAACGAAACTTGTGACTGCCGTGACTGGCGCTTCAGGTAACTGCAGCCACGAGCCAAGCCGTCACAGGAGCGTGCACAAACTGAAGCTATAATGTTGTTTACTAGCCTTTTTTTCGTAGTTACACTTTTTAGTGTCTTTCAGTTAATCTGGATCGTTTGCTGATGGCAGAAGACTCCATAACTATCACTTACAGTGTTTGAATTTACCGCGACCGTCCTCTTCCTGCATCAAAACTGCGGATGTAGCGTCATTTCACGTCACGTCCGCAGGGCAGCGTGGGAAATTCGGACACCGAATT
This sequence comes from Atherinomorus stipes, assembly GCA_023101725.1. Classification (NCBI taxonomy): domain Eukaryota; kingdom Metazoa; phylum Chordata; class Actinopteri; order Atheriniformes; family Atherinidae; genus Atherinomorus; species Atherinomorus stipes. Next base: position 1,133,535 of record JALJCO010005173.1, read on the forward strand.
GCATCGCATTTTTCAGCACACAGCCTGTTCAAGGCAACGGAGAGAAATGTGGGTGGAAACGTTATTTTTGGTATTTAGCACTTCATCACCCATTAGTATTAAAAAAAATGGACATCCATGTTTGTTTTTTTTAATTCCTGCCTCTCGTCCCTTTAATTATGAGTTTCTTTAGTTTCTTGTTATTTGAATAACCATTGTGAATTTAGCCTTCTCTTTAATTGGAGGGTATGAATAAGTTTGAGGACGACGGTATGTCTGACATTATGGATCAAATTTCTGTGAGATGTACAGTTTCCTGTTGGAAGGATATTCGTTCTATGGCTGTGCCGTTTAGGGCTGAACGATATGGACAAAATTCCATATCTCGATATTCATCCCAGACATCTCAATATCGATACGATACGATATGACTACTGGTTCGTTGAAAACCAAGCACTTTGGTGGAAAGTGCAGTTTTGTTTGTGACTTCCAGAGCTTTACATGCAGGACAAGCGCAGGGGAAATCCATATCTTTTATATAGTTGCTTTTGCGATATTAATATCTTGAATGTCCATATCTCGATATAGATACGATAACGATATATGTTTCAGCCCTAGTGCCGTTGCAACACCTTGATTCTTTTCTTATTTTAGCCTTTCTGTTCTAGATTTGTTGTTGTGGTTGGGTCATTGTTCTGCTATGTCACTACTTGTCCCACGCTTTAGCTGTCAGGGAGAGGACCTTGTGTTTAACTCTGTATACTAGTTCACAGAGCAGCTCAGGTCAACTCAGTGGCTGCACGACTAGATCGCTTGGTTGCAGAAGCCCAAATCATCACACTACCACCACTATGTTTGACAGTTGGTAGAAGGTGTCTGTTCTGATAGTCTGTGTTTGGGTTTGGACCAACATCGAACTGTGCATCATACTATACAGTACATCTTCAGTTTGGCACAAACTTGCTGGAACATCAACTCTGGACTACCATCCTAAATGTTTTACAGTTGTAGATAATTTTTCTCTCTGAGTTATGGACTCCATATGGTTTGGAAATGCCCTTATAATTCTACTAGGTTGGGCTAACACAGTTGCTTCTCTGGGATCATTGCTAATGCCTGTCCTCCTTGGTATTGTGTGAAAACACATCTGAATGCATGAGACCTGCCAAACCTTTGCTCCAATAGCAGCACCTGGCTCCTGCATTCTTCATTCCTATAGACGTGGTAAAGCAGGAAAAGCGGTAAAAGGAAAGAACCTGGGCTCAAGTCCTGGTCTGGAAACATTGAGGTGAATCACTATGGGCCACTGAGCAAGGCCCTTAACCCTCAACTGCTCCTCAGGTGCCAAAATATGGCAGCCTACTGCTCTCTAGTAAATCTACAAGGAAAATTGCAGAGCCTAATTTTCCAATTGGGATGAATAAAGTAAATATTGTTCTTTGTAGAAGTATATTTAATGTGTTGTTTTTATTATCCGAGGTCCCATTTACCTAATTTTAAAATCTAATAAGGACCAGATGATTTTTCATGCAATCATGCAGTTAAAAGCTTGTTCAGTTTAAAATTAGCAACCTTCTCTGGGCAGCTTTTCCTACTTAAATGCCTCTTTTATGATGGAAATAGGAGTTGTTGGATATTTTCTATCCCACTGAATCAAAATCAGAAATAATGATGAAATGGGTTATCCTAAAAACTGTAATCACTGCAAATGTGCTCATGTTGCTTGTGCTCAGATGTGCCCCCCCCCCCCCCCCAAAACCAAAAAAAAAAGACACTTTAAGCTGTATTCATTTTGAGAGCTATATCTGTGGATAGTATTTACAATATGCACATTAGTCTAATTTTCTCATTTTAACAGGTTCTTTGGTGTGTGTGTGCGTCCATAAGGTTTGAAGTTTGTTTTCAGTTAGTAATCAAAATGCCATCTTCTTCACTACATCTTTTCATAACAGCCTGACAGTGCTGGTCAAAGCCCATGTGAGACCCATGGGTGGACTTCATCATGAAATTTTAAAAAAGAAATGAAAAAAACAGTGTTAATTTCTACAATAGTTAAATATAGACTAATACTTAAAAGCTAGTGTAACCATTTGTCAGATATAAAGTTTTATCTTCATATATTGCATAAGATAAATATATAGGACGCATGTAACGCAAGTTTAAAAAGACTTAATATTGCCTATAAGTAATGACACTTTGTAGTTCTTTTTAAAAAAACATATTTTATTGAATTAGAATATTGAATTAGACTGAGAACATGCATGAAAGCTACTGATTTTAGCTGTAGCATCAAACATGCTACAGTCTTGTACTTAAATGCATTACTGTTACTATGACCGTCTGTAACATCCATGGAAAGAGTTGTTCCAATGCTGGTATCGGTATCGACGAGTCCACCACGTAATTCAATTAAACAGGAATTTATTTACTGATTAGCTGTTAGCTCTGACACAGTTCTTCCCTGCTCTTAACTTTTCTCAGTGATGCCGTCTGTAGCCTGCTGGTTTTTGAGGGGTGAGGAAGAACTGATCACCTGTCAGATGATGGTGTAGCAGTATTTCAGACTGGATTCTCCCACCAGCAAGACTGTATTTGCTGTATCCATTCATGTTTTACATGTTTAACCTGAGCCAGGCCTTATCATGATGATAATCATATCACAGTCTTGCAGGTGTAACATGATATTTTTTAAAAACATAGTGGAATTGATACTCTGTATTGGCCAATACCCACAGCACAAGCATCGGAATGGGGAAGAAAAAATGGTATCGGAACATCTCTCATGGAAAGTACTGACATTATACCTATCAACCCCAGGCAGCCTTGTTTGTTTGCCCCAATTCCAGTTGCTCAACTCCCAATATCTCCAAAAGGAGACCCCATGGTTCGGAGGTAATTTGTAGGAATGTAACAATTGTGAATTTTTGTGGTACGATTGAGTCAAAGAAATAATCATGATTTCACAGTTATGATTATAATGTGTTGAATTTCACAGAATAAATGTGTAAAATCACATTAACACTTATACAGCTTTAAGTTTTTATCAATTTCTCTTTTGATGTCTGCATCATATTTGCTACAGCAAAATAATACAGAAACAAAATAAAGAAAACAAGAAGTCCCGTTTCAACTAAATCCCCTCTGCTCTGTTAATCCTACATGTTAACTTTGGATTCTCTCAGAGAAAACAGATGAAAAAGGCTACAGGCCCTCTACCTTGACCTGGGGGATTTCTATCTGCAAACTACATCATAAAAATGTTTTTGAACATTTCTTTTGAAACTGGGTAAAGAATTTTGAAACTGAAAAACCAAGTAGAGAGCCTTGACTTCCAGCTGCTCTTTTCACCGAATAGCTGCTGCTTGAAACATAAATAATACTGGAACTGTGTAAATAAACAAGACCACATATCTGGAATTAAATGCTATTTCTTCTACAAGCTATTGCACACTGATGACAAATAGGCATCAACCTCATGGAGTTGATTACAGCAAAACTTACCCTCAAATAATCTGTATATTGTTTTTTAATGGAACGTTTGGTGAACACCATTGTAAACCTGGGCTAAGATTGCAAATGGCAAGATAACGTTTCATGTCAGTTTTTATGTTATGTAAACAGTTATTTAACCAAATTATTGTGCACTTACCTTTTAGTGCAACAAGCTGGTAGTTTTCTTGCAAGTGCTGAAACATTCAATATTCCATGTATTTTTTTTTCTCCTTACTCTGCAACTTATGTCATGCTTTACTAGCCAGTGAGCCATTGTCACCAATGACTGTACAGCTTGTTTTTTGTTTAGCACACCTCTTCTGCAACTTGTGTGAAACAAAAACAAAGCAACACAAGCTGCAACATACAGATGTGGTGCAACTTTGTTTTTGTCCCCTGCTGAAGTTGCTCCTGTTTGCTGTTATGATTCAGACATAATCTTTTATGGAAAGCAACAAAATCAAAGGGAGCTTTATGATTAATCATGGGATTGATATCTTGATTAATTGTGAAATGAAGTTACTGTAGCATCCCTTTAAATTTGCTAAGCTTTTTTCTAAAAAAAGCTGAGAATCCAAGGTGCCAATAGTGGCATTAAAATGAGCATAAATGACCGTCATTACAATTAATCGCCAACTTAACTTTCATGATTTTGACTGTGTGAAGCTTTATGTGAAAATCCAAACTTCCAGAACAGTTTGATCAGCCAGTGTGATGACTTTACTGAACCAGTACCTGAAAACAAACTGTAATTCACATCTGATTGAGGTGATTGATGTGTGAACAGAGTGGGGGAATCATCAAGAGAACTGGAAACGAGCGATCGTGCCTGCTGACATTTTGCTGCTTCTTGTTTGCCTTCATATTGCTTCTCACTCTTTCCCAGAGGATGCAGATTTTACCATCTAGTTTTGACATCATTGCAAAAAGTCATCATTACAGATACTTTGTCTTCTGCCCTCAGTACTAGTGTTAATTTGTAGAGAGGGCCACACATGACTGGTGACTTTACAGATCAGAAAATGCTATCAAAGGAATATTTTGTCATTTGCTGTAAAGAGACTATTGGGCTAATTTAATTTTCATGAGACTACTCTGTGAATAATCCCCTAACCCCTTGCAAGGCTCTTGAATAACTTTGCTCACTTTCTAATTTTTTTCTTCCTGAAATAAACATGAAAGATGGGGAAAGGATAGAGATTACTTATGTTTAATTCTTTTACTTCAAGCTTTCTTGCATGAGAACATGCAAACTTGATTCAGTTCCTTGTTTGCACATTCAGATGGACTGATTTGTTCTCCAGTTGAGTTTTAGTGAAGGACAAACACCAGTCTACACCAGCAAATGCACAAACGCACTTGCACTTCACCTCTGCTCAGAATTGATCAACATAAATTGTATAGAATTAGAACGGGGCAATCAATTCCGCCTCTTGCAGAGATAACGCCCCGCTTCCTACTCTTTCTTTCCATGTTTGGACATAGAGGAATTCACCAGCTACCCTCTTATTTCACAGCTGCGGCGTGGAGCTCTGCAGATAAGAGAATATTACCTGGCACTAACTCTGCCATTGTTCCACTGACCCAGCACCTAGTTACTCTCTCTGTACATATTTTTAGAGATAATGCAAGGTTAGTCTGTCGGAAAATTTGAGGTTATTAAAAGAGGTTACTTTGGAGAGGGAGAAAGGTTACTGCAGAGAGCGTGAGAGAGTTTCCCGGAGCTTTTGGTTGCCCCGACTGGCTCTGTCGCCACGGATCAGCTCGCTGTGTTTGCACAGAGCAGACCTCGCATGAGAGGGAAATAAACGAATTGAGGGTTTAGAGAGGGAATAAAAATCCATAATTAAAAAGACTGCAAGAAAGCAGGGAAGGCACAAAGGAAGAGAGAGTGAGTGTTTTTTTTTTGTTTTGTATTTTTTTGCAGTGAAGTGGAATAGATCGCCACAGCAGTTAAAGTTGCAGCAGTGCCAGTGCTCCCACCACAGGCTGGGTGATGTATCGCCAGCATCAAAGCTTTGGAAAAGAAACCTTTCATTTCTAGCCTGCTCCAAGATGCTCACTTACTACTGTGGAGTTTTCAGCATGCGTGTCTCAAAACATTACGTGCATGCTGCAGCCATCGCTGCTTTTTTTGCACGCCACACAAACACACATACACAGATGCACACAGAGAAGCTGGCATTTCAAGGCGTTCTCTCCTCTGTGAGGCAAAGAAGCAGCGTGACAGACCCCAGTGAGCAGAATAAAGACTTATCATCTGCTGTCATTCTCTCCTCACAGACCAGGGGATTTTGCATGGGGCTTGCTAAACCTGGTTTGAGGTTGTTATTTATTTATTTCATCTGTTATCGGGGGCTCTGGAAGCATAACGTGCCTTTGGTGAGGGTGAGCACAATGTGCTTCAAACCCCTCAGTGATGGATTTCACTTCTCAGATCCTGTGCGTCTTTGATTTATGATATAATGTAAGAGTGATACGCTGCTCATACAGTACAATGGTACCATACTCCATTCTGATGTAATTCCAGCTCACTGTCGCCTCTTAGCCTGTCACAGCCTGCTGTGCCTGAATAGGGAAGAACCCTCAAATGCACTTCAAGGGCAGGGTGATTGAATTAACCAGCCATTAGATGAATGAGATGAGCTGTAATTGCAGGGGTATTTATCTATTCACTTGAACGAGTTTTGACCGCAAGGTCACGTTACTGCTTCGTTGCCCTTAGAAATAATATTGTAGCTACCTGTTTGCATTGGGCTCAGCCATGTTGTTTTAACCTCTCATTGTTAAAGCTTGTAACAAATTCAGCTCCTTAGCACAGATGATGTTTTTTATAGAGCGGCTCAGCAGTGCTCATCTTGCTCCCTCTTGTCGCAGCCCTCGTTAATGACTGAGAATAGGAATTAAAGCCAACAAATGAACCGCAGTGTGTTTGTGTCAGTCAGGTGCTGTGAGAGCAGATGCTGTGAGCATTTACACCTCCATGTCAGTGTGTTCGCTCCTTAATTCACTCCATGTCTCTCACTTTTGTGTCCTCGAGTCTCTCTGCCTCCTAAAAGCAGTCCTTTTGTGTGAGCTTTTCTTATTTCCACTGCCATTTCCACACGTAAAAAAAAAAAGACTAGAATGTCATCCTGACCTCTTTCTTTCCATCTGATGCAGGCCTGCTCCTGTTGTTCCTTCTGAGAGGAAGTGATGTCACGCCACCACCACCGCTTTGAGAGGGACTACCGGGGACCCTGGGAGCGGAGAGACATTCGTCCCTCTGGCCTCCACAATGGAGGAGCCAACCATAGCTGTGCCTCTGCCGTCGTCAATGGCAACAACCGTCCGGGGCTCCTTCCCCTCCCAGTCATCCCATCCCTTCTCCCCAACCCGGTTACAGTTGCCGTGACAACATCGAGCAGCGATATAGCGGTCAAGCGAGGCATCACGGGAGCAGGATCAGTGGCTCCAGCATCAGCCAAGGTAAGACGCTGGGACACCTGCTTTCATCTGAGGCTCCTCTAAGTTTCTGCCCTTTTTGTGCCCCCCCATGTAATTTCTACAAATTACAAACATTTCAGCGCCAACTCATGGTTCTGCATCTTTCTGCTGCCTCCTCCGCTCTCCACTTTTATTCCTCACTGCAGTTTTGCTGCTCTTTCTGCACTTTCTCTGTCCAACGACACTTTCTTGCCAAACCATTTTCCTTCCATCTTCATTTTCTCTCCCTGCCAAATGGCAGGCTTGTCCTGCCTTTGCCTCCTTAGTAATTCTCTTCCTTCATTATGTAAATGACCTCTGACAGTAGCTCAGATAGATGCTGCTGTCAGAAACGATAGTTGGAAGGGCACTAAATCATTATAAGCCCCGAGTTGTAGATTAAAAACATATCTTGCATTTGCGCAGCCTGTGATCATAATATTTAAGTCAAAATTTGGTCTGAGGGTGTTGCTGTTTCTGTTTACAGCAAAAATAGAAAAAAAAAAATCCAGCTTGGAAATGTTACAGTCAGAAGCTGTACAGTTTGTGTTCTCAACCCCCTCGTCCTGGGATTTGCTAGTGAGCTGGCTGTCAGCAGCAAGTGAAGAGAGGGGGCCTTTACCAAAAAGGAGTTGGACATTTCAGCCTCTCCCTGCCTCTGCCTCCAATGATACTATTCATCTTCTCTCAGCGCTGCTCTTATCTAACAGATCTTTAAGCTCCAGCAAATTCTCTGGCACTTCCTCGGTCCTCCTGCTCTCGGTAGGGTTTGCATTGGTAAGAGCAGAGGTAAACAATGCACTGGTAATTTAGCCCCTAAGTGCTCATCATTAGATTCCCCGCTGAATGCACTGACCACAGACACAGTAAATCTACTCTGGCACCATGCGAGCCCTCCTTTTGTGCTGAATAATTACATACATTCAGACAAAGTCTGGCCAACTCCCACCGTGGCCGTTGTCATCATTCAATGGCTGCCAGAGCAATTAGGTGCCTTGCCTCGCACGCAAGTGCACACTTGTTTAAAGCTACAGTATATGTGGGACTGTTTGTCCGTCAGCAGATATATGAAGATTGTTCCCAAGATGCCACTCTGTTACCTTAACTCAGGGATTTACTCTTCTGTACTGTAGGCAATGAAAAAACACACTACATTCTGCTTTAATTACAGCCCAGAAAAGACAGAGATGCCTCAAGAGCAAGCCAGCACCATAGGAGCCCATCTTCTCTATCTTCTTAGCTGCGTGCTTTCCTCACATGCTCTCTGTCTCTTTGTGTCAACTTCGATCAAAGCAGTTGGTGGTCACAGAGAGTCTGATGGACGGAGGAGCACTCCCCCCATGGTCTCCGTGCCCCTGCTTTGTCCATGGCTACACTAAAAAGCTGACAGTCTGTATTGATTTCCTCTGTTTGGGGACCTCTTCATAAACACACCAGCCCAACTGGAGATGGTGTCCAGTAGCCAAGCATGCACAAAGTATCTGTGTGAAAGTGGTACCCATGCATGCATAAGCATGAATTATGCAGAAATATGGGACAGAGTCTGTATTGTTTTAGCTTTTCTGATTTATGAGAATAACTTTTGATAAGCTTCAGGCTCAATTTAATACTCGTATGATTGTTATAACAGCGTTGTGGAGGTGTGGATGCTGTATGCATGCATGTTGGTGAACATATGTGTGTTGGACATTGAGTATTATCCAGCTGTTTAGCCCATGGGGATGTAAACCCGACCACATGGAACAGTGAACCACAGTTAATTTAGTGCTACATTTTTCTTGCCAGACCAGCCATTAATTGTTAAATTAACTTGATGCATTTTTATGCTCTTGTCATGGGTGTATACACACTACACAGCTTAAACCCAAGCTATTAATAACCAAAACTATTTCTGTCTCCCACTGATGAAGAGGGCTTGTAGATGTCAGCGGAAAGTTTAGTTTCACTTTGCATGCAAGATGTTCTTCCAAGTGATACTGTGATCTGGAGTATCGTTTTCTTTGCATTTATAGATTAAACTAACTTTAGGCGAAGGGATCCCTCCGGACATAAACCAACATTTCAACAGGGTGGGATTGTTTTGGGTTTTTTGCACAGCTGTTTTGTTATGGTTATGTTAAATGTGATTGTGCAGGGATTCGAATAGATTCATTATTTAATATTTGGTATTTAAAATGCATGTTGTCAACACTGTTTAAACAGTGCTTAACTGTTTTTTTTTGTTTCCCCTGGTCTTGTTTTTTTTTTTTCTTCATTTTTACAGACATTTTTACTGCGGCGGCTTTGATGACATCACTGTTATGCAAAACCATCGCAAGTAAATGTCTGTAAATAAGGTCTGAAAAAAGCAAAAAAGCAACTCAAAGCAGCTTCGAGCTCATGGGGGGGTCCGACTAATGTTGCGTAGCAAAACATTGGTGAGTTTGTGGCAGGTAATGCCTTATTTAGAGGCTGCGCGAGGCTGCCCGCATCACTTACATTGTATTGGACATCTAAATATCTTCTGAAGGAATTCAAGTTGCACCAAAACTGTCTGGGTGAGTAAATGAACATAGTTCATGCTAGAAAATAAAATAGATCGAAGGTTGAAGAAAAAAAAAAAACAAAAAACTTCCCCTTTAAGGGGGAAAAGCTGATTTTCATATTATTTAAACAGGACCTCTGAAATAACCGTTCTGAGTTGTAAATCCTGCAGCTAGGATGTTTAATGTTGGACTTTGAACCCAAAATCTGATGTTTCCTAAAAAGAAACTAAGTTGTATCTTCAGATCTGCATTCGTCAAATCAGTTTACTGAATGGTCAGTTTCTTTATGCATTTTCATATTTTATTAATATTTCCTCTATAATCACTTTGAAGTCTGCTATTGGTGCCCATTAATTCTAAAGCCTAAAGCTGGCTTCAACTCGTTTATTTACAAAAAGGCTTATTTACTGACTTTCAGTGTGCTATATAATGGTCATTTAACTGTTGATGCTTTGAGTCAATATGGACATAATCCTCTGGATGGCCTTGTTAGCTTGTCCTTCATTAACTATTCATAAAGTCAGTCTAACATTTGTCTGCATGGCCACTTCCAGTTGACAGATGAATGCAAACTTGCCACCCCATGACCAGTAGTGCCACAGAAACGAGTCACAGCCTCAGTGGGGACACAAGTTTGTCAGGATGGTGATTCACAGCTTTCAGTCCACTGAAGGTTTGCTGCCTGGAAGCTTGAGCATGTTACAAAGGTTAGCCTTGAAAGCTGGGGAGATATTGTTTGGTGGTTGATAAGCCTGCAGTTTCTGTACTCTCACTGCTCGTTTCAGTGAGCTTTCCTGCATGGACAGAAGTGGCAACATCACTGCTTAGACGGAACAGACAGTATCCAGGTTCTTTTGTAGATGAGGTAGCTGTATGTTCAGTATTCACGAAAGACAGGAAGCTGGTATTGATCGATTTTCTAGAGAGACATTTTATGATTTGAATTGTGCATCTCACCATATTATCATCCAAACCTAAACTTTGAAAGGATGGACGCTGGTATCAGGCAATGTCTCCAAGAAAAATCTGTCTTTTCAATCTGTGTTTGAGAGTTTGCACTCTAATATTACAACTTAATAAAGATTTTATGAGTTTTATTCATGGATCAAAGCTGGACTTTTTTTCTACTACCACTACTCAGAGAGCATCTTCGCATGGAGCTTTGATTTTCCTGCATTGACAAATCCCCTAATATGAAAGTTTTTAGCCCAGTCTCTCTTTACGCATCATATCAGAGGTGCCAGAATTCCTTCCAGCCCTCATATATCACAAATGCAGGAAAGTTTGATATTAAAAGAAAATATTGATCTAAGAATCTAATAAATGGGCCTTTGCATGCAGGTTTCTGTTGATTCTCCATACCGCTGGCATTTGCATGTGCTCTGTTCACATCAGTCATTCCTCCAATGAAAAGTTTGTTGATGTAATTTGTTTTTCTGATCTTTAGAGCAGTTTGACACAGTGTTTGCCATTTGTTTATCTAGAATCCATCTCATTAGTTGAATGGTGAAAATAAATTCAGCTAGTTTTTCACCTGATGCAACCGACTGTGGTGTTCTGCTCTGATATTTGAAGAGTTGTGCCATGGGGTATGGCTGAACTTCAAACTGTGGGAAGACTAGGTTTGATATATATTGTCGTTTTCAATGTTTATTATTAGCATGAGAAGGAATAGTTTAAATCAGAGACATGCACCTGGAATGTCTTCATTCATGATCACTTTAGCATCACGAGTCAACCTCGCCTCCACAAAAACCACATGAAATCAATAGTTCAGTCTTCCCCCTTCATGCATGAAATAACATAGCTTAGTTAGCATGAATAAACTTAATACTTTCTTTTAGTTGCAGTTATCAGGAGCCGTCCTCAATAAGGCGTGTTATTTCAGCTTCAGTTATGCCAGCAGCATGTTTGATCTTCAACTGATAAGGATTCAATGAATACCTGCTGCTGGCACTCCATTACAACGGTTTATCCGAGCAAGGCCAAATGAAGCGCTCTGCTCTGCAGAGCACGTCTCCACACAACTGCAAAACATCCATTTCTTTAGTTGCACACCTTCTTTGTGCAAGGATCATCCAACACATTAAACTCTCCGCCCAGCAGAGTCTTTCATAACCTGTGCAGCTTTAAAAACTATGTGACTGCTAAATGTGCTGTGTGCTTTTTATGTATTTAAAGGTAGAATCTGGAGTCCCTTCACCGTTTCTGTTTGCAAACAGCACTATTCAAACTGAGCGCCCCTCCCTCTCAGGCTAATGGCTGCCTCAGTCTTCAGCCTGCAGCTTCAACGATTCCTTCAGAGCTCAGACATGGGTAAAAGCCAAACCAGTATTAAACCCTGGTTTTCCAACGTATACTATCTAAAGCTCTTACCTCTTCTTTGGTGCATCTGCTGTTTTTCTTTCTTTCTCTTTTTTTTTCTTCAAGAGTTCGAGTGACTGGCATCTGCCCCAATCCTGAGCTTATCTAGAGCCCTATGAAATCCATTTTATTTTTTCTAAAATTCCATTTTAATTTTTTCCCATTTTCGGTGTTTTTCCGTTTTTAATTTTTGAGAATTCCATTTTTATCAATTTGACACAAATTTAACACCAATACAGTGTATAAAACAATTAAATTCAGCCAATTAATGCCGTTATAATTACTAACTTGAATGCTTTCACTCTTTTTAACATATTTAAGGCAAAAACATGGCACAAGTTTAAACAAACAAACAAAAAAAAAGAAAATGCCAATAGTAAATAATACATAATTCAGAACAGTTCTAATTTACAGATGGTGGTCCACACCATAGACAATAAGAAACATATGTCCGGGTGAGATCACCAGACACACAGGCTGATCATGGGGAAAGTGCTCTCTCCTGTATTCTGCCGCTTTGAAAGCGCGTTCATCCAGAGCAGAGCGGATGGAAGTAAGTCAGTTGATAGCAAGACTCTGGATCACGTTTTACTCTGAAACATCAGCGTTACGTCCAAACCTGCTGCACCAAGCCATCAGCGAAGAGAAGCTCACTTTACACTACGTGATACCTGGATAACGAGACGTTCATGGGCTGCAGTTTAATTCACCAGTAGATGCACAACAACCAAGAAAAGTGATCAAAGAGCAAACGCGTGCTACGCAGGTCGGTCTGGCTAAATAACCAGGAGGAAATCAGGCAAAGCCGCCTTGTGGGGCTTCATCATGGAGCATGGGGGAGCACGCACGGGGTGGGTGTGCTCCTGCAGCCTATTGACCCCCCCTTGGAGCATTTTTCCGGGCAAAGCTTTCCCTTTTTATAAAGTAAAAAACACATTTTTGGAAATCATTGCTCATGTCCGTGACATTCCGTGTTTATAATAAATTCCATTTTTAATGTTTAATTCCGTGATTCCGTCCGTGATTCCATGATCGCGGATTTCATAGGGCTCTAGCTCATCCCCACACAGCGTCATGTCCTTTGCTCTGTCATTGGCTGGTGATATAAACAGAAATCTCCACCCAGAAACGTGCCGACCACAACAAAACAAGGCTAAAGAGCGAATTACAGTTGCAGTCAAACTCACCACTGCACAAGAGTAGAGGCCCAAAGCCGCGGTTTGAGATGGATTTCACTGGCACAAGTAATGTTTATTTTTTTGGGGGGGGACTTTGGACTCTACCTTTAAGAGTTTGTCGTGGACAATGATTTGATACATTTGCTAAAAATCACTCGTCTTGCTCAGATCATGAAATGAAAATCACGCTTTCAAGCATTTTGAGCAGCAATCAATAGTGAGCGTCATAAAGCAAAATTACACTTTGTGTTTTGTTGGCCAATGATTTGAGCCAGATCACTTAGCCAGTAGATTGAAGCAGACCCGTAGAGCTACCAACACAACACCGAGCAGCAGGTCGAGGTTTCAAGCTGACAATAATAAGAAAAGAAAAAAAAAAAGATTCACAAAAAAAAAAAACATGCCCGCTCTGAGTGATGTTCTTTTTTTCTTCCTGCAGCCATTATGAAGCAGTTTGTGTCATTTTCCTGCCATGTGACAAGGTGAAAGAAAATGCTGTATTGTGGTCAGCTCTAAAGCATTTTTAAGGCAACAGCATTTGTTATGAGCGTGCACCAGCTTTTGTTAAACATTAGCGGTGGGTTTGCTCTTCCTTTTTGCAGTATTTTTCTGTTTTTATTATTTAGCTGGGCTCCTGTATCTGCATCAAGAAAAACTCTCCATGTGACTGTCAGTCCTTTGTCAGGGAGCCTTGTATTGAATACTTGAAGAAGATTCAGAAATTATTGAATCTCTGCTGAGCTGGAGGCTAAAAGGGGTGGGGGGGGGTGTCTTTTGAAAGTGGGATAACCTTGTGACGAGTTTCTGTGAAACGTATTGAATATGAAAAGATTAAAGTTTGAGAAGGCGCACGCTGGGGAAGCTTGATGAGAGGGAATGGAGAAAGGAGTGCGGGAGGGAGGCGGCGTGGCAGGTGAGAGTTGTTTTGAATTAGCTTGAGATGGGGAAGGAAACGCTGTTGTGGAACTCCATCATTGAGATAAGATGAAACTTCACATTTCAAAAGCGGACAGACTCGCCATGGGGTCTTAACGAAATCTCGACTCTGTTACGAGGAAAGCCCAGAACACGAAACATGAGCAACAATATGATTGCTTTGCAGCTTAGAAGAATGTCACCCAGCCTGCTTTTATGTGGACGTAGAGATGGGGCGTAATTCCTGGTGTTAATAGTGTACCTGCATTCATAGTCTGGAATCCTTCCTGAATGATAAATATTGCACAAATTCTGAAAAGCCTTTATCTTTTCATGGCGGTGCAGCAGAGTAAACAATCTTCACCCTCCGCTGCCTGGATGTGATTTATGAGCATCTACTGTATGTGTTGTCATCCAATCACACTCTTTCTGTGCACTTTTTTTTCCCCCTACCCACAGTGAAAATGTCACAAAATCCTCAGAAGTAGACCCGCCTGATTGATGAGAAATACTTTATTTGAGCTCTTCATTTATTATCCATACCACGTCATGTAAAACCTGAAGGCTTTTTTGTAGGTGAGTCAAGAGTCTCTTTATCTGACTCGTAGCGTTTGAACAGTTATGCAATTTTAAAGCTGCAGAGCCAAAGGTCTGTTGTACCCCACCCTCCTGTATAAGTGGTTAAGCGATGCATGTGTTGAATAAAATTTAACACTCAAAGTCAGCTTGTCTGACAATGAGCTGAGATGAACCTGTCAGCTCGTTCTGTCTTGTCCGTCCTGGTTAAAATGCCAGTTTGGATAAAGACAGCCATCACCGGGAGCACAAAGTGCTGCTTTTAAGTATCAGAAGTGGCACTACCATTTTTGCCTTTTTCTGATTAGATCTTTTTTGTTCCCCTCACAAGGAAAATAGGGTTTTAACTCCTGGCACATGCAGTGGCTGCTGGTTTAGCTTCCCTAATTGCACATAGATTTGTTCTTCTGACTTTAAATGCTCTAAGAGGTCTACTTTTCTTTTACTTTCCATTAGCTGCGCGTTCAATGTTTTGTTTTGTTTTTTTAATATATATATAAATGCTTAAACGAAGGCATCAAATCTGCTGTCAGGCTTCTACAACAGATTTCTACAGACACAGCGAACCTCAGGGGAGTGGGTTGAGGATTAAGTTGTGACTTTTCTATTTCTTTTCCTTTTCAGATTATGTATGGAAACTTTGGGAGTGTTAATGAGAGGCAGTGATTTTGTGTTTACTAGGAGCAGCAGCACCAGGATGTTGGATGTCTCGGCACCGTGTGGAGAGAATTAAAGTTTTCCACTCTGAGCAAGACTGGGCTGTTCTGCAGTGATTGCTAATCAAGGACAGAGATACCAAGCCAGACAGACTGACGGAGGCAGAAAAAGCAAACGGACTGAAAGACAGACAGACCGACAGTGAGAACTGTGTACTGTCAAACTGTCAGAGGAATGGCATTGTTAAAAAAAAAAAGGGAACTGTCAAACTTTTTCCTTTTTTTGGGGGGGGTTATCTGCATTTGAAATCAGATGGATGGAAATAAGACTCCTGAGTTTGATGACAGAGTTATCAGAAATCTCACAGCCTCCCCTCCGGCAGCCATCTCTGCACCGTCAAAAGGAAATATTGATAGAGGTCTTTTTGGTTAAA
Source organism: Atherinomorus stipes (assembly GCA_023101725.1). Taxonomy (NCBI): domain Eukaryota; kingdom Metazoa; phylum Chordata; class Actinopteri; order Atheriniformes; family Atherinidae; genus Atherinomorus; species Atherinomorus stipes. The sequence goes on from JALJCO010005173.1 coordinate 1,149,119, forward strand.
AGAGAAAAAGCCCATGTAATGACAACATGGCAGGCAGATGTGGGAGGATAACGAGACAACAGGCCAAAGAAAAGGTGAAAGCAAGTCTTATCTCTGTCTGTCTTGTCAGTCTCACTCTACGTTCCACAGCTTTCCTCCGATTCCCGTCTCATCATGGGCCCTCTTGCGTATGTCTTGTTGTCTCTTGAGGTGGGATCCCAGTTGACCTTTACTATTTACAATGGGGGGGGCAACATTTATCAATTCAGCCACCTCTCAGAGTGAATTTGCCAACCTGGTTAAGGCTTCCTCCCGGTTTTTCCTCCCCGGTACTGGTGCACATGCTGGACTTTAATCCTTCTAGAGAAGTTAGAAATAAAGGCATAAACCGGTAACGCATCTGTCTTTGTCAGGCTGCAGAAGAGACAATCGTCCAGTAGAGGTTTCTCTCTTCTTTCTCTGCTGCTTTCTGCTAATACATGCGTGGGTGGGGAAGGATAGCAGCGCTCCCAACACACCGGCTGTCTTATGAGTCTGGCTCCAAGCAGGCGGCCCGATAGCTCCATCTAATAAGTAGTCATCGGATCCCAGATTCAGATCTCTCTCTTCTGCGTGAAAGATGAGAAGCAAGTCCCTTCTCTGTTTATGCCACAATGACAGTGCAATATGAGGGTGTTCTATTGAAAAGGTCGAGGTGTGTGTTGTCATCCAACACCGTACATCTGCTCTCCCACCAGCACACAGAGACCGTTGTTCTGCTGGTCTTTGACTGAGCAGGAACTGGCATGATGGACTTCAGCACACAAACAAAGGTGTGTTTACAAAGAGCATATTCATCTCAGAGGCTCCTTCTCACTGGAGTGAGAGGGTTTTTCTGCTTTCGTAGCACCATTTGATGAAAGTAACAGAGCCATGGAAACCGCTTCCCCTTGCGTTATCACTCATGCTTTTATCTCTTTCCATCACACCTCTATTACAGTTTGAAAATCTCCAGCCCATCTCTTTCCTTCCTCCTGTCCAACATCGCTGCAGACTCTTCAAATAACTTCTTGTCTTTTTCGAGGCATAGATCCTCATTCCTACGTCAGCTCTGCCTCCCTCTGAGCATGCTTGTGTGAAATTGGATTGCTGATCCGTTGGTGCTGAGTAGCAGAGATGTAATATGGGATAGCGGCAACCGCACGGTCTGATGGTGGAGACAGCTGTTACAGGACACCGAGGGATCAGAGATGACGCTTGACTTCTAGGCCCCATCTCTTGAAAACTGGAAATGCTCTCGGCAAATCTCATGACAAGATAAAGGAGAACAACAAACAGAAACGCGCAAGGCTGTGGTGAGAGACGTTGAACTTCCCAGCATGAGCGAAGCTGCCCGATTTGCTCCAATCGCTTAAGTGTCAAAAGGTCACGGTTGATCTCCGGGCAATTTGAAGTGGCCGTCGTCTTAGATTTCCCATTATCGTGTGTCACCGCTGCCACCAACGCCCATCATTCCTCCTCTTCCTTGTCGCAGGGTGAGAGGGTTATGTCGAAGGGGAAAGTTAAACTTCGCACAAATTTATCTTGTGATTAACACATTCTCACGCTCTGTTGGCCTGGAAGGTGGGTGTGAAAGGTTTGTTCCTTTGAATTTATGTCAATGTTGGAGGCAAAATTGGCATCAAAATGAAGAAATGCCCGATGCACTGCTTGTCCATGACAATCATGATTTTCTGGCAAAATGTGACTAAATTTCCCATTTTCACAGTTTTCTTGCATCAAAACTTCTGAACTTTGTCTTAAAGATATACTTAGTCTGCAAACTGATCCCATCTGCCAAATCCTTCCTCTTCCTTATTAGTGTTTTTGTAGAAGTCAGTGGTGCCGACTGTCATCTCAGAAGTCAATGTCATCATTTTATCACATTATTAGTTGGAAAATAAGTCAGTAAAATGCAGTAATTATACACTCAGTGGGTATTTATTCATTGTAAAAGTGCAACAGTAGCAGCCCTGCAGACTTTAGCTAAAGCTACAATGGTTTTTATGGATTCTTTGGTCACAACCGTTTTATCCATCAAGGGGACTTCAGACTAGTTTGATTTCTTTCTACTGTAGTGTTTAATCCGTCCAACTCATTAAGTTTCTGTAATACAAATGCAACATCTTGATAGTTGCTTTGGTTTTCACCTCAGCATGAGAATTTACAAAGATGTCCTAAACCAGTAACTTCAGTCATCAAGGGCTGCTAGCCTGCAGGTTTTTTTTGCTTTCCTGCTCCAAACAATTTATTTATAATGAGCCATGAAATTCAGTCAGGAGCGTTGGAGCAGGGAAACAATAAACCTCCAGGATTGCAGCCCCTTGAGGACTGGAGTTTGATACTTGTGTCCTAGACATTTTAGGGGAAAAAATTATCTGAAGATAATGTTTTTGTTCAGGACAATATATCCTCTTAAAAAATATAATTTAAAGTCTGCCCATGCACTGTAGAAAAAAGTACATGTATACATTTGGATATTGCTTTGATGTTCTGATTTAAGAAATGTTTGCCAAAGAAATGTATCATGAACTTATCATTTGCCGCTATTTACTCGATCTATGTATTACATGCTCAAAATCGGGGCTAGCAACAAAGAGGGATATTCCAAGTTTGTTGCACATTTCTGTTGCAGAAATCCGTGGAGTTTTTGAAGCAATGTTCAGATATGACCAAGAAAATTAGACCTACTGGTCAGCTCCTGTCAGCTGAAGGTCGGACTGCAGTTGTGGCTCATCTCATAAAAGTAGTTTATTATGTATTATCCTTTACCACTATTTGTTTGAGCAATTTACACCAGTCTACCAGCGGGGATGAGGTCTACATTCAGAGCTGTATGGATTCTTTGTGTGGCGTTTGAGCAAAAATTGACACATGCAACTTCCAAGTTGCTTGACTACTAAGCTACTTTCTTCAAAGACAAAACTTCTGTGAACCTTACGCTGTGCTCTCGAGTTCAAGGCTGATATTCATCCATCTATGTAATTGAGCATATTATCAAATGAGTGGATCAGCTCTCTAGCCCTTCAAAGACCCACACTTAGTACCCATCTTTCCCTTCAAGTGTTAAATGAACCCCCCACTGAGCCTTGCTGATTGTATGTCATTTGGTTTTTGTGTGTAGCGAGGAAAAGCCCCCTCACCCAACAGCTTCGCTCTTCGTCTTTCCGTGAGCACCCCCCAACCCCCCTTTTCTCTTGTCTGTCCTGTTCCACGGTTGCAGAATAAAGAGATGTGGCATTTAAAAAGGTCCACATGTGGAGTGGTTGACATTCAAAGTGCTACCACCTTAAGGTTAACCCTACACGAAAGGCGATGGTGAATGCAGGCTTTGAAAGCATCAGTCATGTCATGTGGAATATCAGGTATTGGCAAGGAGGCAGACAGAGTTGCCTTTGAGATGCACAGGTAAACAATACATCTCTCTTCAGCATGTCTGGCACTTAACTCAGCTTTGTCTCACACCTGCACTATTAATGTTTAGGGGTGCTCTCTCAGCATCAGTTACATGCAGCAAAAGACAACATGGTTATTTTGTCTTGCTGTGCTGCTGCCAAGGTCTTATTTGTGCAAATAAATGTGGCTGCAGAGGTAGTTGCTTGCCCTTAGATGCTGCCACAGGCCCATTCTTGTATGTAGGTAAAACCTTTCCTTTTGTCCTTCTTATTTGAAAAAACAGACTTTCTTTGACTGTAAATAGACATTGACAGTCTTTGCTTTGAAAATTCTTCGCTTGATTTGTTACGGTTTTCAGTTGGGTGCACAGAAGAGACAATAAGCAAGACTTTAGAGAGGGAGAATACTCTGAAACAAAATCACTGGCCAATTGACTCTGTGCTCTTCTCTTTTTTTTCCTCTGCTGGTATCAGAGAGAGATTTTTAGCACATTTCTTTAAGCGCAATTTTTCTTTTTTTTTTTTTTCTTTGTCTCCCCCCCAGTGTGAAGGATAGGAATATTTGCTGCTCTCTGCCTCCCATCTCCCACAGCTCTCAAAGATGAATTTGACTGACTTTGGCAATTCCAGGACTTTTTTCTGGAACGCAAGCACGATGCTTAATTTTGGAGGGCTTTAATCAAAGATCTGAGCTGTTATTGGCTGCATGGTCATAAAATTTGACAGGGATCCATGATAATTTGATATGCATCCTAACTGCTGCTGTAATCCCAGGTGAACTCTTCATTCTGCAGCATCATTAGCTCAAGTTTCAGTTTACCCAGCACTTTAAGTGGAGATGTTTTACTCAAACTAAAGGCCCTATACCACTTCTTTTTCTTTTTCTTTATAAGTCATGAATTTGCTTTTCAGATTGAGTCTTTCTTTTTAATTATAATTTCTGTAATTATTGTTTGTGTAAGGCTTCCCATTGCCATTCATACATCCACTCACCTCTGCAGGGTCCCAGAGGGCTGGAGTTTATCCTAAGATGTCTCAGTTGCTTTTTTTCCTCATTTGTTTTAACTGGATTGTTTTTGGTTTGCTTGTTTTTTTTTTTTTTTTACTGAATGTTCATGGAAACCCTAAGGATAATTTTGAGCACATATTAAGCTGGTTAGGCTGAGAATACACTTACTGATGCACAAATGATGAAACCTGAAGAGTTGAGCATAATGAATTCTAAACTAAAAATGAACTTTCTTTTTTGTTTCCTTGAACTTTGAAAATCTCTTAAAAAAAAAAAACAAAACAAAAAAAAACCAAACAAAACAGGGTAATACAGTAATTTTGGGCCTCAGATAGCATTCATCTTGTAGTGTGTTCATCCAAGTTTCTTTTAAGGCATCAGACAAAAGCAAGTAAATGTGGACTGTTTCTTGAAAGTTTTATGTAACTTTAGTCATTTGATCCTGGTTATCTGCCCACAGTTGGGATGACGGCCTCTACACACACTAAATGACTGCATGAAAAACCTTAAACATATGAATACTCATGTCTGATTGCCGAATTTTTATATTGTGTTTCACAACAATAACATGTCCGATTATTTTCTTGTTGTATAAAAAAAGTAGGTCGAAAAAAAAAAGCTACAGGGACTATAAAAAGCCATATAACTGAAACCAACAAACCTTTCTGTTGTATCAATTAGGAACCTCTCTTGTGCATTAGCCCCCTGTTTGATTAGGATGTCCTGTTGCTGTGAGCCAATCTCTGGTACTTTTATTGAATGAGTGTTGGGTCCCTTCGATCATTATTGTCAATAACAACAAGCATCACTACACCACTGATGATTGATTCTGCTTGGGGCGATAAAATAATTGCCCCCTTTTTGTGCATCTGATTGGAAGATGCTGATTGGCTTCATTTACGTGGCTGTGCATATCTTATGTTTGCACTGCAGCCCTGACTGAGCAAAGATTCCAATAAACCTCTGAAGAGCTGCATAGGGATACTGTGCAGTAATTTTTTAATATAATCATTTGTATTTTATGGAGTGCACACAGCATATTCAAAGAAAAAGTCATCTTAAAGTAGTAGCCTATTTGAAAATCTATCCCACTTTGAACCTGTGCGGGTGGTTTGGTACTGTAATACCTGCTGTTTGCTAGCTATCAACTTGTGTAAAAATTAATAGAGAAAATATAAAACTTATTTACTGTAAAACAAAAGACATATCATTTGGCTGTGTGCATGAATGTTTATTCTTAATCTTTAATTTTTTTTCTGGCACAAAGAGCAGTGAAAGAAAAATAAAGAAAATCCTGCATGGGATTCATAACATGTGCGCTGGAGGCCAAGTCTTTTCTTTGCCACCTGAGTATGTTGATGAATTTTGCATTTGATTTTAAATTGGAAGTGCATGGCAGGCAATAAGAAATGTTCACAGGGAAAACCTTGCATAAACCCCTATAGCTGCAACAGACTTTAATGTTATCCCAGCAAACACATGCACGGACATTTAAAGCTATGGTCTACGATTTCAGAATCAGTTGAGAAATTTTTTTTAAAAAAGGAGCCTGTCCCCCCCACACAGCCCTCCCCTCTCTGCTCGTTGATCCCTCCAGCCGAGTACATATGGCCGTCCTCCTCAACCACAGCCAGCCGTACCACAGCAGCTTCACAGTGTAATAAATATTCCACAGACTGTAAATGAACAACAACATCTGGTCATATATATAATATTTGCGTTTCTCAACCACCAGGATGCTTACGGTTTGTTTTAGCTGGAGTTTCTGCATCAGTAAGAGACCACGACCTTCCAGCGACTTCATAAGTTCATTGATGCATTCAGGACAACACCGATGACCACAACGCTAGCTTACAATACTGAAAATAAACAGCTGATGTTCCAACGCTGTTTGTACACACAGAGAAAACCACCAGCAGCGTTTCCAGTCATCAACAGCATCGTCATGGACTACATTTATGTACAACTCACACATAAAAGTAAAAAACAAAGTACCTACAGTACCTGTTCAACAAAAAGAGGGCAAAACGGAGTGCAGTATGGAGCCACTTTAAGTTGGTCAATGATGACAATGATGCCAAATGCACAATATGTGGAAATATTTTAAAGTACAACAACTCCACAACTTCGTTGAACTACCACCTAAATATGTCACACTCAGCAGTGTTCCAAACAGCAAGTGGTTCTCAGCCAACAATCACCACAGCATTGGGACGAAGGGTATGTGACTCTACGAAAGCAGAGGGCATTACCCAGCGGATATGTGACATGGTTACTACAGACATGTTGCCAATAAATGTTGTCGATGGGAAGGGATTTCTGGGGGTAATAAACTGCCTAGAGCCAGGATACCATATCCCCTCTCGAACAACCATAACCACTCGTCTGGAAGCAAGTTACGCGAGTCAAAAGGCCGAATTGAGAACAGAACTTGCAACCGCGAATGTTGCCCTCACAACAGACTGTTGGACTTCCTTGAATACAGAAAGCTACATCACAGTGACATGCCACTACATTGATCAGGACTGGCAGGTAAAGTCAGCCGTCCTACTCACAGAGAGCATGACAGAGAAGCATACGGCTGACAATTTAGCTGACAGGTTAAACCTTTTTTTTTTTTACGTTTCATCATTTTATTTATTTCATTATTCTGCTTTATATTCAAATTTATTATCTTATTTGAGACAGCGCACTAATTTATTTTCATGTGGAAAGAGCCTACAATGTCTTCTATTCAAGAACATATTTTTTTTATGCTGCTGCTATTAATGTTTCCAAAATAGCAGATGAGAGGCGCAAATTTATTTTCATAATAAGTAGCCTGTGTAATATTTTGATATTTTCTATTCAGAATATGTTTGATATGCAACCAAAATGTTATTCCCTGCCCTCAAGTGAGCCCAGAATAAATCTTTGGTTAAGGAACATGTGTAATTTTTATATGATAAGAAAGATATCATTTTATGCTACATATACAGTAGATAGAACCTATTCAGAGGGAAATTCAGCTTCTTGGAAAAATTGCCGCTTATCAATTAATCGATCATCGATCGATGAGATGATACAACTATCGATTAATGAATTGCTCGATAATTTGCATCCCTAGTAGACCATAGACTTAAAGTGCCAGTAGCATGAAATTCCCGGCGACTTTTGGTCCCTTTTTAGTCAGACTCTAAGTACCCGAATACTGTATGAAAGGATTGTTTGCCGTAACTCACCCTTGTCATGAAATAGCAGGCGCCTCGAGTTAGCGCTACTGTTGAGAAGGGTCTATCTGCGGGTCGCAAGAAATGGGCGTGTCGTAGTGTGACGTTACTCGACGACACGCCCACCAGGCCAATGAGAGCACGGTAAAATCTAGCCCTACCCCTGACCCTTCCCCTAAACCTAACCAGACCCACCCACTGTGCGACACGCCCACTATAGGACACGCCCACTGGGTTGCAAGCCGCAGGTAGATACACTTGCTACTGTTAGCACCGGCATACAATGACCGAGGTTCGGTGGGTGGGACCAGAAGGCACACTTGCTTTTGTTGTCATGGTTTTCTAGTGGAGAGGAGGCGGACTGATACGGAGTTACCTGGAAACATTTGCCCAAACACTCAGCAGTAACCTGCAGACATGAGATCCTCCACACACTCATGTTGGATAAAAAAAAAAAAGTTTCTGTGTTCTGTTAAACACAGCCGCATGTCAGGCTTATAGAAGTTCGTATTGAGCCTCTATGGATCTATAAAGGACGTACGGCAGTCATGACACAGACGCTGATAAAGTGAGTATGAATCGTGTTTAAGAAGAAAACCGCATCATATTCAGCAACAAGTTTCCCTGAATTATTTCCTTCACCCATGACCCGAATTCAGTTACCAGTTAATACTAAAGATGTATTACACTAGTGCTGCTCGTTAGATCTGTCTTTGTCTGACCGGAGCGGTACAAAAACAGTGATGATGATGATGGTAATGATGAAGAAAAAGGTCTGATTGCAAACCCGAGTCCGCAGCCGAACACTCGCGCACAACGGGAAGAATTATAAACTGGAATCATCACAAACATCAGTTTGCCTCAGAGACAAAAGACATGAGCATGATGAGAAATGCTTATTCGAAACTTCGTGTTTCTTCGTGGTGGCTGAAAGCTGTTATATCCTCTCCTGAGGAGGAGACGGAGGTGCAGGGAGATTCATTCAGAAATTAAATCATCCAAGGTTTTTCAGTGGGGGGGGGGGGGCAAAAGATTGCTGTTGTCCTTCGTACACCAGGTACAGAGCAGTTCTGATGCGAACGGGACGCCGTCGGTTGATGATGTCGGTTTGTTGTCGTAGGTCTCACAGGGAGGAACTTGGAGAGTGTAGTTCGGGGGAGGGGGATAATTGGCTAGAAGTCATGGCATCACAAGCTGCACTAGGAGCAAAATAGGCCGAACTGTGAATCAGCCCGTTTGTGAATGTTAACTTCGCCATGTCGGCAGTCACACCCAGGGAAAAAGGAAACGTGAATCTATAATTTAACCCCTTAGGGGACATAGGCAGGTTGGGGAAACTAAAATATATGGTCAAAAACCTCAAAAAACGCAAGTTTCATTCCAGGGGCACTTTAATGTTACAATGTGAAGAGAGAATTTTCAGACTTTATCTAATCATACAAAAATAGTTTGATTGGAAAATAAATGCGACATAAACAACAACATTTAAAACAAAACTTTTCTTCTGCTAAGTGTACTTTACAGCCATGGGACAAAGATGTTAAACCACTGTAGAAAATGTTTATGATTTTTCTTTTTTTTTTTTTTTTTTTTTTTTTTTTAGTCTAGCGTTTCACTGCACCCAGAAACATCCACACTGTGGTGGGCAGCAAACAACTAGATTTGAAGATGACAGTGGAAAAAAATTCTGATTTTTGCACTTAGAGGGTTTTAGTTAATTGCTTTTTAAGTTTACAGTAAAAGGTTAAAAACAGAACTGAACAGGATTAGTTGTGCCCAAAATACCTTTAAAACTTGTTTTAAAAAACTACCATATCATCATCATTCTTCATTGTTTTTAGTTCTTATCAGCTCCCAACACATTGAATCCATATTCTATATTTAATTTTTCACATGCATGTTTTTTTTTATAAATGTAAATTATTCATAAAAAATTGTTGTTTGTTCCTTGATTTTGTTAGAGGGGTTTCATGTCATTCTTAGGCACATAATTCCCTTTATGGCACAATCAAGTAACGGTGTTACCTTCCAATTGTTTTGAAAATACAGTATACATAAAAAACAACCTCAAAGAAATGTGACATCACTCCGTGTATTTATCTGACATCTTAAAAATTTGCCACTTTCCCTTTAAGATGCCTCCTGCTGTTTCTGACTCGCCCGCTCCTCTCATCGCAACACCCTCATGCTCTGGTGAGGCAGAGCTTGGCAAGGACGGGAGGAGCTTCACGGCATTGGAAGTGTTATAGTAGCAGCCATTTTGGCAGCCATGTTGGTTTCCACAGAAAAATTCAGGGATTTCTCAAACATGCATGAATGAGTCCAAATAACCCTCGGGGCATGTTTTATGGGAAGGGAATGTCAAGATAACATAAAAAAAGCTCAAAAAAGTAAATTTAACTTTTCCCTTCCCCTTAAGACACTTTAACTATGCTACAGTATGACAATTACGAAGTACTGACACAAAATCTCAAATTATTTTAAAGTATGACTGTTCTTCCCGTGACAGCTTTGACATGTCACATGTGATGCACCTGCTGCTTTTTCACGCCATCTTTGTTCTTTCTGTTACTGGCTCCCACAGCAGCTACTGGTCATTTGCCATCTCGCATTCATGCCACCAGCAGCAGAACTTGTAGAATTGTATCCCACCTCTTTCTGGGGAGTTTTATCACATGTAAAATAGCTGCTTTGCCAACATTATCTTCACCTGTTTTGTTCTCTGGTTCATTCTGTCATACACATGGACTCAATGCAGCAGAGGATTTGAAAAACAAGACCACAGATGATGTCAAATTGTAGGACAGTTTCTCAACCAAAGCTGAAACAAAATGAAAGAACTTTCTTTTTCTTCGTTATTGAGGAAGAAAACAACACAGATGGCTCAACGCAGTTGGACTGAATATTAAAATTAGGGTTCCCATTGTTTTTGGCATTCGTAGAATATTTTTTTGGGATGGGGAGTTATCCAAGTCGGCACTCTTGTAGAGTAAACACAGCTTAATTTAAACTTAAATCTTTGCATATGAGCTATTCATTTATGAAGTTCATTGTTAAAAAAAAAAAAAAATCTAATTGGGTTGTCTTGGACTCCAGACAACTTTTTATCCGTCTCTCATTATGCTTTCATTTTTCTCAGTCAATTATTCGATTGTCAGCCTTTAGTATTGTGGACTGGCGACTCAGGTCTTTCCCTGTGCAGCATGCTCAGGGGATCTAAAGCCAGTCATTTTAATAATACACACATAAATAATAGATATATTTTAAATGCAAATTTTAGTAGAGACTTTGGGGTGACTCAATCATGCAGCCATTGCGGTTTGACCTTAGCCCAGGCTAACAAATTACTGGGAGCTCAGTGTTTCTCATTAGGTCCGCCACGCATCATCACACTGCCAAGTTGCCCTCTGCTATAACCACAACCCCTGTATACACCACCTAAATGTTTTCTTCATATCTTTATAAAGTTTCCCTGTGAGTTCTACTTTGTTTTAGCACTGTTGCCATCAAGTGTTTAATGTTTAGTGGTAGGAAGAGCTGAGAAAAGCACTTAGATGAGAAAACAGACACAGTTATTATTGGCTGACATTATCCAAAATGTTTCCTCAGGCACAGTTTAATGTTGCCAGTAACAGAGCAAAGTAGACGGGGACCATAACACTCTAGTTTTTATTGACGATCTCTTTATTGAGGACAACTTTTAATGACTCTGGCTGCATGTGAGCAGTTGTTAATCCTGCAGCACGATTTTTGGGGCAATTAGATACCCTCCTTATGCTCCTGCGTGATGGATAAAAACCTAATCACCCAAAGCACCTAAACATTTTGCACAGCAATATCCTTATTTCTTTTCTCTGCTGGAATTTAGAGGGGAGAGAGAGAGGGCTACAGTTTGTTATTGCTTTGCTGCCAAATAATCCAGTATTTGCAGCCTTTGTGCTGAATTATAGCCAGTCAGCAATATAGTTAGAGCATTTTAAAGAATGTTCCAGTGTAGTCATCCAGCCATTCATTTATCCTTCGTCTTGCCCCTTCTGTTTCCAAGATTTTTTTTTTCTTTCACACTCTGGTTCCCACAGAGCCACTCTATCATGGTGAATGCCAGCAATCTAAAAAGTCTTTAATTGAAAATATTTTTTCCTGTTTTTTCTATTCCTCACTGCAGACAGCTACACTCTGCCATCAGTTGCAAACAAATCTTAAGTTTCTCCCGATCCCTGACATATTCATTTTGAAGCTCATGCTGCCACTGAATGCACAAATGCACATCAACAAAGGCCACACAGTTTGTTTTCCTGCTTATTTCTGCTCTAATAACAGCTCTGCCAACTTTATTGCAGCCATAATCAGATTAGATACTTCTGGGAAATAACAGCTGATGATGTTTGAAGAGGAGGATAATATCCTTATTCAAATTAGTCTACAAATTGGAATGGAATAAATTGTCTGTTCAACATAATATTTTACTGAGTCTAGAGACAAAGCAATACAAAAGTAATTGAAAGCAATTAGATTATGATTACTAAATTTAATTAACCTGGATTACAATACTGGATGCTAGTTTTGTAATAGAATACAATTTTCAAGTGAATCTCCATGTAGGTGCTTTGTGGCTCTGTGGACATAATAGTCAGTGTTACCATTTACAGAAATTCTGTTCTCTAGAGTAAAACTCAGCGTTGATTTTAGCCTTAATCCTTAATCTCAAACTGCAGCATCAGCTATGATGCCATTTTCTGCAAACTAAAGAGGTAAAATTCCATCGTAATCAATCATTGTCTCTGTAACAGCTTCATTAAATCAAGTAATTACTCTATAATTGCTTGGTGCTGAAGTGCAGCACGTCTTTGCATTCGTATTAACCTGCAGCGCAGGTGTGTCGGCAACGCCGTGTTCTCACTGTCCATTTTGAGTCTCTGTTCAAGTCCCAAAGGGCTGGGCGGTCTCGCTCTGAAGTCTTGGTTGTCACTTCCAGAAGTAAAGACACGGATCTGTAGAAAAAATTTGACATGAATTAAATGTATTGTGATGCTTCTCCTTTCCATTATGGATTCTTCTTCATTTGATCTATCACTGGTGCTATTAACGCCAGTTTATAGTTTGCCATATTTCCACAGAAAATAAAAAGAAATGCCACGCTCCCCCGACGCAGGTCTGTTTAGGTTGGAAATTCTCCAGCTGTCATCTCAATTAACAAACTCATTTCAAGGGACTGTCTTGCGGACTCCCGCCACATCTCAAGTGTCTCCCGAAGACTTGCCGGATGTCAGAACGCCGTGTGTGCAAAACGCTCTCAAGGTCAGATTAAAATTGGAACCATTTCATCATGAGTCATTATGGGAAGTGCTGTGCATCTCAGGGAGCAATAAATATTGTCAAACATGAGCCAAGAGCAGCGAGTTCATAGTTTACAGTATGCAACGCTCACTGTGTGTTATTTTTAGGGCTGCAATTTATTGAGGTCTTCTTTTTTGCCAAGCTGGTTAAATGTTAACTGTTGTATATCTACGGCCAACCATGCTGTGATGTCATATTATGCACTTTTGATCTTATTGCATGACTTCTTCAGAAAGTAAATGACTTTGCAGTTCTGTGACCACCAGCAACTTAAATCATAAAATAAATGGCACGTCCTTCTAGTTTTGACAAGATCGTGTTCTTTGTTGCCACAAGAGGTCTTCAAACTGCATATGATGATTTAGCTCTGTTGTATGAGGATGCTGCAAGTTCGATATAAGTATCACGCGTCACGTTTACATGGAGACTTTTTCCCCATTCGGGTTGAAATCATTCTGATTTAAGGTTTCAGGGCAGTGGTTTAAATGGAAACTAATCTGTTCCAATATGGTGTGTACATGCACTAACATTTAAGCAGAATGGTCCTGTCTGACGGGGAAGTCTACGAACTGATCATCACAGTTTTGGTTTTTGCAGTATTCATGAAACATCTGAAGTATTTTCTATTTCTTTTTCTTTCTTTTTTCTTTTTTTTTTTTTTTTTGAAGGCCAGTCAAGGCAGCTGTACATTAAATTACAGAGGCCCTGGAACAATTGAACTGAAAATCAGCAGAATTATGATGTCTGGGCTTTTGCTAAACCACAATGGAGATTTATTAAAACTGAGGATGATTGTCTTATTAGTGCAAATTTTGTCTGCCAACTTGGAAATGAGACATTTTTTTTGTCTATGCATATGTGTGCACTTGTGTGTGTGTTTCCTCTCGGGAGTACAAAAGCTTCATGATGAGCACGTGGGTGTCTTTGTATTCCTAAGCAGAATGATTACCTTGACGAGGTTAAAAACGAATAAGTGCAGCTGAATGAACCGCCTGCGATTCATTTAATGACAGCTGCTGATTTGAACCACGATGGCTGCATATTATAAACCTGACGCGAATGGAAAAGCAGAACATGGAGGATCAGCAAGGTCACTGCCGCTTTCAGAGTTGCCCTCCCTACAAGTTTGCAGGATTCTTGTACTAGATTGCTTCATAAAACTTAAGTGTAGAAATAAAATATAACTCACAATATGCACACACACAAAAGTTAATAGAGGCACTGCAGACTGGAGTGAATGCCCTCAACCATTTCGGATTTCTAGTGAAGCACAATGTCCCTGTTAAATGGCATTGACCTGTTACGAATCTCTATGCCGACCAGCTTCAAGGGCAACTATGGAAGTACAACTTCAGTCTCCCACAAAAGCAGGCAGATTTGTTTAAAGCTAAGTGGACTATGTATCAGGGTCTCTTTGGCTTCACTAGAACAGTTACAAAATAAGTTTTGTATGTTTTTATACTTTTTTAATCTTATGACTCAGAACTTCAAGGACATTTTGCTCCACTGTATTCATTCATCTAGTTATGCACATAAGAGCTTTTACAATGTTTGACAAGTTAAATACAATGAAAAGCAAAAAGGAGTATTAAAGAAATGATAACCCTGCCACTTTCGATTCCAAGACAATTGCTCACAACACTTGCAGGAAAAGAGGCAAGTGCTCACAAATTGTTTTATAATCTCTACCAGGGTTACTCAGTTTGGTCCTATGAGGTCTGCAGTCCTGCAGGTTTTCAATGCATCCCTGCTCCAGCACGCCTGGTTCAAATTAAATGGCTCCAACAACCTACAAAGTTTATCACACCGGCTTGATTTGTCAAAAAATTTAAAAAAATAATCCATGCACTAGTCCTATATAAAAATGTGTAGTTCTATCACTCTAAGGATGCACTTTGTTTCACACACTATTGAGACAAAGTTAAAGTTTTTGACTGCGTACATCCATATAATAGGAGAGACGAGATAGCCTCTCTATAAGGCATTATCTTCAGCAAAAACTCTTTTATTTCATCAAAGCTTTAAGCAGAAGGAATGAACAAGTACAAGGCTATTGTCCTGCAAGTTCAGAGTTAATTCTCTGTTAGTTATTGGGGGTTCTCTGCACTCTACAGGATGCCGCAGGTTCCCAATGTACGCTGCTGTAGTACAGCTGAGAAGAGCAGCTCACCACCTAGACACATCACAAACTGTAATCCGCAAAACTCTGAACTCACAGGAGAAATAGTTCTTTTGTTTGATCACTCTACTTAAACCATTGATGAAATAAAGGAGTTTTTGCTGCAGATAATGCCTTAAATAATGGTTGCCCCGTTTCTCCCATTAATATGGATGCACACCAAAGGGCGACTCAACGTAATATCTTCCGAAGGAGTCAAAGTGATGCAGAAATTTTACCAGTAAGTAGATGCACATATAAATTCCTAGAAATAAAGTCCAGGTTGAATAAAAGAAAGCCATCCTTTAACAGCTCTGAAGTCATAATGCAAAGGACAGTGAAAAGTAAAATGCCATTCATCTTCAACACACAAACTTAAATCCCAAACTACACATACTTGTCCTGTTCTGGCACACCATTTATAGTGCCGCACCTCCACCTGCAGATTCAGTACCCTGCTCTAAGCTGTAAGTCCGAAGTTTCAATCAGTCAAAACACAGAACTCTCTTGCAAGATTCCAAATGCTTGTCAAGGTAACTTTGCAGTCCCACTGTAAACAAGTTGTAACCCCAATATTGACACGTCTTGATGGGAAACCTGTTGGCAAACAGTGAGCTTGTGTACACATCCAGTAGTTGCAGGAATCGACGTTCATGTTGCATCATAAAATTGTGGCCGTCTGGTGAATGTAAACTCAGTATTATGTCCCCTTTAGCCCTGCTCTTTATCTCTACTTCAGTCCCTCCTCAGGGAAGTATCTGATTGCCCAGCTGCTATATGGTGAATGCTTCATTATGTCCACCATCTAGTTTCCTATAGTGTTAGGCTTCACTGCCAAGCGATGAACTGAAAAATGCTATAAAGCCGAGGATAATTTTTTGGAGGTTAAAAGGAACAATTATGAGACCAATGTAAGCTGGAAAAAAATAAAAATGAAAGACAGAGCAAGTGGGTTTGGATTAGATTTCAGATTCTAGCCAAGAGCAGAGAGAAGCAGCCACTTCAAGCTCTACCAGGCCATGTTTCTACAGGTTGTATGCTAAAATGTTAACAAAAAAGTAATGGTTTATACTCAGGTCCAACAACTAGTAGAGATACAAATACAATCCTGTGCAGATGTTTCCAGCCACCCTTCATTTCTTTATAATGCTCTAAGGTCCCCCGACTTGTTTCCAATCTTTTGAATTGGTTTTGAAGTGAACTTCTCCGAGCTTTCTGAAGGCCAATCAAAGTTTTCTTTGGACATTTAATGCTTTTATAGTCATTTCTGTGTCCTTGTACCTGACCATTTGCAGTTCTCGTGTTTAAGCCACTTTATACAGCTTTGAATCATTGAAGTATTCTGCATCTTCACATAAAAGACACATTTACAAAGAGCCGCATTTTGACTTTGCTTACACAGTAGCATGTTCTGTATACTCTGTGTTGGTTAAATGCACACACAAGCTGTGCAGTAGCATTTATCTCTTGCACAACGATGCAAATCGACTGTCATTACAGCCACAAAAATGCTACGATGTCATCAGAGTGTAAGATGATTAACCACAGGTGAGACTTTTACAGAACTTGAAATGGGAATTGAATTAGCCAAGAAAATATCAGTGGGTGAGCATGGATGCAAAGGAAGTAATGCACAGTAATGTCTCTTCAGATGTTAAGATTGCCTTTTCAGCTCCCCATACCTTTGATTTAATTACATATTGTGTGATTATACCCAATTTAATATTCCAAGCTTTTAAATTCAGTCCTGCATTTAACAGATAGCCGACAAAGAGAAGGTTAAATCTGAGAAATGTTTTCTCTGCTTCTTATTCTCATCAATCCCTTGCTTTGACATTTTGGATCAGATGGAGGGCTTTCAGACCATTTTGGGGTCAGAACAATATTAAAGAATTGCAGTGGTCCAACCTTGAAGTAACAAAAACATGACTAATTGTGCAAAATGTCATAATAATGGATGCACATGATGAATTTTTTAATACTATCTGACATCTACCCGTTTTGGCAAAAGAGTTGAAGAGTTAGAAATGAATTTGAACGTGACATGATGCAAACAAGCGACTTCAAATAGGCTCTTTGTTCTTAGGGGTGACGTTTTAGATCATGTCAGCGTGACTTTCTATAAAGCTGACACACTCCAGTTTTGTCTCCCTTTAAATTGTAAGTTGACATTTTAAAAATGATGTTTGTTGCACAATGGCTGGCATCAGTTTGACTCAAAATGTGTAATTTAACCCTCAGATGATGCAGACCTCTCCTTTTTTGTTGGATGAATGTTGCTGTTTCTGAGTGTATATCAAGGTGCCTCTCAGATGTAGGTTGAGCTATCATTACAACACAAAGACCCTTTTCCCCCTCCTTCTTCTGCTGAGGGTACCTGCTTAGAATTTATTGTGGTCAAAGAAAAGGAAAACATTAATATTTATTGGGTGGAAATGCAAGGAGAAAAGGAAATTTAATAGTTGTTCTTATTCAAATCCTTTAAATTTGTACCGAGCGTGGAAAGGATGTGACCAGAAATCTCTTGGTGTGTGACCTGCATATTTTCCCGGTAAATGAGACATGTTAAATGGTGTGCCAGAGGGAAAATGGGTCTTTTCAAGCAGCACACACTGTTCCGATCATCACAGATAACCAAGCTGGAAGGCCAGGGACCTAATTTAAGGGCTATTTACCATATGCCAGATTTTCAATGGAGCTGTATACAGCTGCAGACATGGGCAAAAAAAAAAAAAAAAAAAAAAAAGAGAGAGGACCTGCAAGACAAAAAGCCTCTAAACAGGAGAGATGCCATAAAAGATGATTGAGCTCCTTATGTGCACAGAGAATAGGAGATAAATGTAAAGACGCACTACTTTCCACAATTTAAAAAAAAAAAAAGAAAGAAAGCTGGGATGTGATTAATTCCTGAGCACATCCTCTTGTTCTCTCACCTTTGACTGATTCATCAGACTTGAGCAGCAAAAGGAGCACAGCTTTTAATCGCAGCAGTAATCCTAGATCAGCGCTGAAGTAGGATTTGTCTGAAAAGTGATGGTTAGGTCTTGTGAACATATTTATGCAGCTCGTAGAGGAAACGTCACCAGGAATGTTGAATCTGCTCTCTTTGTCTGCCTTTACCATCTATTACTTTTATTATATCAGATTTGAAGTGATGGAGCTTCCTAGTGGGTGTCAGCATAATCATTCTCCTTTTTTGGAACAAATTAACTTGTATTAAGTTCAGGCTGATAAATAACTTATCTACACTTTTCTACATTTGTGTTTGGTCAATTTGCGATGCTTCCTTTTAGTAATACTGTACCAGTCAGTGTTGTGTTGTGCATCGTTGGAATGGCTAATTAGTCTCCTTTCCAACTTGAAATAACTTGTTAAGATAATGCTTCGGCGAAATGAGCAACACAGCTAAACATGGGTAGTGCCACCAAAAAAAAAGGTCCAAAACCCCCTGCGATGTTCACCAGATATTCCTCCTTGTTGTTAGATCCAGCTGCTGCCAGGTGTTTGCCTGCCACACATGTATGATTGAAACCTGATTTTTAGACATGAGATTATAGAACCAGTGACAATCCCATATCTCCAGAATCGGGCATCTAACTTCATCCTCCAGCATGACAACCTTTTCTCCCACAGCCAGGATCAACAGATTGCCTCCAGAATTTGGGTAAAATTTTGGGTGAATGGTAGGATTGGTTTAGTAAGTGCAAAATGTAAAGGACTTGCTCAGTTTTGCAGAGCTTTTTCTTTGGTTTGAGGTGGAGTTTGGCATAGTGAATGTATTACTTGTTACTGGCCCTATGAAAAATCAGCTGTTTCTACACTTAAGACAATAAGAATGACCAACGTAAGGCAACTTCTGGATTGCTCCCTGGTCTGTGAGAGAGCTGTTTAGTCAAAGCTATGTCAGATTGCTGTTTTTTTGATGCACAAAAGCTTAAATGTTTAAGAAGATAATATACATACAAAACAATCGACATGATATCTTTGCGAAAGTTCAAACTGGATGTTTTAGTGATTGAACTATGATATATCTAACAGTAGAACTCTTTCAGATATTACGAACATAAATAATAAGTATACTATTCTTGGATTTCTCTTATTGAATTTTATAGCTGCTTCCTTTGGTGTTAAAGAGGTTTTGTCCTCTTGCACAGGCTTCAGTTGTATGTATTTGCTGGCTATTGGACATGGTCTTTGTGGTGTGTTCGAGTGTTACTGCTTCTCTCAGAAGCCACACAAGAAGACACAGCAGGGAGCCTTTTGTCAACACTGCTGCTTGTCATTGGTTTGGTGTTTCCAGCCCTAAATACAACACACTGAAAGGAATTCCTGAAAATCTCTCAATTTCTTGCTTGTTTCCTACTAAGATGATTTTTTTCCCCTTTTTTTTAAGTTTATATTTCTGCTTCTATTATTAAACCCTGTAAAAGGCATCTGCCAGTTCAGAATATTCACTCTGAACCAGTAAGAGTAAGACTGATGTAGATCTGCTGTGAAGCAATGTTTGCTTGATATTTGGATGGAAGCATAGTTTGTGATCCTCTAAGGCTCATTTATTGTCCTTTTAATGTGTGTAAAATTGTATGTCTCTGCCTTGTTTATGCTTATTGCTAAATACAGATGTTCATTTTGTGCGTATTTCAGTCCATTTTCAGAGAGCTAGCCACACGGAGCAAATGCAACAGTGCCACAGGAAAACATGGGGGCAGTGTTGCTCATGTGCAACTAGTTGAAGGAATAAAGAAGAAGAAGAAGAAGAAGCCACAATGGCAATGTTCATACTGCAAACTTTTTATTTGCCTTTGAACTGTAACCTACGTGACTCAGGTGGACTGACTTACTCAGCATTGACACAGCAACAGGTGGAATGTAAGATCAGTTGTAGAATTACAATGGAGCAAACATGGAGGCCAGCGTAGACCGGGGTGGAGAGATAACATTTTTTACAATTAATAAGTATACGACAAGAACAAAGGACAGAACAATCCCTAAGAGACTTTAGGGGGTGTACCGTGACGGGTCAGTTTTAAGGCTGCGTGATACATTTTATTAGTTCCATTTCCATTACACCTAGAATACAATAATATTTACCCATAAATATCGCACCAAAAACTTGGAAATGGAAACACCTAAATTTTGAAAAAAAAAAAGTTCAAATATCACCTAAAAGTTTTTACACTCTCATGAGGTGGATTTTCAGACGTTTCGATAAAGCAGTATTTCGCATTTGGTGTATTGGAACCACTGTATCGCATTTACACACCATTGGGCGTAATGTGGGGGCAAAAACAGCTTTTGTATTATGATGTTTATGATCATTTACAAGCTTTGGAACTGGAGCGATTGGGGAAGTTTTATCATTCACATACACCATACATGTATGGTTTAAGTTTCCATACATTTTTAATACACATCTTGGTTATCTCATTCCCACGTTAATCATTTATTTCCATTATTTAATGATGCGTGGCCACAGGATTGCATCTTATGGTCAAAACTTAGTAGTCACCCCGATTTTTTTTTTTTTTTTTTTTCCACTGCCGATGTTATCATAGGGCACCATATATACAGACTCTGGCTCTGAATTATCATCCGCTGCTTTCATTTTCTGATGAGGAATAGCAGTTGCTCTAAAACGCAAAATGTTTTGTATCTCCTTCCTCCTCAAAGTGGAGTCTTGTGGGATGGGATTTTATGAGAATAATGGCTTATGCGCTAAACACCATTCCATGGAAACACCTGCATACAACAGTTGTACTTTTTCGAAATGTAAAAAATATCACTTTTATTTTTTGAAAAAGTGTAATGAAAATGCAGCTGCACATGCGGGTCACTTCAGGGCCGTAATTCACTCGGAGTTATAATGGTCATGTAAACAACCACACAAAAAATCAGATATGTGAACATACTCAATGTACTGTATTTAATGGCCACACAAACCACTTTTCTCACTGAGCTCTGAACCCTAAACTGTCCTCTAGTGGATGTTTAGCCGAACAACCAACATAAAATACCCAAATATGTGGGCAGTGAGCTGATAACATTTAAAGGGATGCACCTATTTGATAAAGAAAGCATAAATAAAATCTTCATTTAAAAAGAGTCTAAAAAAAAAAGCATAAATGAGGTGACTATAATTTGTGTCTATATTATTGTAAAGAATTAACATTTGATCTCTTTGATAGTTGTACCTGCAATGTAATACATATACTGTTTGTTACAAATTGTTCCTATAAATATTCAGAAATTATTGTAATTTCTAAGTTATGACTTTGAGGAATTGATGTGACTTTGCTAGTTTCATGGTTTGAGTTATCTCTTTGTTGAGTACCATTTGGACAAAACAAGTCCCACATATAGATTAGGAAAGGATTGTACTCAGTTTTGTCGGCCATTTGGGGATGCTGTGAGCATTCTGGGTCTGGTGACTTTCAGCCTTGTGGACGACTCCTGCAGGACGTCCTCTTCTGCAAGACTTATCGCGTATTTGACTTTGACGGGGTGTTGTGTAAAAATGAGAAATGGGAGACTCTTTCTTTTGTTTCCACTCTCAAATATATAGCCTCATTTCGTCGGCTTAACAACCTCATTTAAATAAGCCTAATGACTCTCACTAATGTCCGGGCATGGCCGAGAGATTGCGACTGCTCTCACAAGCGATGTCCTCTGAATGCACATTGTATATCTCCATTATGAGGCCAGGTCTCTGTGGAAAACGCAACCCATTTGTTGTATTCTCCCATTGCTCAAGATTAATTTTGATATTAATTTGGTGGCTTCTCTGTTATACAGTTTACATGTTAAGATTTATGGGGCCTAATGGAGTGTTTGTAAGGACGGGGAGGATTTTTGTGCCATATATTTTTCAGGCAGCTATTCATGACAAAATTGTTGTTTTTAGTAAATGCCATAGAAAAAAAAGTTTAATAGATCCATAACATCAGTCATTTCAAGTGTACCCTGCTCTTTTGTGCTCATTGCTTCCCAGCAGTATAGCTTTTGACAGCTGAATTGAGTGCTGGAAAGGTCACTGATATGCTAATGCAAAAATATAATTTCCAGTCTCGCTCTTTTTTAGAATTCACTGAGAATACATGGCTAAAGGGAAATGTTAAATCTCCACATTCAGATACATTAGCAGTATTAGCTGCCTCTGTCACCCACTCCTCCATGTCAGCTCGGGATGACTCCGCGGTGTCGCGCTCAATATACAGTCTGATAGTTTTCATTAAACATCAGAGTGTGAAACCAGCACTTGGCTACCCTGTTATGGATCAATTTAAATAAGGGACTATGCTTGGCGTCAACACAAATCAATATGTGGACAGGCTTCCTGATGCGGTCATAACCACCAAAGCAGGCCCATTATGCGAAGCGCTCGTGTCAAAGACGAGTGTAAAAGCACATGTAGACGAATATGTGACAGGAAATCGATGCTCTGTGATGGGGTCTGAAACCTGACAGCTCAATAAGCTTTGGAGTGAAGATGCTCCCACTTGCGTCTCCCCTTACCACCTAAAAATGCATCCTGTTCTTACAAGGGACTTAGCAGCTCAACCCTGCATGCTATTTCAGATTACAAGCTCTTGTCAAGGAGTTTGCATGGTTCCAGTGTGCAGGGCTGAAGAAGGGAAAAGAAGAAAGCTGAGAACAGTGCTGCCTTTCAAGGCCACCTCTAGAGGCATCATTACCTCATTCAGATACAGTAAAATAGAGGGGGCACAAAACTGCTGGTCAAGAGAAGGAAATTTTGGAGCTGAATCAGGAGCATCAAAGGGCTTCTCTCCAAGAAACATCTGTATTATGATATGACATATCAGAGCTTGACAACAGGCTAGACTAGATCGGAATAGAGAGAAATATTCAGACTACTAATGGTCTCTTGTTAGTGCAAAAAATGAGACAACAGAGAGACAGGAGAACCTCCGGGTTTGACGCTTCACCTCTATGCAGTATGCCAGTGTTATTTTTGGCTGCAGGAAGTTTTTAATAACATGACTCATCCAAGATAGTGATTAATCATCTAACTCATAAATATTAATGCTGTCCGGCTTCACTAAGCAGAGAAATTTCTCATTTTCCATTATGCTGCAACAAATAAGTAAAATGGATAATGAAATGAAATCATTTAAAGAGATTCAGTAAAAAAATTTTCTTCCCCTTTATCTTTCCCCTGTTTTAGAAGAACTAGTTGCCACACATGCAATTTATGTGTGGCAAAGCAGCCCTTTTTTGATGGCTAAAGTAAGTACTAAGGTGAAATGTGGAAGAGGAGAGGAGTAACAGTTATCGGAGTTTCTCATGACATGCTCACTCGCTGATTGATTCTGTGTTGTTAGTCTGCAGCTAAATTGGGCCGACTGAAGAGAGCCGGGCACCTTCAAAATGGAAAACAAAGGAAACGGAGAATGTGTGAAGTGCCCCCTGCACTGATTTTACTTCTTCACATAGCATCGACTCAACAGACTGCTTTATCAGCATGTAGAAAAAAGGAAAAGAGACTAACATTTTTTTTAAACTTCTGAAAATAAGATGAATTTTCATCAACTTTTGATTAATTGGAATAATTCTTTGCTTTTTTTCAAACAAACTGTGGGCTGTTGAAACACAAGCATAGAGACATCCACCAATCTTCAAAAACATCCTAATTTTACTTGACGATTGTAACTTTCGACACAGGAACACGGGAGACGGACCTTGAAATTACTTTTGCCATCTGTATAGAAGTGCATTAGCATTTGAAAAACCAACAACATTAGGCCAAATCAAGAGAAGCTCATTCACAGGCACTTGAAAGGCGTCTCCAAACAGAGAAGTCTTTTAGCTTTTACAAAAAGAAATCCTCCCATAATTCAAGCGAAGGTCTGTTTATCCACCTGCCGCAGTGCAATTCATGGCTATTTTTCAGTTTCTTTAGGAGACTCAGGTCTCTAATGATCCCAGCATGTCTCTCCAGTGTATGTCTCACCCCAAGCAGTGCACAGTGTGGACTCCCTCCTGTGCTTGCAGGCGCGCAGGGCTGCGCTGACCGCTTCATCTTGCGGGATAAAACCAGTCTCTCAGTCTTCTCTCAAGCCCCTGGGGGAGCTGAGCTGGAGTTCCAAGACTAAAACCTCAAAGGTTGGAACACCACCACAGGTTACAAGTCTGACTATCGGAGCTTTGCTTTTTCACCGCTAGTATCTGCCAGGCGTCCATATCCTCTCACAAGTCAGGTCACTTAGAAGAATTTGGAATATGAGCATATTTTTGTTTTCCTATGAAGCCTGGATCTGAAAGTGAAGAATATTTTATTCCTTTTGCATGGAAATGTTTAATTTATTTATATATTTTATCACAAAAAAAGGCAGCCAAAATAAAGCTGTTACCCGTGTAGGTGCACTCGTGAATATATACATTAGTGGAGTCGTAAGGGGTTTTCATTTGACAGCAGTAATGCAGATTCTGCTGTACCATGGTTAATACTGCTATTTTTGGAAAGCTCAGTGAAAGGTGATAACCACTCTTTAGCCAAGTGGCATATTCATTACATCTCATCTGAGTGGAGCTAATACATTTGGACATTGTGCTTTTTTTAAATGTTGCAGCACTGCAACATTAATTATGCACATTTACAGCAAATTCAAGCCACTGGCTGTGTCTGCATTTTTAGCTTAATTACTTCCACTTGTATTCTGATTAGAGATCTTGGCCTCTGGGCGTTTAAGTGATGTTGTGATTCAACAATGGAAAAATGCTTCAGAAGTTGCAGCTCAAAAAAATTATACATGATACAGCTTTACTTATTTTAATACCATTTTATGGTTGAATTCAGCTTTTGCAGAGCACAGATGAGGATATTTTGTCAGACTGGGAAAGGGTGTGGACCAAAAAAAAAAAATCTTGCAGCTCTGTGCTTGTGGTCCCTATTGACAAAGCAAAAGTCAATAGGACACTCCATGGGATCCAACTGCCCGGCTACTCAGCCTGCTTTAGAAACTGCATGCATACACAGTATCGAAGAATGAATATCAAAATTCCATATTTGAATCGGCAAGCGTGCTTCAGTCTTGCAATAGTCCATCTCTTTAACCAGCTATGCTTTGACTAGATTTTTTTTATTTTTTTTTTAATGAAAACTAGTTAGTCCCTCTTTATAAACACAAGTCAAAGAGAATTCCAATAAAGATGTCCTGCACTACATTTAGCATCTGTTAGCGGACATGTGGGTTAGAGAACTCTGTTCTGCTTCAATTAAACCTCTGCATGCTGTGAAGTGAATGTCTCTCAGGAGCAACATGTTCTGCTTTCCCATCACATCCTCCTGGCAGTTACTGTGATAGAGAAATAAGCGAGGAATAAGTGCAAGGGGGCGTGGGAGGTTATGGCCATACTAGCAGAATACAGGAGAGGGGAGGAAAAAAATGTCTATAGCTTCTTCACCCAAACTGAGGTTAATATTTTCTATTGATCTACCAAACATTGCTATTAACTTATCCTTGATGGAGAGAAGTTGAAGGTTGATCTTTAGCTGCTCAACGCGATAACATGAGGCCTTTTCAAAAATCCTCTACTTTCTATAGCTTAAGCCAACAAACTGCCTCATTTGTTCCAGGAGCAACATTTCCACAGTGTTGTACTGTCAAGGTACTGTGGAATACAGCATTGTGTGTTGCCCATTCATATAATGTTTGCATACAGAGGTAATGAAATTCTTTTTCTCAATGTGCTACTTCCATCCTTGAAGCAATATTTACACGTCCTCATGTTCCCACTGCATCTCCCCCACATTTCTAGTCTTTCCACAAGGTTATTTGCTATTTGGCCTATCTGCAAAAACAATCCGTATTTGGCTTTGAGATTACATGCATTGTGAAATTCATTGAACAACTCCTTATACTGCAACCCTAAGTAGATATTGTTTCCTTTCATATTTTAATATGAGTATGAATTCAATTTATTCCCCAGCGATAAATGACTGGGTGTTTGCCTGGTTAACGGTTATTTATTACAGCCACATAATAAGAATCAGACACAAACAAGGTATCTGTCTCGCCTCGATTTCAGCTACACGGTCGTCTGTGGGACTCAGATGCTGCTGCTGTGACAGAGGGATATTCTTTTCCCCAAACACTCGCCACACATCAGGCAGGGTCATGGCCAGCTAGAGACCCATGTCTCTTAACTGTCCCCACCACTTCCAACGGAGGGCATCGCGGTCCTTGCAGCTCTCCTCTGGGATGTGTTACCATGACATTAGGAAGTTTCCCCAGCTCATCTGTCCAAGGACTCTAAGAGGCCTCGCCATGCTGCTTGGCCCAGAGAAGAGGCATGTTTGGCTTAGCTGCTTGGTTTAAATGCAAGAGAATAGAAAATGCAAGAAAAGGGGATGAGGTATGGTTTTGAGGGCAAATGCTGCAACCTCGGAGCACTCATGGGATATTAGGCGGGCTTTCCAGCCCTGCTTTCCCACTGAAGCTTAACGGCCTCGCCCCTGCGATCACGCTTCTCCTTTCTGGTACGTGTGCGCCGAGCCAGGAGCTGTCGGAGTGTCTTAGCTGGAATTTCAGCAGAAGTGAAGTCCGTTCCCCTTCACTCGCTCGGCCGGGGGCATGAAATTATAGTCTGTATCCGCACCCCTGTCTGTGGTATATCAGTATCACGTAGACCCTCCAGGCGCTTGTGTTGTGTGTTTTCATTTTTGGTGCGCGCCTCGCGCTGCTCGGGGTCAGTGTTAAATGTCAGCATCTGAAAGGATGCACTTTGTTTAGGTTTTCAAATTTTAGTGCACAGACTGGAAGTCATGAACAGTCAACTGCCAGTAATGGCTGACATTTGTTTTGTATAAAGGAATATTGCCTGAGTCCAGATGGTGACTATGGATATGACATTTCAGTAAGCTGCTCTATTTCTTAAGGAAAGAGCCAGTTGTTGTAAACGGAAGCTAAAAATAACCTGAACAGACACTGAAATACCTTTTGTGTGATTTAGATTTAGACTAGTTAACTATTTAGGTTTCCACCCTGCACTTTAACCTCCTTTATTTCTTTTCTTCATGTAAGGTAGAAGTGAAAAATTCAAAATTTATAATGCATGTGCTCTGGCAAAGTAAATTTTCCAGCCTGATCCGTTCATGGGAGGATATTTGTTTCAATCTGAATCGACAAAGGG
Source organism: Atherinomorus stipes (assembly GCA_023101725.1). Taxonomy (NCBI): domain Eukaryota; kingdom Metazoa; phylum Chordata; class Actinopteri; order Atheriniformes; family Atherinidae; genus Atherinomorus; species Atherinomorus stipes. The sequence continues at coordinate 1,176,374 of JALJCO010005173.1, forward strand.
GAATTTTATAAGAGTTATTCATCTCTAGCTCTCCCAAACGCACAATGAAGTTTTAAAACATCACAACTGAAGTGCTCTAAGTGATTACGGAGTAAAAAGAGCATCTATCCCTTTCCATCTCTGCAGCCTGCAGCCTTCCCACTGAATACGAACCTTCGCCGTCCATGGCACCTCGCTGTTCGGCATGCTGGTGCACCAGTCGATTTTTAAGATGGCTGCCAACCATGGTGCAGTAGACTCTTTGTTTACTAGTGGGATGCTTTAATATGCTCCAGTCTAATAGATTGGACACAGCCGCCCAGTCGTTTGGCTCCTGCATTCAGCACCATTACGATGGAAGTCCAGAACAAATCCACTTCACATTTAGGTGTCAGCACGCTGTCATGGAGAGGAGATACCTCTATACAGTAAGTGGATAACGCTCGAAAGAAAATGAGTTGTGCGCCTTTGTGCACCCTTTAACGCTCCTGGTCAGTTTCGGACCACACTCGGGTTTTGGATGGAGGAGGTAGTAAAAAGGAGATTCCTTTGTCTTTCTTCCTTTCACCCTTCTCCATGTTAGAAAAGCTGAAAATGATCTGTCAAAGGCAATGATACAAGGCAACGTGATGGATGGGTTTGTCTTACTCTGCCTCTCAATCTTTCACTCCTTCCTCTGCTGCCATTCTTTCGGTTTTTTTTCTCCGAGGAAAGCCATTATTTCCATCAGCCTCTACATTTCAGCCAAATTCACTGTATCAGTCCGTGCCTGGCCAAAGGGAAGAAAAAGCCATTCTATAAGAGTTAAATTTCATTTTCCTGACTGCACATAGTTTTTTTATGCTTTGGTCATGGTGTTGAATTACAATGTGACATTATTTTACCGTTGCACCCCGTATGGAAAGGCGCGGCAGTGACTGCTGTAATTGAAATTTCCTTATGATTAAATTTGTGTACGTGCATCTCCCGGGAGATAGCCGGCTGATTGGGGAGGTGCACATTTCCAGATGCATTTAAATTAAGCCATAATGGCAGCTTGGTGCTGGACCACAGACAGCCCACGAACATTCCTGGGTCCAACCGCTCGGAAAGAATGAACGCCTGAACCCATCAGGAAAACAACTGCACATTAACAGGCCCGCTTGATTATCACACCAGCTGAGTAGCATCACACCAGTCAACCACCTCCTCGCTTGCAGGGCGTAGTTTCCCCTTTGTGCATGAAGAACTTTTGCCACCAGAGGAGCATTGAATCTTAAAAGGTGGAACATCATCAACCAGTGTAGCTGTGGCCAGAAAATTGCATATTTGCTATCTCATTGTGTGGTAATGGCATTTTATAAAATGAGCTTTTCAGCATGTTGTTTCTGACCATCTCTGTGTTTGTTTTAGCACTTTTCTTTATCTAAGACTCCCCTGTGACCCTCTTGTTTTTCTTTTTTTTTTCTCAATCTGCTTTGCTCTCCCTGCACCTGTCTCTACCCTCCAAAACCTGCTATTGAATCTCAAAGCCGTTAGTTGATTTGATCAGTGTGTTGTGCAATGCTGTTTACCCCAGTAGGAATAAACATCATTGTGGATGTTAGACATAATCATCCCTCTTGCTCTCTTGTTCCCTCTTTTGTTATTTCTCAAGTTTAGAAGGAAAAATGATTCATCGGCAGAAACTGAAAGAGATGTCGCAGTGTGTTCAGGTTTAGTTCGACTGTACATTCTCGTACCATGTAAGCAATGATGTGTACAGACCTGGAGCTCATGCACAATGCCCAAGGTGGTAGTTTTCTGGAAAAAAATGATGTCCTGCATCTTGTTTTTTCCTTCTACAAGGTTAAAATTGGTGCAATTACTCAGACGAACAAGGACTGGCTTAAATATAAAGCAAAATCAGGCACAGTGCCACAAGTACACGTTTTCTGTTTATTTGGATGTTGATAACTCAAAGCAATCAAAGCCCAGAGTCCTGGATCAACACAAGTCTCCTCCTATATGTACTCAGCAGATGGTGGCCAGAGGCAAAAAAAAGGGGAAAAAAAAAAAAGAAAAGCTCTGGTAGGTACAACACTGCTGCCTGCTACAGCAGGATGGTAGAGCAGCACATAGTGACAGATGTCAGCGCTCACCAAGTCCGAGAAAATAGCCGATGCGCCGACCAGAATTAGACTGCTGTCCCTGTTGCATAGACAGAGGTTGACAAGTGTATATTTAGGCCTGATTCGTCTTGATTTCATCATCCTGTCTGCAGTGCATGATGCCGACATGTTTGCAACATTCATGGGTTTGGGAAGAAGAGGGGATGCATTTTGTATTGCTGTGTTTTATGGGCACACACCAGTTTTGAGCAGAAAGAATCACATTACTGATGGAAAAAAAAAACGGAAAATAAAGTCATGCCAAAGATGAATCTTGTGATTTTTACAATGATCTTTTTTTCCCGATAAAGGGTTGTTTTGCTGATTTTTTTTTTTTTTTTTTTTGCATTTTCACAATGGCAACTGAGTTCAGCTTTTCTTTCTGCGTTGCTTTGTCTCAATTGGCTAAAGCTTTTCTGTGTGACAGCTGAAATCCAGAGAAGTGATTGGCCCTCGGTCAGGTTGTTTGCACATGTGCAGTTTGCTCATGTCTGCATGAGCTGCTGAGCATTCAGTTAAATGTGCTGCTTCTCTAGAGCACACAAAGAGATGTGCTGGTGTCAGGAGGGAACAAAGGGTAGCCTCCCTGTTAGAAAGTTGGGTGTTATAAGGTGCTTATTTTTTCTCACTTTTGATCATTTAAACCACCAAAGATGTCTAAAAGCTTGATAAATCTTGCAACCAAGTTGGCAACAGTAATGTTTCCCTTGTTTTAAAAAATGAATTGGTACCAGAAGGGAAGAAACATATTCAAATTGAGGAAAAGAAGAGGAATTTTAAAGGAAAATTGGGAAAGGGGGTGAAAAACCAATAAAAAAGAGAACTGATATGTTTAGAAGAAGATTAATGATTGGGTGGCCCCCAAAAAATTTTTGTGAGCCCCAAAGATGGGGAAAAGGGAATATGTATATTATATGCGAAAATATGTAAGATTTTTTTTTTCTTTCTCTCTTTCTCTCTGCTTCTGTTATGATGTGTGTTTGAAAAAAAAAAAAAAAAAAAAAAAAAAAAAAAAAAAAAAAAAAAAAACTGAATTGAAAAAAGTCTGACCAAGGTGGCCTTTACTTCAGCAAAAAATTAGGTTATGCTTACAGTATCACATGACTGGTCACATCTCAAAAATCAGCAAATGCTGCAACAGCGGCTTCACTGATCAATGTCTGTGGCCCTCAGTAGCACTTTAGCAAGTGGAGGGCACTGCTAAAAAACCTGCATCCGCAAGAGGTTTGTTTCGTAGCAGGAAATGAAAAGTCAGGCAGTTCAAACAAGAGAGCTGGCAGGTAACCACAAAGCCAGCAGCACCGAGGGTGCAAATGGAATCGGTAAGAAAGAAAAAGAGAGGTGGAAACAGAGCATTGCAACAGAGAAAGGAAAGAAAAAAAGGTGAAAGGCCAACATTTTACATCTGCATAAAAGTATTTGGTGTGAAAGTTCTAAGTTTAAAATCTGACTCTGCATACCCTAACCCCCAAATTCACCATTTCACACTCAAAAGACAATAAACATGTTAAAATGTCAGTTTATAAAATTTGGAGATGTTTGCAGACGTTCAATGAAAGTGTTTATACTGTAACTGTTGTACAAGTGTTTAATTATGTGAATTTAAAAATGTTGGTTTGTATTGAATTGGAATACAACACATCCTTGATGACACAAAATCCCAGATCACACTTAGTTACAGTGGAATGGGAATCGCTAAATGATTAAGGAAACGTGATTTCAACATTAACGTATGAAGTTAATGAGCATGTTAGCATTGCAGACGATATACACTGAAGATGTTTTTTTTTCCTAATCAGTTTAATTTATTAATATAAATTTTTGAAATCAAGTCTGCAGCATGTTCCCAAACAAACTGGGAGAGTACAGCTTTTACAGTAACTGTTTATAATGCAACCACTGTTTTTCTTGAAACACAGAGAGCACATTGTTGTGCTTTGTCCATCCCAGAGTCCTCTAAACTCAGAGAAATACTTCTACACAAGATGATATTTGTTTTTGCACAGAAAAAAACAGGTGATGATGTCATTGGCTGTTAATGCATGATAAAGATACAAAGTCTGCAAGTCTCTTCCAAGCTTCCTTTGAGGAACATTATTTAACCTTTTATGGATTTTATCTGTTTTTTGTTCTTTTGTGAATACAATTGTTGTTGTTGTTGTGGTTTTTTTTTTTTTTTTTAAAGCTTTTTAAAGCTCAACAGTGGATATGCACTGTTGGCATATCCAGGATTTTCACTACCTCTCATCTTGTAGCAGCTGGAATAGGCTTCAGCCCCCCTGCAACCCTTGATTTGAATAAAGATGTATGTATGTATGTATGGATGGATGTATGGATGGATGGTGGATGGATGGATGATCTTATGTCCATTTTTTCTATAAATACACATTTTGTGCGCGTTGCTTTTTAAAACAAATTATGATTATGATCACCTGTTGGCATCACATAAATAATAATCAGAACTGGTTTTAATTGTCTTACCTTTTTATTATCCATGAATTATCCTGTTTGCCAACTTGAAAAGTAAAACATGGCTGCATTTTGACAAATTAACCCAACCTGATTCAGAAAATCAAAAAGAGAAGGAAAAAAAAGAAAAAAAAAGGAAAAGTGGATTCATCCTTGGTCCAGTGATTCAACATAAATCCAGGTATCTGAGGTTTTTTTGTTAATTATTTTTATGATTTTATAACTTTCTCTGATTTTAAGTGTGAATATAAAAGTATTTAACATTGTACATCTAGAAACGGAGCTCATGTCCTGACAAAGAAAAAGTCCACAAAATATTACCATTCGTTATTGAAGGAGAAATATGCCAGCAATTTTTTTTTTTTTTTAATAAGCTATTTTGGGGATTAATGTTTTTATCAAAAGAAATTAGTTTTAGACAATATATACTTGTCTTTTGTCATTTATATTAGGCCACATAATTTAAGTGAGGTAAATGCCTGTTTTAGCTGCCTTGATAAAAGCCAAATCTCTATGTGAAGATTATCTCCATGCATGCATGTGCATTTACATTTATATATATACGTCTCTGTGTATGTGCTTGAAAGTAATTATATCTTTGCAAGTGTCTGCACTGAAGTGCCACATTACACACTTCCAGTATGAGGTCCATATGCACGGATGTTGCACACGACACAAAAAAATCGTCCCCAGCCAGCTTGACAACAAACACAGAATGGCTTGGCTCGACTCAAAAATTATTTATCTGGCTCCCCTCCTCCTCTCCAGCATGGTTTTTGTCAAGTCAGAGGAAACCATCTGCTGCCCGGTGATAATGGGCGGCCTGGGAGGAGGGGACTGGAAATAGGAAGAGCAAATAAAATTGGAAGAAAATGGCAGCCGTTGTCCCAGAACCTGCAGAACCTTCCTCTGCCGGCAGCAAGTCTGCCATCTTAATAAACATACCGCCCGATATCTCCTGGCTTCTGCGGATACGTGTGTGTGTAGACATGAGTTTTCACCAGCTGTGTGTGTACGCACACCTGTGTTTCCAGTGTGCCTGTGTTTGTGTGTTTTCCTATCTATCCTTGATCATTTTCAAGTCAGAATTGTTCCGAGCCGAGTTGATATGCTGTCAGTGAGATGGCACTGACTAAACTCCCCCTCCCCTTTTCTTCTTTTCCTCTTTCTGTTTTTTACCTGCTGCACGAGATCAGTGGCAGATGGGCGGCCTTTCAGCATATGAGATCTTTCCTCTGTTTTTAGTAAATAGGTGGGAGTTTGAGTGTAAGGCTTGAGGACGGCAACCGAGTCAATCCTGAGTTAATGAGAAGCTGCCTGCAAAGGGATGAAAGAGAAGCATACTTTAAGAGGAAGACTGTAAAGCAAGCGAGGCAGAGGAGGAAAAACATTTATTAAAACAAATAGCTGGCTACAGTAGGCGACTCTCACCTCCAAAATGGTTTGTGGTTTCTTTCCTGAGTCTCCAGGGCTCTCAAATGCAATTGAGCGCTTTGGGCATTCTCTGAGTAAACCATTTCAGTTTTCTCTTGTCTGAAGTCGACAGGTTGAGCTGAACAAAAAGACCTGACAGTCTGTCTCCACCTAAACCCAGCGTCATGCTCACTCCATCACTCTGTTTTCTACTTTGCCTTGACATGTTTCCTTTAGCTGCGTTTTTTCTTTTGCCCCCCAGCACTTCGAAACTGTCAGATAACTTTGAGTATAGATACATCAAGTAAGTGACACTCATTGAACTTGTCTGCTTTTATGAATTTGTTGATTAGACAGCAGATGTTGTGCTGCATCAGTACTACGTAATATCTCTAAGTGGCAAACTCCCCCCCCCCTCCAACCCCTGTAATTCTCTTGTAAAGCTGCAATAAATCTGTCCTGAAGCTGAGAGGGACATTTTCCAGAAACCGGATTGATCCAGTATGTGAGGCTGCACGTTCAGAACTGTTTGGACTGCAGTTCGCTCGCTGTGCGGTCAGTCTGACGGGCTTTGTCCACACAGCTGCTGGAATGCATGATGGCATGCTTGATGAAGTGGACGCTGGGTCGGGAGGGGGGTGGGTAATGGAATTGAGGGATGGAGGGATCAGGCGGCAGGACACAGGAGGGGCTTGGTGACCAGGTCTTTTCTATTAACTCTGGAGGCTGGCTGGGGCGAGCAGGGGAATAAGGTTTGACTCTGCCCTCTCGCTGCCCGGCTGTTAGACCAAGCGTCCAAACTTCAGATAGGGAGAGAAGAATATTGCTTAGGGGTCCAGTGGTGATTGACCCTGTGTTTTCATCAGCTTGTGCTTGCCTGATAACATTCCTCCCCGACTAAAGCAAAATATTAGAGGTCTGGGTGCCAAGAAAAGCTGGGAAACTCTTAGTTTGGAAAAGTTGTAATGGATTCACCCAATGCACACCTTGCAATGAAGGCTTCCATTCACCTTTTTGTTGAAATTTTTCTCAAATGACTGGAAAATGAGTCTCTTTTTTTTAGTCTGTTCAGTCATATTTGGGCAAAAACTGGTATCCTATCAGGAAAATTTAAGATATATCAACTCTCTGGGGAAGAATCACAACTCCAGTGTAGCCCACACTAGAGCGTTAATTGTTATTAACATTTAAAAATGAAATATGGCTTCGTCTGCAGACTCTTGAGACAGCGAACAGGACTTTCTCCCTTGTTCTCATTATACATAGGCTATAATCATCACTCACTCACTGCTAATTATACTCCGCACTCCATCACAGCTCATTTCTAGACCTTAAAGAACTGTAAGGATGGCAGTGATTTGTTGCATTCGTCACTCAGACCTTAAAATATACAATCATGTGGGGAAAAAGTGCTTCTTCATTCAGTACTGAAGCTTTTCCTATTAAAAAGCATCCTAAACACAGCCTCGGACACATGACACAATGTCATGTCATTAATTTAATTGAGGCTTAGGCCTTCAGTATCAATCTGTAAAAGACTAAGTGCACCCTTACTGCTTCTACTAGAATTGAGGAGGAAAGTTGCAGCTGCTGTGGATAACTGATCTTGATTTAATTAATCAATACCTCTATAAAAGCTTGTTTCGGTCATTCGCTGGTCTGGAGCATTCAGCTGCATGTTAGCACAATGCCAAGGAGGAAAGACATCAGCAATGATCTGATAGAAGCCATTGTGGCTTCACACTAGTCTTTGAACTGTAATAAGGACATTTTCAAACAGTTTGGATTCGATTGTTCTGCAGTAAGAAACTTTATTCACAAGTGGGAAGAATTTGTCCAGGAGTGGATGTCCCAGCAAGCTTGTCTCAAGGTCAGACTGTTCAATGCTCAGAGGGAAAAAAAAAAGGAAACATTTCACTCTATGGGCCTCAGTAAGCTTGTTGAATGTACTGTCATGGGTTTTTTAATCAGAAAAAGGTTTAGAAAAATGCATTGGGGAGCCTCTTTTATTGAATAAAAAACATGGTAGCATTAGGTTTGCACTGCTGCATGTGGGGGAGAAAAAACACCCCAAAACCACATGAACTCAGGAAAAAATGTCCTAACAATGAATAGGTGAGATATTTGACTTGGTGAAAACAAATGAAACATTACTGCACAAACAACTTGCTCCAAATGTCAAGCAAGGTGAATTGAGAGTGATGATTTGGGCTTATTGTGCAGGTACAGCTGCTGGACATCTTACTGTCATCGAGTTGACTGTGGTATACATACTGTAAGGAGCTCAAAGTATTCTAGAGTCAAATGTAAGGTCATCTGTCAGACAGCTAAAGCTTGGCTGAAGCTAGGCTATGCAACATGACAAAGATCCAGAGGTTAAGGACAGTGTTTTTGCAGTAGTTCAGTTAAAGTCCAGTGAAACTGATTGAAATGCTGCAGTGGGACCTGAAGAGAGCTGTGCATAAATGAATGCTTGCAAAGCTCAATGAATTGAAGCAACATGACAAGAAGAGTTGATGTTTCTGCTCCTTTCTCCAGCGATGCTCTGTACTAATCAGCTGATCCTCTGCTGCAGGTCTCCGGGCTGTCTCCTGGAGACAGCCAGACCCCTGGCCTGCTTCTTGCTCCTGGGGTGAGGTGGGGACAGACGCCCATCAACCAGCTCACACCATGGGATACAGATGAGCCCCCTGCCAAGCAACACCGAGACGGCGAGCCCACTGGTAATGATTCATGCTCACACACACTGACAGGCACATTCACACATCCCCTACTTCTACCTGACATGAGTTTACCCGGTTTCACATCATCAGCATGTGAGCAGGCAGCAGATGTATGCATCTACACGGCCTTCACACCTATGCTACACCCCAGACAGCGCTAGCATCCAATGCTAATGAGGCATCTTGACTGTCTTGCCCTACATAAAATGCATGCTTACTTCCCAAAGCATGCATACTTTACAAATATAATCATGCATAACATACATTCATAAATTTCAGCTTTACATAAACTGGCTTAATCATGCATAAAATTATAGAAGTGTCAGTTTGATGTCAAGAAGCAGGTAGAAAAAGAGGAAAATGAAACCTTCATGAGCCATCTTGACTCTTCCATCATTATTGTCCTTGTTAATGTTATCATGGCATCAAATGAACCTGATTCACTCTCAGTAAAACCTTTTCAGTCAAAGTCCTCCAAATGATCTCCACCGGGTCTAATTTAGATGTTGACCTTATTCCTTTCATGCCTTTTTAAAACGTGTGCAGAGCGATAGTGCTGCTGCCACGTGGTGCACAGACCTGACATTAAGGAGTTAAGCCAATATTGAAGGTTTTTTTTTTTTTTTTCCCCCCTCCTCCTTTACACGTACTGTAATGAACTCACCCAGAATGGCTCTGCCCTAGAGCTGTTAATTTCCTTCCCTTGCTCTGCCGGCCTCTGTCTCCTGCTCATCACAAATGGGTCTCATTTAAGAATAATACAGGGATGGAGCTTGTACCGGCAGAAATTCTGGCCCAACAAATCCACGTCGTAGAGACAGCTGCTGCTCTGCGGTGGCAAAGCATCACACTGAAAACAAGTTCCAGCCCCCGCTGCTTCCTTTTCCACACGCCTCCTAATTATAACTCGCATGTCTCACATGTAGATAAGTTCACAAATGAATTATTAAAGGAGAAACTTTTCTTTAGCACAAGCCGTTTGTGGCGTTGTAATGAAGGGATGAGGAGCTCTGCGGTGAGCCACAAGGTTTCACACTCTGCTCCGTGCCCATCACACACACCTATGCCACAGCTCTGAGTGAAGCCGGAGGAAAGTGAAATGTCACCAGCCCAGCACGCTGTCACATATGACACTCAAATCCCAAGCGCACCGTCGCATGTTGATTTGCACACGTGCGCTATTCCAAACTCTGACTGGCATCTGCGATGAAGCCAGCTCCTCTTCACGCTTCGCCGAACTGCGTTGCCAGAAAGTTCTCCGCCAAATGCGCCGGAATTAATCCACCACTTCTTTCTGCACAACCTTCATTGTTTATGTTGAAGAAAAACAAACTTAGACTAGGTTTTCGCTTCTTTGTGCATCAAGCAGTTCTTTTTTTAGTGTCATGCAAAATCTGTAGTGAATGACTAAGAGATAAGGAGCTAAATGTTTGTTTCTGTCAGGAAGCATCTCAAACTTGGGAAAAATCTGATGCTAATACAGAGCTTCCGTTTTGGTCAAGTTTCAAGGCACAGCCTGGTAATGTCATCACCGGGTCACGATAATGAAATCCTTCTTCTAATTCATTCAGTATTTTCCTTGTTAAAAAGTGGAGAGCCGGAAAAGGACAAGGACATGGAGCTGGAGGGCAGATACGATGTATATATGTCAAGTTCTAATCAACACCATTGCTGCATTAAAACCTTGAAACTTTGCAAGATAAGGAATTATTATACTCACCCATTTTGATTAGAATCCTTTATCAAGAAGCGCTACAAAAGGAGGGAAATGAAATGTGGTGTTACTGCCGGTTCGCTCATTGACATGTGAATTATGAACTGAGCTGATTTCTCTCTGCAGTTTTCTCCTCTTTCATTCTTTTCTTCTCACTTTCTCTTTATCTCTTCTTCCTTCTCCATCCATCTCTGCCCAGATTATTATATCAGCAGGGTTAGTACATGAATAATGTGGAGTCCCCCCCCCCCCCCTCCTCTTTCAGCTTTTTGCATGCTGTGATTTAGCCTTTGGCCCCTGAGCAGAGTGCAAGGCTATTTTTGGAGCAGGGAAAGCAAAAGATGAAGGAGTAGGAGTGAGGGACGCAAGAACGGGGGGGTCCAATACAGCTAGAACACCCTCAGCATTTATCGCCTTGGGGTAGAGAAATGATTGGCTCGGAGTATCTGAGTAAACACAGACTGCTGCATCGATAATGATGCCAAATGCCTCACGCAGGCACGTTTGCCTTCACATTCACAGAACTGTTGGTTTTGTTGTTTGTTTTTTTTTAATACAAAAAATATATCTCCTAATATAATTATAATGTCAACTCCAGGTGCAGATCTATATGTGTTGTTTTTATATGAAGTTTCAAGTCAAAAACAAACTTGGACTGAAGTGGAGCAGCACACTGAGGGTGGCGGTGTGGTGAGGAACAGACAGGAGCTGGAGTCTGTCTTCTCCTGCTGTTTTCTGTCTCTATTTGATCATCTCGTATCAGACTTCAAATCAGCTCTCTGCTCCTGTTTTCTGCTTTCTCTGCAGCCTCCTGATGAACTGAAAATGAGGCTGCAACATAGAAATACATTTATCCTGACTCTCCCAGAGGCCATTCTGTTATAACTCATCCGGGGTTTCCCACATGATTTGTTTGTTTGCGAGTTTATGGCTTTATGTGTTAGTTCTACATGACTGTGGTTTTTTTGTTGTTTTTTTTTATCTTTCTCTAATTGGTGCCCGTATTTAGGAGTTCTGCCTCATTAAAAAAATATCAATACAGTACTGAGAATCCAGTTTAAACCGCAACTCATTTCTTTACGTTTTGCTGCCAGGCTTTCTTGTAATCTTCTAAAGTAATCTTGAGCAATACTTCACAAGCTTTCAAAGTCCTTCTTTGACTTTGGCTGCTTTTTCATTCATTTATACCTGACCATCTTCTGAAAAATGTCTTTTTGCTACTTAAACCACTTTAAGCTGACCTAAGGCTCATTCAGGCATAAAAAGCATACCCCACACAATGGCTGAATGACTGCCTTGTCTACTTAAAAGCAGCTTAGCAAAGATCAGGTTTTGAATTATATCTTTAAGCATTTTGTTACTTTCAGCAGCTCACCAGTTGCATCATTTGTCTTCATTTATTTTGTTGCATCTACAAAAACTTAGAGAGATAATGGTTTAATGATATGGAAGACCACTTTTAGACCAGCAAGATGCTTTTCCAAAGAGTTATGGGCTGAAACGTTGAAAAATCTCTGTATCCTTCAAATAAGTGAGGAAAACTGGGAAAGTGGGGGCCAAATGAATGGCAGGCCTTAAATATCTACAGCAGATGAGCTATACCTAAAAGTGATGTCTTTAAGAAATAGGAACAAAGAAATCCAGCACAGACACAGGACCAGAGAGATTCATCTGAGCCATTGGTTGATTTTCTGTTAAGCTGAAGCCTCATCAGAAGGGTGGCTGTCAAGAGGCCATTCTAAAGGAAGGGAAACAGGCAGAAAAGGCTGAGGTATAAGAAAAGACACAAGAACTGGACTGAAAAGCAGCAGCAAGAGGTCTTATGGAGTGATAAGTCCCCCCTAGAGCCTGAAGCTCAACAATATTGGAGCTGTGTGGGATCATGTTGACTTAAAATGGAACAAAAGGGAGCAAACATCCCAAAATAAAAACTGGGAAATGTCCTTCAAGAAGCCAGGAGAGTTGTTCATTTAGGTTACGTATACAGGAAAATGTTTGTAAGAGGGTCCAAAATTTCAAATTTATTAGAATTTTGCAAATTGCAGGCTTTTTTTTTTTGCAGGGGAAAACAAATTGATGAATTGGAAGAAGTTGGGACAAAAATTAAAAGACGGTTCAACAATTAATTCAGTTTAAAAACTGTTTAAAGCTAACATTATAAAATCCTATTTTGAGATTGAAGGTTTTTTTTAACCATCAAATAACAATGAATGTTTTATTTGCATCCTGTGGATTGTTATGAGGGTTCTGTTTGTAAATTGTGATGTACAGTAGCGTATACTTCACAAAACTGCTAGCTTTCGTGAGAATGTGATTTACAGCATGGCAACCTTTTGCTTTTGTCCAATTTATGATGTATTGAGGGACGGGCGAAATAAGCGTAGGCTTCAGCCTCTTCCTTTTCAGACGTATACAGTCGTTCTCAAATTATTCATACCCTCCAATTAAAGAAAATGCTAAATTTACAATGGTAATTCAAATAACAAGAAACTAAAGAAACTAATGATAAACAAAAATTAACAAAATTCTAATTTGGAGAAATAAAATATTGCTGTTGTATTGTATTTGGAAATAATAAAAACAAACAAACAAAACTGTCCCAGACACATTATGTCACCTTTCCCATGAACACTTGACCAGCATACCTGTTAACAGGTGTAGAAAACACCTGGTTGCAGTGATTGTCTCAAAGTGTTGCTTGACAAAATTTTAGCTTCGGAGCCTCATCATGTTTGTTTATTTGTTTAATTTTTGTGTGTTTGTTTTTTATATTTCTTTTGAACCTAAATTCAAAATCAGTGTCATGATTTTAATAGAATTTCATTTGTTACTGCTTTTGTTAATTTCATCTTAATTTAGCAACAGCTGAGTTTTTTCCTTCTTTAATCTGAGGGTATAAATAATTTTGAGGACGACTGTATACAGGGTGTCTTTTTTTGTTTTTTGTGCTTTGTTTTGTTTGGTTTTTCTCAGTGTTCACAACGTCTGAATAAATTTAAATAAAGTGAAACTGAATGTGTGGAAATTTAACTTGTATGAGAGTGTACTTAGTGTCATAATGTATAAACTGGACGTGTAATTTTCATGTTTCTGTTTTTTTTTCCCATTTCTTCTGTTTGCCTTTTCCTTTAATCAGGTCCGACCTGGGCTGCACCGGTAGCAGCGGTAAGCCAGCCCAGTCTCCTGCCCCACACCTACGCCCTCCCTCAACCGCCATCCTTCAACCACAGCGTGACCTCGCAGTCACCCATCATAGGAGTAACCCCGTCCATCCAGACGCCTGTGCCCCCGCAGCACCCCCTCATGACCGCCCACTTCCAGCTGACACCACAGTCCACTCAGCAGCCACCGTCCATGGTACTGAGCATGCCCAGCCAGCCTCCGTATGCTGGGGCTCAGCCAAACGTTACACCGTCTGCACTCACTGCCCCAGCCAACCAGGTGGTTCATCCAAACCCGCACGGCATGATGGGAAACGGCCACTTAACCTCTCACCCCAGCCTCCTCCAGCCCCCCACCCTGCCTCTCACCAACGGACAGGCAGCATTGCACGCTCAGCCTACAGCTGCAGACAATCAGGATGGTCCGAACGGGCTGCAAATGCTGCGGACAGTCGGGAGTGGGAAGTATGAGTTCAGTGACCCGGGACATCCCAAAGGTAAGCAGTCGGTCACAGGTGCACACTGCACATGCAAATATCTCACTTTATTTAGTCTTATTTTCTCTTAATCTGTCATCAAAGCTGATTTATTTGGATGAAACCTGAGCTTAGAACTGAATCCAAGCTGGGAAGGTGTTTGCTATTAAATCAATGTACTCTAAGCCGTGTCGCCGTGTGACCTCCCCTTATGTGGGGCCTTGCTGGAATGAAACGAGCAGGCCTCTGCCCCCCTGGTCTGTATACCAGAGCAGTTTCGGATGCCAACAGTCATAAACAAGGCTTCTAACATTCAAGCAACGGACTGTCGAGACATAATTTGCAACCAGAGCCAATTCACCTCAAAGCTGCTTCAAGGTTGCAGAGAATACAAGTGTGCTTAAAGAAAGAGGTTTTAGCAACAGCTGCTGGCCCTAACAAACACCCCCTTTTAAACCCTTCTTTGGGAAAAAGAGCCATTGTGTTTATTAACAACTATACCTCAGCAAACATGTGTGATGTTGTGCTTTGGGAGCATGTCAAGTTCATCTTTTCACTCTGTTTGCTTGCAATGCAACCAAGTCCCACTAAACACGAGGCAGGAAGATCCTTCAGTTCCTCCACTCGCGTCTCTGGTGAAATCTTTTGAAGCCTTGTTGACATCAGAGTGTGATGTTGCTTCAGAGCTCCTCCTCATGCCTGCAAAGCCATAAACCCGTGTTTGCTTTAACCTTGGAGTTTATGACGCAGGTTGCTGGAAACAGATGTTCGCAATTCCCCGACCAATTTTCACATTTAATGAAGCTTTTAATTCAGGTTTAGATTGTTTTCTTTTACCTGACTCATTTTGATCAATAAAATGGGTGCAAATGAACTTGAAGATTGCAAAAAAGCAATTATTTGGTGGGCTGCCTGTGATATATTGAAGTAAGACTGCAGGTAGAAATGGAAGTGGATAATTAGATGGGCTCATCTGCACCGTCTGATCAACTATAAGTTTTTTTTTTAAGCTTCTGCCATGTTGTATTGGCTGTTATGATCCATTTTGGTGTCAGGATTAATTCTCCTTACAGGCCAAAGGCATTTCGACTTTGATTGGAATGTCTGTATTTGTGCAGATCAATCCGAAAGATGAAAAACGTCAAAGATTGAGTTGATCTGCGCCTCGTGTCGTGATAAATCTAATTAATTCAATTTGTATGAGTACAGTTTGTCAATTGTTCTGCTTCAAGGAAAGGACGGGGAAGTTGTATCAATTTTGGAAACCCGTGCAGGCCTCTGTGAAGGTCAAACTTTAAACGATGATGCTCGAATTTTTAGACGATTCATCCCTTCCTAGGATAGGACAGACCTTACTATGCTTGTCATCGTCACACAGGAAAAAAAAGGCAGTGGAAAAAGGTCAAAATTGGCATCGATGATGTTTCTTCAGCACACCTCAGTTTGCTGTCATAATGCCTTCTCTATTCAAAAAGCTCACAGGTGTTATGTGGTCTGCTTTAAATCAATTAGCACTGCATATAAACGTGGCATGGCTACTTTCTGCCCCGCTGCAGGGACATAGTGTAAAAACATGGAGGCTGAGCTCTGGAGACTTCCACTCTGACTCTCCTCTGTCCCAGCTGCAGAGCGTGCCAACCTGCTGACACGACGTTCTGCTTCAACACACAAAAAAAAAGAAGGAAAGGAAATTTGTTAGAAGATAAGAAAAGGAACTGATGCTTGAAACACTAAAGCTACTAATTTATTGTCGTGCTTCAAAAGAAAGAAAAGAAAAAGGACGTGTGAGCCCCCCTGATACAATGCTGGTAAGCACCGATGTGCAGGGATGGTTTCATGTCTTTTTGATGGTAAAGGCCTGGATCTTGGAGGAGCTGACAGAGCTCTTCCTCCTTAATCTGGCCTCAAAACAGACCCTGTGTGAATGTGTGTGTGTCCAAGCGTGTGTGCGGTTGCACATGTGCACAACTTATTGGGGCGACCGCGCAGATGTTTTGTCAGATGTCAGCCTCGCCGCCTTAAAGCCAAACACCACAGTGACAGAAATCACAGTCCGCGTTTGATTTGCCTTTGCCTTCAAAGGGAGCAATTTGTCTTTGCTCTGCATCAGTGGGCACATCAACAACTGTGTGCCCCCCTCTCTGCGTTCGTCTGTGTGTCTGGTATTTGTCTGTTTACAGTATGCTGCGTGTGGAAGTGTGTGCTTTCTGGATGCATGTGCCGTATACGCGTGCTTGTCTGTGTGTGTG
Organism: Atherinomorus stipes; assembly: GCA_023101725.1. NCBI lineage: Eukaryota > Metazoa > Chordata > Actinopteri > Atheriniformes > Atherinidae > Atherinomorus > Atherinomorus stipes. The sequence goes on from JALJCO010005173.1 coordinate 1,192,687, forward strand.
TGGATTCACACGGAGCAGCTGGAAGGCAGCTTTAACTTCATCACCTACTGAGAAATGCCAGTCACCTGGCTGTGATCTGCCTACCTGGTTTCTCCATCCACAGCAGGGCTTTTCATAATACCTGCCTGTCATGGCGCACAAATCAAACTCCTTCTCACCAGTTGTTAATTTCCTTCCCACCACTCACTCCTCGCCCATTTTTCATCGTCTCCTCTTTGTTTCCCTCAAACGCTGATTATTATCGGGATGAAAACACAACCTCGCCAAGCTTCTGCACTTAATAATCTATCCGCATCTGTGGCTGGCATCCCAGCAGCCACATCTGATAGCACATTTGCTGAAATGTGGGGATCCAAAATGACTGACATTGTTGTTTAAAAGGACAGTTTAGAGAGGAAAGGGGGGGGCTGGCACACAGGAGGTGGTGAGATTAGAAGAGATGGATACAGAGAGAGAGATGGAGGAAGATGCCGGGAGTGGAGTCTGTGTGTGTGTCTATTGACCAACTCATTAAAATCGATGGCTGTCCTGATGAATATCAGCCAAGGGAAGCGGGGGCCAAGCTCAGCAGGGATGAACTTGTTCACAGCAAATGTGGCCAAGCACCATTTAAAGGCAGCTCACGACTAAAAGACATATTCATATCAAAAGGAAATAATTATTCCGAGCTGAAAGGAACCACTGTCGCCCATGCCAGCTGCTTAAATTAAGTTTTTGATTTTTGTTTTCACTGAGAGCCGAGACACAGCTAGCTTTTACTGCTAGCTGCGTTGCGGTTGGGCTTCACGCCTTCGCAGCGGAAACCAAACAAGGAGCTGCACGTGTCGGAGGCTTCGGCTGAAATCGAAGCCTGAGGTCACGGGTGGATCTGTCAGGGCCACCCACCACCAGCACCGCTGAACATGTGCTGCTGCTCCATCACCTCTATTGTCATGTCAAGCATTGTTTCAGAGCTTCTTTCCATCTCACTGGCCTTTCCCGCTCATGTCGCATATACACACACCAGTGGAGATCGGCGTATAAACACCAGCGATCACACGCACACTAACAGACTCCTCCACCGTCGTACACATCCTCCCTCTGCCCAGGAAGTTCATCTTCCAGTCAGCTCACATCAACCTTCATCTGGGGACCAGGCCGCTCTGGAACTGCTAGTGAATGCAATTAAGATGTCTCGCTGAGTTAAGATCAGAGTTTTACTTTGCTACGGAAGGATTGGCGCAGCCTCACATCCAGCGTCCTTGCTCTGCTGTGACCATTTCATCTTTCTTATCTGCCGTATTCATACTCGGGGCCTCTGTAAGATTTTAATTACACACTCCCGTTTGCTTACTTTTGGACCGCACACGTTTCCAGTGCAGCATTAGTGTCCACTCGCATATTGGTTCTCATTATTTCTGCAGTGTTACCACAAAGTGAAAACATTGTAGATCAAATTAGTGAGATAGTCTTTGTTTACAAGGCCAGTTTTTGTATGCTGCTGCTGTTTATTCAAGGAAGATGGGGTTGTTTTTTGTTTTTTTTTTTTACTTCTTTTTTCCAATATACTTCCTGGGTTACATTGGTAGTGACATGCTGTTTTAATTTGCTGCCGGTGGATGAAGTCACTGGATGTGACATTTCCACCTGCTGACATTCATCATCGGCCTATAGAGACTACAGTTCCCAAGCAGACATAAAGCTGAAGATATTATCAATAATATTAGTGATGTGTAAATATTTATTTTGATTCAACCACTGGGACGACCACTAGCATGACAGGCCGGTTATTAGATAGCCACACTGAGACCATTAATCATCGCAAGCTTTAATTAAACCCTCCCCTTCCTTTCTCTGGCTCTTTCCTCCGTTTCCATCTCCTCCAGCCAAAGAGTCCCAGCAACATCCTCGCTGCAAATGCCACAGAACTACGACTTAAACTGAGACAAATAACTCTAAATCTGTTCTGGAGGTTGTTTTTTATTTCCAATTTTAAATTCCAACATGCTGATTCAGATCAGCACACGCAGAATAAGCGATGGCAAATTAATTAGAATCGCTGTGGTGTTGTGCAGGGTGACTATCTTAGAGCCATCCACATCAGGATTAGTAAAAGCAAAACAGGCTTAACTTCAGATATAAAATGCATGGATATTCCTTTCATTCTTCTTTTTTTCCCCTCCTTCTCATGACATCCCTTAATTTGAGGCAGCTCTAGTTGAAACTGGAATGGGATTCACAACAGCTGCGAATGTTGCAAATTATTAATGAAGTTGAAATTTATTCCAATCACTCTGGACTCGGTTATATGCAGGTAATTCTCTTAAATGAATACATGCAATACCGTGGTGATGTGCTCATGAGTAACCTTGGCACATGGGTCCATATGGGGCTTACATATTAATGATATGGAGTCAAACATCTCATTTTCAGGGCTGCAGGCGTGGTACGCTTGTGTGCCCAGCAGCAACCTGACGGCCTCTTTAACTTTGCTTAGGATGGCATCCATTGAGATGTCTTGCCATTTCTTGCAGCATTCCAGCTTTCAGAAGAGGGGGGAAAAGAAAAAAAAAAAGAGGAGAGAGAGGCAGAGAGGAAATGTGAGGTGAGCAGCAGCTGTGTGCCATAAGCTGGGGATAGAAAGCTGCGTGGCCTCCTTCTATCTCGCCCTCGTTATCGTATTTTAAAGGAGAGGAGCCCCGCCAGCAGCCCCATACATTGTATCCCCCCACAGTTAATATAGGGACAGCAGATAGCTCATTAAGATTGATCATTCCTCGTCCACCTACTCCATGCAGAACGCAGCACCAGCTTCATTAATCACTGGGATTTGGAGATAAAGCTCGGTGGCGGTGCAGCGGAAGGACCTGGAGCCTGACAGCCCGGCTGCTATATGCATAATCACAGGCGCAGCGCAGCCATTCGGCCGGCTCCCTGCCACGCTAGAGAGGGCACCATATCTGCACCTCCCTGCTTTTTCCATCCTCTCTTCAACCTGTCACTCCCACCGGTGCTCCTTATTGCAATTGTCTGTTTCCTTCACTCTTTTCCCACAGCCTATGCTTTCCCCCTCTTCTCCCCTTATTTTCTTTCATCCTTTTGCCTCCCCCCTCTCTCAATTTCTCTATCTTCTCCCTGCTTGGTACCTGCCACCTGTTCCATGCCTTTCTAACCTTCCCCTGGTCTTTCTCTACTCCACTGATGCAGGAGTTGTTAGCTGTGCCGCTAACTGCTGCATCTCTTTACCCGAGTAATGCTTCGCTCATTTAAGTGGCAGTGAAAGATTTAAAAGAAGAAAGGATTAAAGATGGGGTGGTGGTGGTGGTGGTTTGGGGGGGGGTGTAAGATTGCTCATTTGCCTTTGACAGCTGGAGCTCGTGTCAGATGGCCATTTTCAACTGAAACTGTCCCCCTTTTTTTCCTTAATACTCTCACAAAAAGCTGTCCCTGCACTCTGAGCAGCAGCTAGTTGGTTTAAAATTTGAAAAACAATAAAAGATAATAATAATTAGCAATTTTTGTTAATCTTATTTTGGATCTTTATTTGAATCTGTTAATCCCCATTTATGCTCCCTTGACTACGTAAATGGTGACATCCGTTTCATGCGTTGCCACGCATCTTGTGCATTTCGATGGTTCATATATCAGTTTGTTCGCGAGGCGGCAGTGCTGTGTTCATTGTTAATTTCTCTGTTTTGATGTCAGTTTCCACCGCTCTGTGCCAGTTACGTAGATATGAGGCTGTGAGTTTTGGACACTCACAGCCTCTCCTCAAAGCTTCATCCATGTCTACAGATGCTCTCTGTGTGTTTGGCATCTTCTTTCTCAGGGCTTTTTGAAATCGGCGGTTTTTGTGTTGTTTTCTTCCAGTTCACGTTCTTTTTCTCTGGTTAGTTGCTGCATATTAGCTACACAGCTCAACACAGACCCCACGGTTTCCAGTGGTATTGCTCCCTCTTCTGCGTCAGGCATAAATAAGGCTACAGTATGCTTCTCTGACTGCGTAATGCGTTATCCAACTGCGTAACCACGGAAAACCCTCCAGCCTTCATAGTTCTCTGTCATGGTGCCAGATGATATTTCCCGCTTGATCAGTAGGGGTCGCTACAAGACTGGCCTCCTCTTAGGATGCCAATGGTCGGTAACCTTGGTGGTTATTTTGCTTCCAGTGACAGTGAGCAATGGCGTCAAAGAGAGAGAGACTGTTGTTGCTGCAGCTGAATAACATTGAAACAGAGATACTCTTGATGCAAAAATAAAGACGATCAGGAGATTTTGGTGTTTCCTCACTTCTTCGGCCAAACGTTCTTCGGCTGGAGTCATCTCTGCGTCTTCTTAGTCTACCGGTTTAAATTTGGTGCTGCTAGTGTTTATGTTGTGATAGACCAATCACAGCCCTTGCCGTCTCCATTTTCCCTTGACAGAGTGACAGACACTTAAAAAATATTTTGTGCAGCCAAAGACGACAGAGATGCTCTCCGACAGGCTCTTCATCGACGTAGAGGGGTCTCCGTAACCTACGTAGAGAACTTTACGCACCACTATGAATTAGGCTTTAGTCTGAGGTTGATGCACACGGAAGCTCAGATTGTAAGAGGCTAGTAATCTTTCTTTCTAGATTGTAGTCTTTTTGCAAGAATCTAAATGCTGCAATGAAATTCAAATTTCATTTTGCATCAGTTATAAGGTCCACTTTATTTTCATTTCTTTTTTTATTGGCAGAGATTGAACTCAGTTTCTTATTATGATCACTCAGGACAGCAATAGAAAAGAAGTTTTCTTGGTTGTTGTGTCAAGCATTGATTTAGGTAAGGCCAGCAATGCAGCCAGACTGTGATTGGCTGCACACATGCTAGACAGATAAGTATCGATGATAATCTTTGAGCTTTTTTTGTTTTCATTTGACTTCTTTTTAATTATTTACCCTTCACTGAACTACAAAGGACCCTGCCAAGATACCTTTGTTCTGAGTATCCTGAACAAGATGGTGGAAGGAAATGCATTATAACAAACTGTCTCACTTTAAATAAGAATAAGTAGAAAGCACTCGGAGAGCACAGACCTCTGCCAAGCAGCTCAGTATCCCCCATGTGGTCCTGTCTCACATTAACAATGAATCATTCAAAACATTCCTGGACACAGACTGTGATCAACACCAAAATTTAATGAGTTCTGTTTATAACTTTTTGAGTTGTTTTGCTAACAAACAGACTGACTGACGCTAGCTATTACATCACCTCTTTGAAGGAGGTAATAAGGTTAAGGATAACACTAATATGATGAAATTTGTGTTTAAATTAAAAATAACCGGAACATACCAGCAAAAACTAACACATTTCTCCTCCAGTTATAAAATATGTAAAACTGCACAAGGTTCCCTTCAACACATTTCTTTAAACTCCATTAAAATAATGTATAAAGTGGAATTTCCGTAAACTCATGGTATGTTGAGGCTTGTTTCACAGAAGGAACATAGAAGGAGAAAAAAAAGAATATGATCAGAGTTCACCTCAGGGACTTAAATCTATTTTTAGTTCTGGTATCATGGTACAATTGTTGGTTTAATATGTTGGAGGACTGGAAATGTGCACGTGTCTTTACAGAAAACAGCATGGCATATCATTTCTCTTAAAACATCCCACAACACTGACGTACACATCCCATGCCAGGCTGAGTTGTGTCCAGTCAGGATGCTCTCTCTTCCTCTTTTCTAAAGGTTGAGGAAAATTTGGTGAGGAGTTTATTTATTTATTTTTTTACTCAGTCGTTTCATATTTCTTGAAGCTATTATGACCAAAAGGAGTTTTACGCCCTGCAGTTGCTTCACCTTAGCATCTCTGATGTTGACTGACTTTTTTTTTTTTTTGCTAAAATCAACAGTCAGCTTCTTGGTTTTGCTAATGTAATGGCTAACCAGATGGCTAAAAGTGAAATAGAAGAGGTCCCGGGATGCTGGTGCTCGAAGGAGCAGCATTAAATTGTAGCGGTTGGGGAACCAAATCTGATCCTGATTGACAGCGGGGAAAAGTTGCTTCAAATCCTGGGCCGTTCAGCAGATAATCACTGGTTACAACTAAAAGAAAACCGTTTACGCTTTACAATTACACCTACAGAGAGTTTAATCACCAATTAACCCAACATGCATGACTGTGGGAGGAAGCTGAGGCAGTTCAAGAAACTGTTCTGCGACTGTTTTTTAATCTGTAAGGAAAGTAAAAGAGCAGTTTTTGCTCTGACTCCTGCAAAATGTGCTGATCTCACAGTAAAATTAACCAAAGTTATGTTAAAGTAGTTAATAATGGTTAGACATTGAATGAAAAGTTTTGTGAAGGAGGGGACCTGATATAACAGAACTGACTGCTGCCAGTCAAATGTCAAATCAGCCTAAAAACAGGCGTTACAGCATTATCAACCAAGCAGAACGCACACGGCCAAACCTGCAACCTGGTCAATAATGGATGCCTCTCTCTAATGGGGCGCTGTAATTGCAAGAGGGAGAGAACTCAGTTTGTAAAACGGCAGCAGGTGCCTTGCAACACCTCAGCAAAAAAAGAAAAAAAACAAGAAGCAGCATCAGCGTGCTAATGCTCACTTATCTGAGTAGATAGCCAAACTTTCTCCTTACTCAGAAACTTTTAAATGGGTTTGATAATGCATGCAGGGCATCTAATAAATACTAATGACAGGACTAGACATTAGCAAGAATCGCTGCCCTCTCCAACTCATTATTCCACAGAGTTAGCAACAGGCTTAGCATGAAGAGATATAATTCTCCTGTGACTTAGACAAATGATAATGGCCTGCATTGCAATCAAGTGATCTTTGCGGGCTAGCAGTGCTGTCCCTAAGCTTGATAGTCTTCCTTAGGAGTAACGATAAGTTGCCCAAACAGTAATATGCTGTTGCCCTATTAAGTTTACACAGTGTTTTTTGCTAGTGGCTGCAGCTCTAAAATTTAGTGTTGATTATTATCATTATTCTGCTCCAGTCAAGTCACTGTTCCTTCTTCTCTACTCTCAGATACAGCCACTGTTGTCTTGTGTGATGCCACTCTCCGGTGTGCAGGATTAAAAGTATTGTGTTAGAGATTTAGCCTTAGATTAAAAGTTTGCAAGGACACACCAGCAATACGTAAGCACTGGAGCATGCTGGGGCAATATCAGAATTTGTGGGGCCTTCCAGTCACCTAACAGATTGTTTTCTATCCCTGGGGGGAGAAGGTGAAAGGAGGGAGTTAGAAACAGAAAGAGGGAGAAGAAGAATGAAAGAAAGGAAGAAGAAGCGAGGGGGAGAAATGTGATGAAATGCAAAGATTACTCGTCTGATTCCACTCGGTGGGCTGTGGAAGCTCATCCCAGGTGTGCAGTCTGCCGAGAAGACTCCCACATACAGCCTAACCCCACCACTAACCTTTCTGCTTGGGCTGAGGTGACTTTCACAAAGTTACCCTGTAAACACATATCCTCCGTCCTCGGGGGCAGATATGACATTTATCTTAAGCTGCGCTGGCGACATGGGATTTTTTTTGTTGCCGTTGCCGTTTTAATTCCCGTTTCTCAGGGCTTTTGTGTACGAGCTGTCCCGCTGTTCAGTGTCAACCCGGAGGCAAGTATCACCCATGTTCAAAGCTTGTGAGGAATGCACACAAACCAGAGTCATAAACACAGGCAAGGTGTAAGGCAAGCCGGGCAGCATGCTAACATTCCCTCACACATGCAGTAAGCCACCAGCGCATACCCAAATGTGAGTGTAGGAGATGGCCCAACACAGCTGAGGCTGTTGGTTCAGGCTGCTGACAGAGCAGCTGAGAGGAACGTAACTTTAAACTTTGATTAGGGCTTAAGCAGAGTTTGCACTTTGTTTTATTGGGGTTTGAATTTACATTTGCATATTTAAAGCGTTACCTTTCCTTGTATTTCTCCTAATGGCTTCTGTTTTTCCCCCTTAAGACGAACCTTTGCCTGAATTTTCTGCTGCAGCTACATTAATCTTCCACAGCTGCAGCAGATATTTGTTTTCTAGTCTTTTGTCACACTTAGAAACTTCTGATAGCTGAAGCACACTTTGCTGTTTGCAAGTCTGAGTTTGAAATCTATAAATGCACAATTTTATTTTTAAATCCTTTGTCTAGTAAGTTAAAAATGAAGACCATTTAAGTAGTTTTCACAGTAAGTTTGAGATGAAGAATTACCATATAATGCATTGACAGATTTAAAAACATAAGATTTACTGGATTTAGCAAGTAGAGGTACGAGATGCAATAGGGGATTATCACGCTTACCGGAAGTTGCCGGCTTTTGACACTTCCTCTTCCGGGCCATGTTAACGACAGCCGTTCCTGCTCTGTTATACTGTTTAAATCGGATAAACTCCAAACATATTTAAGTTTTCATTCTAGACTGAAGTGATACTGGATCAAAAGCTGGATCAAAGCGATCGATTCGCCGCGGTGAAGGGCCGAACTTTATAATAAAACACACGTTTGTTTGTCCCCGGTGGGGCACAACACCGGCACTTCACAGCATGCTAGCGTTAGCCAGCTAGCGTTTACTGACGTGCTTAACATTGTGCGGCTGAAAACACACAAGCATCTGAAGCGTCTCCTTTCTTGGCAGTCCCCAGTTGTTCCACTGGAAACGGGGAGGTACAGACTCGATTTTCAGATGTTTGTGTGTTTTAAGACGCACAATGTTAAGCACGTCAGTAAACGTTAGCTGGCTAATGCTAGCATGCTGTGAAGTGCCGGTGTTGTGCCCCACCGGGGACAAACAAACGTGTGTTTTATTATAAAGTTCGGCCCTTCACCGCGGCAAATCGATCGCTTTGATCCAGCTTTTGATCCAGTATCACTTCAGTCTAGAATGAAAACTTAAATATGTTTGGAGTTTATCCGATTTAAACAGTATAACAGAGCAGGAACGGCTGTCGTTAACATGGCCCGGAAGAGGAAGTGCCAAATGTTTCAACTTCCGGAAACCGGAACGCGGAAACGTGATAATCCCCTATTGGAAGAACAATTAACAGAACTTCTTAATCTGAGCTTTGAGTTTGTAAATTTTGCCTTGTAAAAAGGCAAAATTTCTGGATTACCGATTGGAAAAATCTATTTTAACCCTATAAAGTATGTTACGCACCTGTTTTAAAGGGATACTGCATAACATTTGATCCAAACATTAGTCTAATGTAAATGATAATAAATAATCTCTGGGGTCAATATACAGCACTTGACGCATGTCGGTGCTGAAAGGAAGCTGACCTCCTCAAAAACAAGACAGTGTGACTTTGCCGGAGCGGATCCGTCACTCATTGGATCATGTGACCTGGAGCAACTTGCTTTATGGCCAAGGGGCAAACTCCGCCTCAGAACAGTGAAGCTCGCTTGCTTGTTGCAAATAGTGTAATCCTCCCTTCATCCGCTAGGGGCTGGCTCCAAGAGCGAGCAAATCCCCATAGACTCCCATGTTAAAAATGCCAACTTCACAGCAGAAATAAACAGGTTTACAGCCTGGTTCAAAAAATCATTTTAGGTTTATTAGGTCAAGTTTACCTTCATGTCAACTGTGAGGGGGGTGAATTTTTTTATAACTCATCCGTTTAGATGTTATTTATTCTTCAAATTACACATTATTAAGGGCGTGTCCTTATGACAGACCGGAAGCTCCGCCTGCCGACCGGAGGCTCCTAGTTAGCTCCTTCTTTGCTCTTAATAAGGTCTCAGTTTGTTACAGAGTCGCACAACGGCGGTGTTTAGTCAGCGAATTGCAAGTCTAAGCATGTCTTACCTTAACCATGCCACTTAGGAGCCTTATCTTTGTTAGCTCCTCTTAGTTTCGTGTTAGCTCAGTTAGCGTTTAGCCCACAGTACGTCAGCTGTCAATCATTTGCCCCGCGGCCGCGCTGTGCCCATTTTAGTATTTTCCTGGAGTGACGACGTACGTGACACGGCAAGATGGCGACGGTAAGACACGCCCAACTGGCTTCACATTTCTCTATTCAGAAGAGACCGGAAGCTACGTCCAGTAATTATATACAGTCTATGTTTATGGCTCAATGACTTTGCTATCAGCTGATCAAAATGGTTTGCAAACCCGATTCCATTTAGAGATGCTGCTGCTCCTTCACAGTGGTAAAACCAGCAAAACAATTTTCTTCATCTTTTTTTGTTGTTGTTTTTAAAGAAGACTGACAGTTTTATAGCCTTACATTTAGAGGATGCTGTAGGGTGACCCATTGGATACACATATCGCACAATTAACCACTGAGTCATCTGGTCCATGCTCCTCACCAGTGAACTCTCATGGGATTTATTAGTACTCATATCAGTACTCCTTATCAGCAAATATTCGCATGCAAAAATTTGTACTCTGGAAAAAAAAAAGAAACATGGTATTGGTGCATCCCTATTTTTAAGAAACATCAGGAACCTTTTGGAAAAATGAACTGTATCCTGGGGGATATTTTTAGGGCTTGCTCTTAGACAGTGGTGGGGAACCTTGGCCCTGGTCCTGGAACTTTTCTATGTTTCCTTGCTCCAACACACCCGATTCAAAATAGTGTCACTCTGCAGAACATGATAGGCTGTTGGATCCATTTGAATTGAATCAGGTGTGCTGAAGCAGGAAAATCCTGAAAACTTGCAGGACTGCAGCCCTGGAAGACCACTGTTTTGGAGTATAGGCTGAATGTTTTCAGGAGAATGCCTCTGCTTTTCAGGGGAGCCGAGCTTCCATTAGCTCCCCCATAATTCAAATATGCATCTACAGTATGAAATACTGCACTTTTACTTAAAAATTTGTGGATAAAGCTACTCGCAGAATTAAACTGAACTCAAAAAGGACCTTGTAGCCACTGGTAAGCACAGAGTTCATTCAGGTGTGGTCATTAGTGTATTTGTAAAGCTGTGTAAAATACACTGCAGCAGTGGCAGGTGTTGGCGTGGTCCTAAACGCTCCATCAATGTCTCTGCATTAAATAAATCCTCTGAACATCCACTAATAACTTTTGGAGTAACTACTGTTTTCCCCCTTCCTCTTCATCCCATTATTCTGGGATATTCCAGTCACAAAGAGTCAGGCTGTCCAATCAGAGGCTAAGATGGTCTCTGTTGCAAGAGTGAATAAAAGAGAGAAGTTAAAGGTGCAAATGCTTTTATAATCCAGCTGATTTTAATTCTTCTTGATTGTTCGAGAATCAATTCAAACATTCAGTATGCTATCCACTGTAACTGCAAGCATTTACTTTTGCAGTATTTCAAGATAACACAGTTGTACAAATGCACATCATATAAAGCATAATAATTTCAAGACTCTGCTCTGTAACCAGAGCTGAATGTGAATCTCTGCTACCAAACACTTGCAAGTAGAATTTCAAGCTGCAGGCAATGCAATCTCACACCTGCATATCAAGTAACTACGATCACCTAGTGTAATGGTTAATGTGGATTCCAATAATCTAGCTTCAGCTAGCCATCCTATTCCCTGCCTCCTTGGCTTTTTTTCTTTCTCTTTTCATGCTTACTGTTTAGCTTTTCAAGACAAATCATTAAAATAAAAGCATAAATAGCAAACAACTGTTAATCCTCTTACTTTGATCTTTGCATTGGGTGGAAATATTACTTTTTAATATATTGCTTTGCTAAACTAGTAACAGCAAAATAAACAAAGGCTTAAATAATTTATTACAACTCACTGTAAAATTAACTGTAAAAACATTCATATTCTTAAAAATAACGAAAGCTACATTTTCATTTGGATAGTTTTATGACATAGTATTGTATTTCCACTTCATTCAGCTTTAAAAAAAAAAAGAACATTAAATCCTAGACTCCATGTATAAAACATCAAATTTCTTATTTTGAAACAGAGTGAAAGGTATTGTAACTAACTGCACTCTGATTGGACAGCTTGCCTCTGCGCTGCGGTTGGACTGTCACGGTCCATTTCAGCCTAAATCTAAAAAACATGCATCAAAATTCCTGTTTTAATTGCCAGCATCAGGCAAAGAATTGAATCTTTAAGCTTTGAATGTTGCTGCTGCTATTTGAAATTAAATTAAATGAATTGAAAAATACTTAAACTATCCTCACCCCCAGATCCCACATACTCCGGTCCGCACCGTTCTGACCGCTCCTCACAGCGCAGCAAACACATTGGGAAGTGCAACGCCCACGGCATGCACCCATCTCCGTCCAGCTGCACTCCGCCAGGTCTTGGAGCTCATGCTCCAGGCTTGTTCTGACGACATGAATCAAATGGCCTTACACAATAATCAACGTGTTCAGCTTGGTGAATAGCAGCACACATGAACCGCACGAGCACAGAGGCAGTAGAGTTCAGCCTTTTTTTATCGTCATGATCAATAGAACCTCAGGAAATTTCATGTTTTCCATTTTTGTTCATATCAATGTCCTGATTTGTAGTCTAAAATGTTTGTAGGCCAATGTAAAACACTTTTGGTACGGAAAACTCCAATTTTGGAGGTGATTTTTAATCAAACTACTTTTTCATGTATTTTACATTTGGATTCGCGATGTGGCTACTTTGACAATCGGGATGTAGTCCATGTTCATGTTCCTGTTTGGTGCAATCTGAGCTGCAGGGATTGATCCAGCCTGCGGCGACGCAGCAGAAAATTGGACTTGCTCTGCAATTTGGGCGCTGCGCAACGCAGAGGCCGTAAGTCAACAGAGCCGCACGAAGCGGGTGGACTGCAGCTCATTGAATAACATAGCAACGTATTTACTGCACCGTGCGGAGCAGAACAGAACAGAGGATGTGGAATCTGGGGGAATCTTTATTTTTTAAATGAAAGAAATGGCAATTAGTTGTCAAAATAAATCAGACAGCTACAGGCAGGAACAATCCTCTATACCTCTCTGTGTACTTGAAGAATCCTCTGACTGAACATACCCTCTTGTTTCCTCACCAGCTACATTTACATGGACACCAGATAAAGCTATCCAGTCAGTTGTTTACATAATGGAAAGCTTTTTATACAATTGTAAGGTTTTTGACATGGATATGAGCAAAGTGGAACGATAGCTTACACTGCAGACAACTTTTGCTTTACTGATGCTTCCTTTAATGAAGCGGCAAAATAAACTTGTATGTTTTCCTTTAAGAAACAGTACAGTCCAGTTTTGTTTGGCTGCTGCAGTGGACAGTGTTTTCATTAACTCATCAGGTTAGCTAACGTCCTTATGGTTTAAGCATGCAGGAAGGTCATACACCATTGAAACAACTGGAATAAGTACATGGTTCTGTTTCCTCTTGATCAGGATGTGAAAAAGTCTAGGATGCTGTGCTCTTATTCCTGTTCCTCCTCATATCCACAATCATCTTTTCTGTTGTGTGTTAAAGATGAGGTGATTCTTTCCGCACCATCTCACAAACGGACTGACCAGTTCTCTGTACTCAGCTTCTTGTCTATCGCTGATAGACAGCGGAGTCATTTCTGTGTATTTCTGTTGATGACAGAAATGTATGTATTTTGGATACAGATTTTCATAGAGGTAGTTTTTTACCCTTGCACATTTTTTTTTTTTTTTTTTTGCAAATACAAATCTGTTTTTTTCCATGCATTGAGAATTTCATGCAGATATATTTAACGAGTTTGCAAAGGGTCATGTCGAGCTTCAAACTGTAGAACTATTTTAGAAACTTAAACTACCTTTGAGCTCATACTGCTGCAGTTTAGCACAAAGAGTTTCACAGCATGAATCTTTTAGTATTTTTTTCTCTCAGTGCCTGAGGAGAGAGAGTCCTAGTCAGGTCAAAACTCAGACTGTGGATGATGAAACGCCAACAGACAGGCTACCTGAGTAACGGCCTGGAGACAAATCTTATATTTGTAACAGTCACAATACTGTGTTTGAAGGTCAAATTTAGGCCTAAGTCAGCTCTTGGAACAGAAGGTATCATGTTAAACTGACTAACAAAAACCTGTGCTGATGTAAACTGGGCAGCTCCTGCTTGTCCATGCGAATATACGCATGCATAGCTGGATGTTCCAGGAGAACTTGGATACTCAGTCAACCCTCTCAAGGTGAGGCAGAAATGACACATAGTTTGCACAGATGCTCCGTGAAAGGTCCCTTTCAAACGGATACATTAGGTCTGTGTCCAGATGATTCATCTCACTCAATTACTCTTGTTTTTCCACCCAGCTTTTTAATATGTATTTGACAGAGCTCTGTCCCTTCAAGCGATTTATGTAATAGTAACTTAGCAATAATTAAAAGTGAAGATGGAGAAGTGCTGCACACCCACTCAGTTCTAATCAAATCCCCTTCAAGCATACAGTATGTTATCTACACCAGCCAGCAAGTCCTCATAAGCAACGTGTTATGAGGATTATACACTCATGACATTGTCTTGCCTAAAGTCGAGTGTTTGCGTGTTCGCACATGCTTGTGTGGTGTAGCATTTGCATATTGTCTGCATATGCATGGCCACATGTGTGTCTGCATCACCACTTGTGTGTTTTTTGCACAATAACAATGTCATCTGCTGCAGGGAGGATGGATTACTCAAGCCTGAGTTGAGTTTGACAATGATGTCCTCCATAATGCTTAAGCTGAATGTTTGCTAAATTGTGGCAGAGTAGATTGCAGTGCACTATTGTAATTTCATGTGGCTCAAAAATAAGTGAATGAAATCTGTGCCAGCATCCTGCCTCTTTGGCGGGATGTCAAATTAAGCCAGGCACAAATCTGAGGCTGTGCAAGTCCACCTAACGGAGAGATTAACGGACCAGCTGAAATCTGAAAACTTTGGAAGTTTTTTTTCTTTAAAAAAATACAAAGATTAATTAGGGTTATCTAGTCATTTATCAAAATCCATCCATCCGTTCTCCATTTTGGAGAAAATCCTACTTATTTATTGAGCCATGTTTCTTCTTTTGAATGCATAATTTGTGCAAATCTCAGAGTGATGGAGGAAAAATAGATTGTCCAGTCATACACCAATGCTGTAAAGCAGCTTGACTGCTGCTTCTATATAAATGTAAATACAGCCATCACCTACCCACCCCAAAAATATATATATTTATATATTCAGGAGCAATTTAGTTTTGACAGAAAGACTGATTGTTTACAAGGAATACATTCAGCTTGCAACTGTTTGCATATAGTGGATTTTGTTTACGTTAAATTATCTTGTGTGTCACTGGTCTTCATTACTTAGTGTTATAAATCATCCAAACTGCACGTCAGTCTTCTCCCAGTGGGAAAACCAGAAGGCTCCATGTATCATCAAAAAGAGTTTATTTAGGTAATTACTTTATAATTATTAGTTAATTCAGGTTCATTACATCTTGTTAGTGTGTCTTGTTGCCCCATTTTATTTTTTCTAAACTGGCGTTTTGAATGAATATGTCACCACATCGACCTAACCCATTAAGCCGCCTTCGAGGTGCTGTCGGATTCATCAGACGCTGCGGTTAAAGACTGCATGAGTCACAGCAGCGAGCGGGTAAATATGTCAAAGAAATCAGGGATTTTTTTCTCTGACGTTCAGGATACCGAGATGTGACATGTATGACACACAGCATGAGAACTTTGTCAGCAGTTGTTCATCATTCAGTTGATGATTAAAAGTACAGCTGCGTAGCCGCAGTTGTCCTTCAGTTTAACTTGACTTGACTCGTCGTTTATAGCGGCATAAGTTAGGTTGCATCACCATCCGCGCTGGCTCACTGCGCATCGGTTGGGGGCTGTGTTGTCTTGAGCAAAACACAAGTGGGTGTTGATGTCGGGCACATCACGATTCCACCACACACAGAATAAAAAAAAAAAAGTTGCAGCTGATTTTCTCAGCTCTTCTTTGCATGAAGCTGCAATCAGTATGTAGAATATTGTAAAATGGAAAAGAAAAAAGATGTTACCTGGGGTAAAATGTTACTCAGCTTTGCAGAAAGTAGAGGTGCTGAGCAGAGCTTTTTGAAGGATTTATCTGGAAAAAGATGCTTACTTGAATTAGGGTTTCTATTTAGTCATTTTTTAATGGAGAATGCATGATGATGGAACATTAATACAGTTTGCCAGAGCTGTCTCTTTAACTTTAACATATTGACTGCAATGCTTCCATCTAGTTCAATAAAGTTGGTTTAAAAACAGCCAATGTGCACTAGAAAAAGACCACTCACACACACAAAGATTTGGCTTTGATTGTGTAATTGGATTATGCTAACTTAGATGTCCATGAAATACCTGTTCCTTTAATGAATGAAGGCCAGTTTTACCTGTTACACCCACTAAGATCTTATTTTCAACATCAAACTCAGACAAGTTGTAACCAAGACTTGGCAGATTAAGACATTTCCAAAGTGCAGCTAAGCAGTGGGGCTTAAATTTTTTTCTCTACTTTGAAATGATTTTCTGTTAAGTTTGTGTCCAAAAGGTTGCGTTATTCCTGCTGCTCTCTCCTTCACAGCAGACAAATACAATCAACATCAAAATCCCTCCCTACACTCACACACTCATGCACTTTCAATCCCACACTTTAATCAAAGGTAAGAGGCACCTTATTCCTCCTCATTTTTTAAAAAATGACTAGCTCTAAGCTGTACAGTTCATCCACATAAATGCTACCGGCAGTCCAGCATATCAATTATAGTAAAGATGCACAGAAATATTGCCCTAATGCTGATGCATGAGGTGGTGTCTGCAAACCACAGAGGTTGCTCTGGTAGTGCAGCTCATCCAGGATGGCACATCAGTGCCCGTTTTGGCAAGAAAGTTTGCTGTTTCTGATCCCAAGAGACAGGCCAGTATACAAGAAGATGTTGAGGGGGCCATAAGAGGACAACACCCCAGCATCAGGACCGCTATCTGCTCCTTTGTGCCAGGAGGAACAGGAGGAGCACTGCCACAGCCCTGCAGCATGACCTCCTGCAGGCCACTAATGTGCAGATTTCTGCTTAAACTGTCAGAAATGGAATCAGGGGGGGGTGGTATCAGGGCCTGACGTCCTCAAATGGGGCCTGTGCCCACACCCCCACATCTTGCAGCCCAACTGGCATCTACCAGAGAACACCAGGATGGACAGATGGGCCATAAGCGCCCTGTGCTCTTAAGAGATGAGAGCAGGGTCACATTGAGTACAGGACAATTGTGAGAGTCCGGAGATGCTGTGGAGAATGATCTGCCTGCAACATCCTCCGGTATGAGCAGTTTGGAAGTGGGCCAGTGATGGTTTGGGGAGGCCGTGTGCTAGCCAGAGCTATCATGATTGCCATTAGGTACCGAGATGGACGCTCAACCTCATGTGGCTGGAGTGTATCAGCAGTCACTGTATGATGAAGGCACTGATGCTATGGACTGGCCTGCCTGTTCACCACACCTGAATCCAGTCTAGACCTCGGGGGCATCATGTCTTATTCCATCCACCACCAGCATGTCCCACCACAGACTGCCCAGGGGTTAACTGGTGCTGTGATCCTGATCTGAGAGGTGGTCCCTGACAGGAGTGCACACATGGAGGCCGTACACACTGCTGAACCTCAGTCTGAACAGTCTGGAGGAATTCCCAGCCTGTGATCTGATCTTTCCACTTTTGTATTTAGAGTATTATTCTGAATCCAGACCTACACGGGTTAAGGGTTTGATCAGCCTTATCCCGTTCCACTGTGTAATGAATAAAGATTCTCAACTAAGATATTTTATTCATCAAGCTCTAAGATGTGTTAAGTTTCCATTCCTGGTTATGTTTCATTGACTTTACACAAAAAATAAAATAAACAGATTTATGCACATATGATTTTTAGGGGAAATAAAAATGTCACCTGAAGGATGCAAGCACTAAAATTCTGGTTTTGGGAATGGTATACAGCACTACTGTAAGTGCTTTTTTTCTGTAGAAAACATTTTCACTATGTGACTAATGAGAGAGATGTTTTGACGCATTCTGCATGTTTTCATTTGAGCTCATTCGAAGACAGGACAGAATGATAACAGGCTGAAACATTTTCAAATAAAACACATAAGTCCAGACTTACGAGTTCCCACGGAACATTTCAAATCATTCAAGCAGAATATCTCCAGATGACTAAGAGAAACAAACCCTTGTAGTCATTTCATTGAACAAGGAGGTCTTAAAGACTACCAATCTATCAGGATGAGTTTCTTGCCAACAGTTTGCTTAAAAGCACCTCTGGGGAAACAAAATAAAAAGCTAGTTTTCTATCAGGAACAAGAACCCTATAATAACCCCCCTTATGAAACAAAATAAGAGAAGGAATGAATCCTCATTGGATTTACATTCATCAAAGCTGAAGAAACCGCAGCATAGATGCATGTAATCACTCTAAGAATGATGATGATGATGATGCATTTCTTGCTTTAGATTAGGCTCACTTTGCATTAACTACACAAAGGAAAATGGATGTGCTTGCTTTCCTCTTTTGTTCTTGTTGATTATCACTCATCAGGATGAAATGGCCAACAAAGTAATAAAGCCATCATTTCAAAATCCATTTATGGTGGGGCGTATTTAATCTCACTTGCTTTACAGCATCCTGGATGGCATTTCCATCTCTGGTGCAGATCGTTCACGTTTGATTCTTTTAATTTTCCGCTAAACATTAAATTCTACCTGCAAGAGCTCAGTGCAGAGCATCTTCTGCAACAAAAGAAGCTTCTTAAATTGTGTTCATTTTATGAGGGCGGCGTTCTGAGTTCTCCAGCTAAAATAACTGCATCAGCCTGGGAGGATGTTCATTTTTCAGCTATAGTCATAACTGAATTTTCACCTCATGTGAACTGTACTCACTAGTAAGCCACTATATGCATGCGGTACATAGTTCCACTTTCTGCTTTAAACTTTTCCATACACTTATAAAGAATCTGCAGTATTTCCTTCCTCCTAGACTTGGACCAGACACTGTAGTGCCTCAAGGAATGGAAGGGCCATGGCGGTGCTCTTGTTTGCTATCCACAGGAGTATCCTCTTGTTAAAACTTGACTATGACCGCTTGTCATATATTGTACCCTCTACCTGCCTAATGAGGAAGCCACTGCTCCAGCTGGGACCAGAGATTTTCTCATTCCCTCTGCACACAAACATAAAGAACAAGAGCACATTGCCTGACATCCTGTCACACTGTTGCAGCAGGCCACAAGATGCTCCCAGGGCCCTTTTGTTTATGTTCTTCGTTTCTTCTAAGCTTGTACTTGTATTTGCTTCAACTTAGTTCTACTAGTGCCTGGTTGCTTGTGTATGTGTACACGCCTGACCCTTGAACAAGAAGGCTTGAGTGTACAGTGCTGGACAGAGCAACTCAGCTTTTTTTTTTTTTTTTTTTTTTTTTGCCCCAGGTCTTTTTCTGTGTCTTTTGTAGAAGGAAACAAAGGGCAAGGCGGCGTCTTTGAGGGGCACAAGTTCTTTTTCTCTGTGTTTCCCCACAGTTCAGTCCAGGCTGGTTGACAGCAGTGCTGAGGCTCCAGCAGAGCAGCTCAGAAGATTTAAGCAAGGGGGGAAAATAAAGCGTCCTCATCATGGACTATTCTCTAAGGCTATATGGTACCACTGCTCCCTTACAGACCGAAATCAGGACAACTAGAGATTCAAGGGGTCTTGAGGATTTCTGATGCCTTGCATGAGCTGTTTTGCGGGAAGTAGGCACAGGCTATTGAGACATCTTCAGAAATGAATGTGGCGGTGATTGTTAGAGGTATGTGTTAGAGACTGTTTAGAGTGATTACACTTTTGAAAGAGAGCCATGATAGACGAGGTTGTGTACACGAGATCTGGTGGCTTTTATCCATGTGAAAGCACTGTTTGTTCCAACAGATGGCATCTCCATGAGTGGCCTGATAGCATTGATGGCATTTTGCACCTGTTCAGGCCTGACATTTAGCCACCAGGTCGTTCGAGATGGTAGGAATTATTTGATTTGAACTGCAGTTCCCATGTAAAGTTATGACGTAGCAAATTGTATCAAGATTTTACAATGTAAATCATCTTTAATTGAATTTTGCGACATCACTAATATTTCAATTGTATAAAATTGGCATTTTCTAAAAAGAAATATAGTTAAAATTTGAGTTTTAGTACACTTTTTTTTTTGTAGCTTTTTTTCAATTCTTACTACTCAGGAAAAACTCATTGAAATCCCATTTTCAATTTAAAATATTTTACATTGAATTAGGAAAAAACCTTTAGGGTTTTTAAAGAATTAATAAATTCATTTGCTTATTTTATTCAAACTCCCAAAATTCTGAAGTTCAACAAATAATGTCTTTCAACACAAAAATCTAAACAATTAGCATTTAGTTTTTAGAATACAACACTAGGATTTTTTTTCCTTTTGGTGTTTAATGCAAGTCCATTTTATTTTAAAAAATTTAACCATTTCTCGTATTTAACAACAATTTATTTTATTTGAATTATTGCAAACAATTTTCTTTTTAAAACATTCACCTTTTTTACTCCAAAATGAGCTAGCAACAGCAACTTGCATTTCTAAACCTTTTTTAGCATGAACATGCTTTACAGCTGTTTATGTAAAGCTTTTTTTTCTTTTAAGTGTTATCTTTAAGTTTATGAAAACCCAGTGGTTAAAAAGGTAAATTAATCATGAATTTCCAGAACAAAATTTCACCCTTTAATTTCTTTATTTGGATAAATTTATTGTGCACGCAAACACATAGAGATGTTAAATATATATTTTAAAATACATTAAACCTCTCAACATCATCTAAACAATCTGTATTTTTTGTATTTTAAAACAATGTAATTGGGCATCACAAAATATATTTTTATTAACAGTTTTAAGATTTACATAATATCTCAAATGTATAATATAAAAGGCGGCATGAGCCAAATGCATCTAGAAAAGAAAATGAGAAACAAAAAATATGTGCAGTAAGTCAGTACAAATTTCATTCAGAATTTTGTAAAAGAAAAAAAAAATACTCATGTTCCCACAGCTGATACTGAGTTGTAGTGGCTTCAATCTTTGGGATTGGAGGTTTAAACTAGAGAATTTATATCATCCAGTTTGTGCTAAAGATGGATTTTCACCAACACGATGTGGGTGAGCTTCACATGTGTTTTTAGAAACGCTGCTATAGTTTTATGTTTTATCTAAATCAACAGGGGAAAAAAGGGTGATAATACTCAAATATTGTTACTTATTTCTTGTAGTATTTTCAGACACAAGAAAGACGTGAATTCCTATGCCATGTCAGACTGTTGAATTCGCCCTAAAATTATTATATTTAGAGTTTTTGTAGGGTTTCACAAAATCTGCACCTTTTTTAAGACCAAAAAAGAAAAAAATCTAATGAACCCTGAGAAAGCATTTTTCTTGGGGAAAGCTCTTTTGTGTGTATTATGATTAGCTGTGCTCTTGGCCTGCTTCTTTTGAAATAGAAATTTTCAAACATCCCCTTATATCAAAGGCTTTTGTGTGAGGAAGCCCATTATGATCCCTGAGTCTCCATCTACATCCATCCTGTTTCTTCTCTTTAAAGCAGATTTCTTTTGGAGCTTTACTTCAGTTTCACCTTAAAATCTTAGTTGAAAGTGCTCATAATGATTTTTTTAAAGATTATATTTCATTATTGGGCTTTAAAAAGATGGATATAATTATTTTTCTCATTTTAAAATTTTTTTGTGATGATCGCATTACTTAAAATTAAATATCTTCTAAATGTAATTTAGTTGAATTAATCTTTTTCAAATTAATTTGGTTAGTTGTAAAATAAGAATTTTGCACTGAAATTTAAAAATGAAACCAATGAATTGAAAATCTACATATGTTTGCATTCATATTTTTTATTGGCTTTATAATCATATTAATCTTTGAAATTTAAAAAAAAGGAACAATTTTTTAATTGCAAAAATTTAAGTTCCCTGCCTTCGTCTTTTACTAAGTTAAAGACAAACTATGGCAGAGTTGCGCTGGACTCATTGATCAGCTCTCATGGTTTGTTCTGGGTAATTAAGCTGCAAGTGCTGGTTGGAATTGATTTGTTTAAAGTTTAAAAGAGGACTAAAAGGTCAGAATGAACACGTCAGTGTCCTTTTAGCTGCGCTACATAGAATGTCGTCCAACCAGAAGAAGACATTTGCACATTAAAGTCTGTTGGTTCCTATTGAATTTTTTTTTTCAAAAAAAAAAAAAACCTAAAACAAAACATCATATTCGTCGCAAAGCTATTTTTTAAATTTATTTGAAAATAAAGAAATTAAAACAAAAGATAAACTGAATAATGAAATGACAACACTAAAGGAACAAGATTAGATTACATAATCCACTGCTTATTAAACATGTTTCATATTTTTAGACATGTTAAATATTTTTTAAGCTTTGCACAAAAAATTGCAGATAGTTTATTTTGCTTTAACAAATATTTCTTTATTTCTAGCCAAATGCATGCAGCAGCTCAGATGAGTTTACAAGTTGTTTTCCTGGGAAAAAAAAAAAAAAAGAATAAGACGCAATGAGCTACAAAAGAAGTTGACATAACAGTAGGTTTTTGTTGTAGACCTGCCACAAAATGGTGGGTCCACAGATGCACATGTAAAATACATGAATAACCCTAAAATGGCTCCGAGTTCAGCAGCCAATAACTCGCCGAGTTGCCCTAAAAATGCAGCCAATCAGCAGCATAGTGAGTGACTTACAACACTGTTTAATAGGGCGACGCATTGCGTGGTGATAGGTTACTTGAAATCTCGCCTGAGGACTCAATTGGCTACAGTGCAAAGAGATATTTGACAGAGTTACTAGGGTGAACAGCAGAGTTGGCCTAGTATCCATGCCCCCCATGTGGTGCATCAACCTATCATGAAAAACGAGCGAGTGGTGATGTTACTGTAAATTCCTCAAATACAGGACAATGTGCTACAACATGGAACCTGCACTCAATTTCATGATAGACTCCAGAATCGTACTGTAACACTTAATACCCCCATTGGGGGTGCCACTATTTCTCCATTTTTGTTGATCCTTTCTTTCAGAGCTTTGCAACCCTCAATTTTATTGACATTTAGTCTGTTTCCTTTGGAAGTATTGAGATGTTTGGTGTTTCAGAGCTGCCGTGGTCCCATTGAGCATGACTCCCTCACCACGCTCCGCGCCATTCCCAAGAATGGGGACGCCATGTGCAGTTTCATGGTAACTGCTGGTGACGAGTTGTTCTAGAGCACTCACCGATCCACCCCCAAGAAGCCATAATTAGCTTTTCCATCATGCATTCAGGTGTGCCTGCATGGCTCCGAGGGAGGCGGCCATTGTTTGCTGACAAGTGGAGTTCTCTGTCTCCCCCGTCTCACTTTTTCTATTCTTGGGGCGAATGGGCTGTATGAGGTGTGGCTGATTGGAGGTGAGAGCCATAGCGGTTGCTGGAAATTCACTAATTCACATTCCAAACTACTGCGTATTCACTGTTCACCGTCCATGGCCACACAGTAATCAGATAGCTGGCCAGCTGACAGCGGCGAGTGCAGTGTGGAGAGCGGAGAGAGATGGATGAAAGACGAGGCAAAAAACGGAAGCTTTTGTTTGTGTATGAATGTGCACGGCTTACGAACCGTACGGCTGTGAATCCAGCCAGATCATAGCGGACATTCTGTCCAAAAAAACCTACATCTTTTATTATTTTTCGCCTGGTTTAGCATTCAGAATGTTAAATAAGAGGGTCATTTTCTTTTTGGCCAATAACTCCTTGATGTGATAACTCTTAAGGATGCACCCCTCAGGAAAAAAGGCTTTTAGTGAAGCCCGCCTTTGAATAGCACCTTATTTGTCATGTGTCTTTATACTGTATAATTTGAACTGCAGCATTAATTCAGAGCTGAGCTCCCGGTGTCAGACAGGACAATAGAGGGAGCTAAATGAGTAGATATTCCAGCCAAATAGAAGGGCGAGTGTCATTCCAGGTTAATTAAATCCCAGCTTTGAGTCTGGCGTGAACACAGTCTTCTGTCAGGATGATAACATTAAAAAAAAAAAAAAATCCTTTATGTCAGCTTGGATTTTACCCTAACAATCAGTCTGATCGGTTTCCTCCATTTCAATGCTCGTCATTTGTTCAAAAATACAAGCTCACCTTTCTTGTTGCACATGACATCACTGACAAGAGACTCACCATAGCAATTGTTCAGATCCCATTTCCATGTTTGAGCTACACTTTTGAAGCTAATGTGCAGATTAGCCTCTGGAAGAGAAACCCTGTGTGCTGATTACGGGAGGATTTGCCACCTTTTCTTATCTAAATTATTCCATATCTCATACTGTGGCTCTTTCCCCAGCATGCAATGTGTGCTTTTATATCAAGCAGACTGTGCTTTTGTGCCAGGGAAGTGTTTACTATGCCTCACAAGCTGCAGTCTCGGTGAAACGCTCTCTTATTGCCTAGACGGCCGTATGTAAGGTGTCTCCTTCTATAATCAGGATGTTCCACATTCTGGCGCGTCTGTAGTTTATTATTTGGATCTCTTAGTGCTCTCTTTTTAGTGGCGTTCTCGATGGGAGATTAACAGAGCGTCAGTGTTGGAGCTCCCTCCCCAAGCTGTAGAATAAGTTTCCAGTCCCCCGCTGATTTTCACTCTCAGCATCCCCTCATGGTGCCTCATTAAGATGCAGACAAACAAGCGCCTCCGACCCAACGCTACAGTAAGGCCAGGCTTAACATGGTGCTGCTACACCATAATTCGCTGTGTTTCGTGGCCTTCAGCTGCACATTGCTTTCGCTCCGAGCTTGTTCTCTCTGAATGTGTCGTCCTTGTTTTTTCAGTTTTTTCTTTTTTTTTTTTAATTTTCATTTCCAGATAAGGAGTGGAGATTGTGTGTGGATGTGCGTATGTTTGGGTTTTTTTCTTCGAAAGTGTGTGAGGATGGGGCGGTGGTGGGATTTGGGGATAACATTTGAAGGTCAGCCCCTACGCAAAGATTTTTTTTACTTCATTATGAATAATGCATTGACAGCGCCTCTGTTTTCAGCCCTCATCTCTTTTAGATGCTTTTTAATCTTGTCCGTTAAAGTTCTAGTGTTGCTGTTACAGTGATTTTAGGTTTCTGGTGTCTCTCCTAGTTCTATCTGCTAGCCCAGGTGTCTTAAGTATTTCACATTCTTCTGTCCAGCATCCTAATATGTGATTCTTTTTCCGCTTCCTTTGTCTGTACACATTTTGCTTTTGCTGAAATGTTTGATGAAATCACTTCTGTCACTTCTGTTTTCGTAAAAATGGCCAAAGCTGTGTTCTACGATCTGCTCTTTTGCTTTCTTGTCATGATGTCAGTTCACATATGTGTATGTATGTTTGGAAAAGAGAGAATTTCTAAACCCAAATGTGGCACTGTCTGTTTCTTTTTCTTGTTCTACAGAGATGTTGAAGGAGTTGAACCAGCAACGCAGAGCGAAAGAGTTTACAGACCTGAAAATTATTGTTGAAGGCAAAGAGTTTGAAGTCCACCAAAATGTTCTAGCTTCCTGCAGCTTGTATTTCAAGGACCTGGTGAAAAGGTTTGCCTTCGCTCCACCCCCTCCCTTCCACCAGCTGTTGATCCAATCTGTTCTTTTCATAGGGCGCATTTGTGTCGTTTTTTTTCTTTCTTTTCTTTTTTTTTTCTTTCCCTTCCCCTCTCTCTCTTGCAGGTGTGTGAAGACTTTGGTTCCTTGCACAGGGCCAGCAGCCATTCCTTCCTCCTCCCACTCAAATGAATGTATCTGAAACTGGAGTAAAAGGTCAACATTCGTCATTACCTTTCCTCCCCATGTAGGGCAATTTAACCACATTTCCATTTTAATGAGCAGTGAAAATGTTCCATGACTGGGTATGTTTTTAAATCTCACCAAAGGGCCAAAACAAAGGAATCATACACAGCGCACATTAGGTGGTAATTTGCCAAAGCCGCACTGTCCTCTGTGGGCAGACAGATTTTTGTCTCCGGAGCTACAATATTTTGTTTGTTGCTAATTATTGAGTTTTTGCTTCAGAACAGCCCTTTTATATGCTAATACATCTTGGTTAGTGTTTTTATTTTTTATTTTTTTAAGACATGCCAGAGTTATAAACAAAGGATGAAACAAAAGCACATCTAAGACGTCTTACTGAACCACCACTTTCACAGGTTAACACCACCTTTCACACATGTACTCATTTGATTTGGATCCAAGTATTTCCCCTGTTTTCTACCCTTCATTCTCCATCTTCTTTTGTCTTCACGGCTGTTTCTGTTATGCGTGGCTGTGTGTCTCTGTGTGCGTGTGCACATGCATGAATATGACTGTGTAAAGTCTGATAGCACAAGTTTGCCTTTTTTTGATCCTCCTTGTTTTCCGGAAAGCGAATATCATAAATCCCTAATGTCCTCATCCTTCCTTCAAATCCTTGCAGGTGCATTCAGCTTGATTGAAAGTCCCCCGGACCCAAAGTTGTTTTTGCCACCTTCATGTTGTCTGTGTGTGCGAGTGTGTGTGTGTGTGTGTTCTTATTTGCATGGATAGGAATGAAGTACAATACTCAGTACGGACAAAGAGAAACGGGAAGCTAGCGATAGGCATGCTGTAGGGAAGTCTGTCACTTTGCCCCCGTTGCCACGCCGCCTCCACCGTGAGCTCATCAGAGAACAAGAGAGCTGCTTATCAGCTCCGGCGGCCTCCTCGCCGGCTACCGATACACTTATTCTTCCTGAACGGAGATGGAGAGGAAGGGAGGGGGTACCAGAGAAAGAACAGAGGTAGAAATGCAACAGAGCCTCATCTGTACAAGGACCACTCATCTCCATGACAGCCACACAGGCCATGAATAAAACAGACAGTGAGTTTTCCTTTGACCTTGACAATTGCTCAGAAGCTTCCTTAGAGACCGAAGTGACTTTGGATAGAACTGATGCCCCCATGCTGGTCAACCTGTCTATCAGGTTGTCTCATCTGCGCCCCTTATCTGGGACATGGCCAGATCATTTATGCGCAGAGACGGGACCCCTGAAAGACACCCGGGGTTCCCAGAGGAATGGGCTGAATTTGATCAAGCTCATCTATATGCCTGCTGCCGCTTGCCCCGTTTGACTCTTCCTCTTATATTTGACAGCAAAGTGTCACTAATTGGTGAACTAATTGTAAAGCTACTTTGATTTATTGTCATAACATTGTCAAATTCTCTAATTTGGTTTTACTAACATGAAATCTGTGGATTTTAGCTTGACATAATGAAATCATCTAGCTTGATGCTAACCAGTAACAGTGCTAAGGCTTGTGGCACATGAAGGAATGTGACGAGAGAAGGTCGGAAAGGGAGCGCGGGCAAAAAAGAGACTGACGAGCGAACAAGGGGAGAAGAGAGAAACCGATGATCGTAGCCGTGGGGTATTTGTAGCCAAGCCAAGCGCACAGTTGCATGAGGAGCAACGAGAGCCAAAGGCCTGGCGGTCCCTGAGTTACAACCTTCCATGTGCTGCGCAGGTCACTTTTTCAGCCCTGCTAGAATTATGCTGATGGCACACGTGGCCCGCCACTGTCCACATCTTTAGGAGGTCAAATAACAGAGGCAGGCACAGAGAGACTTCATCTTCGTATATTTTCCGAGCGCCACCTTTCCTCACCCGACTCATTCAGCAGGCACTCACAGCTGCTCCGACCACACCGCCGGCTCATAAAATACTACGGCGTATGAGTGTGTGCTTCAAATTGGAAATATGTGTTCAATGTCCAAGACGTGAGGTGTGTGCAGATGTTTTACAACATGCATGCTTTTGTTTGTGTGTGTATGTGGGATGCAGGGATGTGTTTCTTTTGTAAAAATCTAAGTAGGCTGTATTAGTCAGAGTGGTAGAGGTGTAATCCTTGAGAGCGAGGGAGTGCATATCATGTTTATTCCTTATTACTCCACACAGACACATCAAGCAAGCGATTTATTTTAGAAATTTAAGCCAATTAGCAGCACAGTGTGAGCTTGATGTAGATTTCAAAATGAAAACAGGAAAGATAAACAAATTGGGCCTTCATTTTTAAATCCTCATTTCTGTAGGATATCCTCTAGTTGTCGCCGCCGTGCACCTTTCGGCCTTCCTTTACAGCGTGCATTTTAACGCAGGATACCTGAAAAATGGGATGCCATTCCTAAATATATGCACGCTCGCCCTCACCCCCTCCTAAAAAACCTATTACCTTACCTTTTAAAGGGCCAATGCACAGAGCGGAGAGACAGATCATCTCTGGTAATTCCATTTTACCCCTCGGGAGTTTCCAATAAGTGTGCTCGCAGGCGTTTAATTTATGGCGACCACATCTCTGCTTCACAGTAAATGTATAAAGCTCAGAATCTTTGAGAACTCCCAACATGTGCTTTTCTGCCATTTGTTTGCCCCCACCTCCCTCCGTCTGTGTGGACTCATGAGTTCTCCATGCTTGTGAGTCAGACAATGTTTTGACCAGAAGATGTGTAGGGAGCTGTTTTGAGGCCCATTACAATATCAGCCCACCGTGGACTCTCCGCTATATGCCATGTTCAGCACTCTGCTGCATGAGTCAGCCTTGAGGAAGACTGGTTACTGTGTCACAGGAATTTAAAGGACACTCTCTCCCAGATTATGGAATATAGTTGTTCTCAATGCTGATGTGGCATCACCAAGGCACAGAAATGTAATAACCCATCAGCACAACTATGGCCAAGCAACTAGTTATCCAATATTTATTGTAAGGATAGACTATTACATCGGCAGGACGATATTTTAGGCCAATATTTGCAATTTTTGCTTGTATCGGCATTGGCCGATATCTCAACTCAGCATAATTTATAGTGTTTATTATACATATTTATTACAAGTTTAAAGTTTCTATTTAATATATTTTTTTATAAGTGCACTGTTTCTTTTTTATATACATGTTTGAAGTGCTCTGTTCTTTTTTTTTTTTATTCAAAGAGTTGTAAAATTACTTTTCATTGTGTCCTTCATTAAATTAATTTGAGTGTCAAATGCAGCATCGGCCCCAAATATTGGCGGGTTGTATCAGCCATCGGCTGAGGCTGATGAGAATATATTAGTATCGGCCCTTAAAAATATGTATCGGCCGATCCCTAATTTATTGTTTCGATTATTATAATTGTCTTCTCTTTATTTTAATTTGATTTCGGTCATGGAACAAATTCTAGCAAATTCAGGCTACACCCACAAGGAGACTGAACTAATTTAGTTTTAAACATTTTCCATGAAGAGGCAGTCGTTTTAAATGTGTGCGTTTACACACAGAACCACTGAAAATGCTGCAGTATATCTGCCAGGTCTGTTAGTGGCGCGCACGCCGAAACCCATGCAGAGTAAACAGACATATGACAACCAAGACTGCTGCAAAATGAGCTTAAAAGGAGACACTTGTGTGGATTGATGAAGTAAAACCCCTGTCTCAGGTCACACTTGGACAAAAATCACAAACACAAGACTAATGCTGTAATGAATGTTGTTTGCGTTTGCACATGCAGTTTAAAGGAGACGTGGGGCTATTACTGCACATCATCAATTCAACAAAGATGCTTATGGGCTGTAAACACAACAAAACGTGGCATTTTCAGATCTATTTCCCCTTAATAAATGAGGGTTTTAGACTTAAAACGCAGCTTCCATGTGAACGAAACATCCAAACGATAAACTTAAGATGTACCTAAACTTGTCTCCATGTAGACGTAACCTTAGTTTAATTCAAGTCTTTTTAATCTTGCTTTTATAAATAAATAAAAAATCAGTTTACACTCCTTTCACAAACATGAACCAACTGGTCTTTATGCACAACTCCACTACTTCCTGAACTTAAGCCACCTCTTTGATTTCCTGTCTTTCATTTCTGGACAAACTCATCAATCCAGGTGTGCCTTACCGCAGTAACCATGACGACAATGGCCAGAGTTGGCCAATTGCTTAAGTTCAGGAAGTAGTGGAGTTGTGCATAAAGCCCATTGAAAATCGGTGAATTCAAGAAGCTTGCTTAAAGATCCAGTTTTGGGGATTTAGTGGCATCTTGTGGTGAAATTGCAGATTGAAACAAACTATAGCCCCTTTCAGACTTGCGTTGGAAAGCAGTAATTTTGCGGATTCTGTCCTTTATACCGTTTGCATTCAGATGTGCACCGGTCTTTTATCTCAAAGATGTCGCGGACATGTACCGCCTGGTCCACATGTCTTAAGAACGGAAATGTTGCAGCACGTCGTTTTGGCTGAATGCACAAGAAATTGTTCTGGACACAGTTCAAGGGAAAGTGGGGCTGTGCTTGACTTTTCCGCAACATTTCCTAATGTCTGAAAGCGCCCGGGACGCGATAAGTCTGCAAGTTTCTGCAGAAACTTGTGAACAAACATTAGGTCTAACTGTTAAAAATAAAGATTTTATTCTAAAACAACAAAAGTACAACTCTTCAGCTGGCAGGACTTTCATCAAGACATGCTTTTTTTATTATATTGTGTTTCTATGAATAGGTCTTTGTAAAACTTGCATGTTAAATCTTTAATGTCACATTCAAGATGAAAGAATTGTCTTGACAAATGGCACTCTGGGGATTCCCCAGTGTCTTCATTTTTCATGGGAAATGCATTTTCAGTGGAGGGTAAATTCCATGAAAACAAATTGTAGTGAAGACTGGAGAGGATGGAGGAAAACAAGCCCAAAGCTAAGTTAAGAAACTCAAAATTAAACTTTCCTCAGTTGTGAAATACCACAGGTAGTGAAGACAAGGATCATATTGTGAGGCTATGAGCCTTTTGGTAAAATGACCAGAAATTAGCGTCAGGTTGACACCTCCAGATAATCGTCATCTCCATTTTTGGTCGTCATTTCTCTTTTGGTTCAAGTTTAAGTGCCGGGAGTTCTGTCAGGCCCAATGCCCCTCTCACCCCCCACGTGTTGATAGCCTTATATTTACGCTTGGATGGACATGAGCTTTTAGACTCTCCACCTGTCACCCCTGTCCTTTTTGTCCTTTAGAGTGTTTTTACACAACCTGGACCTGTTCCCGACAGGTAGCCTTGAAGGCACTTGCCACGGAGAGCCCGGTTATGAATGCAGAGCCGTGGCCTTATTGGTGGGGAAACAAACATAAACCGAAAAATAAATAAACCCCAACACTGATAGAGCTATTGCATTGTGCTCATTTATACAATTCAGTTCTGATTTATGTTGTGACAAGATGTAAATGTGAGCCATTTTTAGCCTAGATGGTCTCGGTTTTGCAGCTTCTATCTCGGCGTGCCTCAGTAGTGTACTTCCACTGAATAAATGGTCTTGTTAGAACAAGCTAAATGTATTCCTGTAAATGGGCTTTTTTTTTTAGGTTGAAGGATGTATTAGGAAGTGTGCAAGTGTGTGTGCGCGTCCCCGTCCCCCCCACCTTCCCACCCATGCTCACCGCCATTTTGACAGTCGCGCTGATTTTAAGACTTCCTCTTGAATAAGTGATGCATTTTTCACAAACAAATTTCTTTGCTTGAGTGTGCCCATCTTTTTCCCTCCCTTGCCCTATCTCCTCTCCTGTCGTCCTCCTCCTCCTCGCCTCCCTCTTTCACCATTTAAATTCAAGTCTGCAATCAAACGCAGCATAAATATCCACCTCTTTTAGAGAGCTCCGGAAAAGTCATTTCCATAACATAAGTGCTCAGACAAAACAAACTGCCACTCGAGCTGGTTCCTATTGCACTAATTGACCAGGATGATGAGCATGCTCCTCTTTTATTCATTTATTTATTTTTGTTTTTTAGCGTTTCTCCCTGTTTTCTTCCCACCTCCCTACATCACTTTAACCCTGAACAACACTCCCCTTTCCCCTTCCCTTCTTTCTGTCCTACCCCCTGCCCCCACTGCAGGGCTTTGTGCGGAAATTTCGCAATAACACTGTGTGGCTTTTTGCTTTGCAGGAGGAAAAAGAGTAACTACTTTGGTTTTTCCAGCCAATGTCCATCCAGAGACAAATGCAATTGTCTTTCATTTTATTTGGATGTCCTTCTCCCCTCTCACCACCTGAGTACGCTTCATAAATGACAACTAATGTCTCAGTTCATACACCACAGGCTACTGATGATTATTGCAGCGGGGACAGAGGCTCTGTTTAGGTGTGATGGTGGATTTTTTTCGGGGGTGGGTGGGGGATATCTCTTATTTAAAAGACCAAGGCACAGTCATGGAACAACCCAAACCCTCCCTGGGAAGGATGGCTGCTGGCTCCCCTGTGGAAGAACCGTCTCACCCTGCCTCCCTTCCTTTTGCTTCCTCTTCATCAAACCCTCACTCCAACCATTCTGTCTATCTGTCTCATCCTGGGTTCTTTTTTTGCTGTCCGTGTCTCACCAAATGCTGACTGTTTGTCATTATTTCTAATCCAACAAACAGACCTCTTCAAAAGTGAGAGACAGACACACATACACACTCACAGAAACCGAGTGTTATCACTGTGCTGCCATGACTGGCAGGAGCAAACAGCCTCCATCCATCTTAATGTAGACTACTTTTTATATTGTTGATGTTGGTATCCGCAGGGAGCGAGACATAGTAGTGGGGGGCATGCTGTCTGCGGGGCTTTGATTCCATTTATTTTGTCCTTGAGTGGATTATTGTTTCACATGGGACATTAAACATGGGTGGTGAGGTGTTATTTAACGCTCTCATACCTCCCCAAGGGGATCCTGCATGCGAACTAATCTCGGCCATTTGATCCCGGTGAAGTCACAACGTGGCCCAGTTCTGCAAGCGGCCCTCCTCCCTCTGCACACATCAGGCTCTGCATTACGAAGGGATATCGTATTCTATTTAATTTGCTCATGCAAGCACTCCCTGGCACCTCTTACATCATGCCAGTAGGAGTGGACGCACCGCTTTGATATTCAACACGGCAGCACAGTAGACTCACAAACGGCGGGTGCTCTGCAGTGCAACATGCTTTAACCCCAACACACTTAAGATTCTGTCACGTGTCAGTGTGTGAGATGTGCCATCACTTTTCTACTGGATCTCTCTGTTTCCTGTGTTTTAGCTCATATGTGCTCTGTCATGTATGCATGTTCCCCATTACGACCATGTATACATGAAAACACATGTGAAATGCATGCCTGTCAAAACAAAGCAATAACTTTTGTTTGCCTAATCTTCGCACAGAGGAGATATTTTGTTACAGATGCAGCACTATAGTTGCGAATCTGCTAGCCCCATAGAAAAGCAGAAACCATCCAAAGTTCTGTTTTTGTCCCTTTTTTGCTTTACATTGTTAAACTGTTGTGTAATGATTCTCTTATTTTCTCCCAACTCTCGTACCGGCCCAGGTGTGTTTAGGTGTTGTGTGTTGCATACGTGTATTTGAGTCCCTGTCCTATTTTTTATTTATATATTTTTTTATTCAATGGGTTTTTTCGGGGGGTGTTGATTTTTCATGTTTCCTATAAGAAAACCCCTAACTCTCATCTCTGCCGTGATTGGTTGGTTAGGTCGTCAGGGGAGACGAGGAGCGGGGAGATGCTGGAGGTGAACATGAGCAACATCAGCGCCGACGTGCTGGAGCTGCTGCTTGAATTCGTCTACACGGGATCTCTGGTCATCGATTCGGCCAATGCCAAGACGCTGCTGGAGGCGGCCAACAAGTTCCAGTTCAACACCTTCTGTAAAGTCTGTGTCTCCTTCTTAGGTAGGAAGAACCTAGAAAATGGCAAAGCGGTGATGTGTGTGCACAAGTTACCTGCTTATATCAGCAAGTCTGTGCATGCTTCATCAGAAATGCCTATGCAGCCTTTCTTGCTACACGCAGAATCAAGCATCATCACTCTGCACAACCTTCCACAATGTCTGGTGCGGAAACCTACATTTTACGTCCAGACCGCACCACCATTGTCATGTTTCCAGGACTCGCATCCATGTTAGAATTCCACCTGCTAGCTCTCTCAGCTGGGCACAACGCCTCTGATCTTGTCCCAGCAGGCAGGACCAAGCTCGGGCACAGATTTCTAAAAAGGTCAGGGAACAATTGTCACTTAAATGTCAAATCCTCTGGCTTAGACTGCGATGGAGTCGGAAAATAGCAAAACAGATTGATACTTGGACAAGGTATGGAAAGTGATGCATAAAAAGGGAGTGGTTTTCGGAGACCCAAGGGGTCACATGAAAGGCAAATAGCATGTTGAAAATTTCAGCGTGTCAGACAAGCAAATGTCAGCTTTTGCATTCTTTTCTAATAAATCGTTTTGGGCCTCGGTAACGCAAGGGAAGTACATGTTGGTAAAAAGGTCAGCAACAGGAAAGGATTGAAAGGAAAGTAGAGGAGAACCAGAAGCTCATGGTATTGATTTGTTTTTCTCGATTTTGGGAGAGAAAAAAAAAAGAAAGAAAAACCGGGGAACACAAAGGAGCCATTTGTAGCTTTCTTTGCTAGTGAGATGTCAGTCCATTCTTCTCCGACAAGATTCATGACATTTCAGCACATTAGAGGGGGAGAAATACAGACGCAAGCTTGTGTCCTTGAACAAAAATTGATACCATGTCAGAAATTATTGAAGTTTGTAACAAATACTGCGAGAAGGAAACTGCAAACGCTTCCTCGACCTACTTCCACCTTAAAGCTTTGAGCTTTTTATACTTACATTAACTGATTTAAGGATGAAAAAGAAGGCATTATAGTTTGCCAGCTAATATATAAGAAACCATGACTGTTTTCTTGTTTATTTTTTTCCCTTAAAAAAAAAAAAAAAGAAGAAACAGATTTTTTAAAAATTCATGACAGCTAATATAGAAGAAATCATGATGTTTTTCCCCTTTAAAAAAAAAAAAGATAAAAAAAAAAAAAAAAAGTCATGGCAGCTAATAGCTAATATATAAAAAATCATGACTTTTTTTTTCTCCTTTGGAAAAAAAAGAAAAAAAGAATTGAAAAAGAATTAAAAGAAAAGAAATGATGACCTTTTTTGGTTGGCTTTGAGGTGAATCAGCATTGTGCTGCACATCTCTGCTGGATAGGGCTGCTTCTTCCACATCATGTTACATTAACTCTTCTCACAAATTAAGATACAGCCCAAACTGCAATAAAGAAACTAATAAAGGAATGTTTCCTTTGCCCACTTCAGTGTAAATATATCCTGCACTGCACAACTTCTCTCTCCTCTGAAAAACAGCAATGTTGTGTATTTTTCTTTTTAAAAAAAAAGAAAGCAAAGGATCACAGATGGTGGCATAAGCCTCCTCCCTGCTGGCCTTGCCATCAGGATAGTTTCATGTATTCTTGGCTCAGTGTGTGTGTAGTAGATCCTGAGATCTGACAGGACTTCTTTAAGGTGGCCCAGCTAATCCCACATCCCGCTCCCTGATATCCTCCACCTCATGCCTGAGCTGTGAGCAATCGATTCCCCTCGTTGTTTGTCCCCAGAGCTGTTTTGAGTTATTATGCTTGTTCTCCCTTAGTCTCCAGCAGATACACAACCCAGCAGGTTCAGAGTCTGTGCTACCTGGAGCCGCTTTGTCTGTTTTTGCAGCTTTGTACATCTTTTTATGGATGTCTGAATCGTGTTTTGCTCCCCCCCTGTCTTAATCAATCTGCTTGTTTCTTTTGTTTCTTTCTTATTCCGCTTCCTCTGTCCTCCCCGCCTTTGTCCCTTTCTCCTCGGATCTCTGACCTGCTTTATTGACTCCAGAGAAACAGTTGACGGCAGCTAACTGTCTGGGAGTGCTGGCTATGGCTGAAGCCATGAGTTGCACCGAGCTCCACAACATGGCGAAAGCCTTTGCTCTGCAGAACTTCCCTGAGGTGAGAAGAGATTCATCACTGTTTTTCATCTTTTTGATTCATGAAGGGCAAATTTGCACAGAGGCTTTGGAACTGAGAGGAAAAAAAAGACATCACAACATGGAAATCAGAGCTGTCTTCGTGCATAAATCACTTGTTTTACTTTAGCATTTTTTTTTTAGTTTTTAATGCTTGAAAATGCAAAATGTTTTAATAAAAACCTGCATTTTTCAGATTGAGAATTAAGTCTAACATACAGTATAAAACATGCAAAGCCCACTCCAACATTTCAGTTTAACCAGTAAGTATCATATGGCCCTGTTGGTTCATTACTCATATGAAATCGCTTCTCAGGTGAAGGATTTATGAACATGAACAGTGTGTTTGCACCATGTGCTTTGCTTAGAACAGCTTTTAGATGGCATCATGTAAAAATACTGCTGTGTTTTGATGCACCCTGGCAAACATGAGAGGATTTTCAGTGTTTCTGTAGCTTAAAATGATAGATCACAAAATTACATAGAGTAGAAAATGAGAGCATCGTAAAATGTGCTGCAAGGTTGGAAAGCATGCTGCTTGGTGCCATCATACAGGATAATACACAGCATCTTACCTTTAGCTGTGGTGCTGGAGACATTCATCTGAAACTGTTAATAAAGATTCAGACACCTCAGAAGGATGAAAAATAAAGTTTTCCAGCACAACTTTGGTTTAAGTCAATTTTAATAACATTTAACACCGTCAGGAAATGCAAAGCTATGTAAATTTAATCGTACAAGGTTGCAGACAGTGGATGTTTTACTCCGGAAAACAGCCACCTATGGTTTCGATTTCAGCTCTGCAAACTTTGATCATCCTGCCAGGGAGTTTTTCTCTTTTTTTTTTTTTTTTTTTTTTCAGAGTGGTTTGCAATAATCCCCCTGCATGCAGGTTTAAGACATTCCCAGAGCAGCTGCGCATGGTTCAAATGCTGCTGTCGAGCTTAACCTAAACATGTTAAATGGGGCTGAGGTCAGATTACTGAGGTGGTCGTGTTTGACAACATGCCATCCTTCTCTCTTTTATTTATTTATTTATTTCCTAAAATCGTATCTAGACTTGGGGTCATTGCCTTGCAACATGAAAAGAGTTGAGAAAACTAGCATCTAATAGTTTAATATAACATCAGCAACTTTGGCTGCAGCAAAATGCACCAGAACTATAATCCCTTGTAACTTTCCTGTCATGCACTGAATCATGCTTTCATTTACCAGAAGACAAACATGAGCAGAAGCAAGATTACTGAACCTTGACTTGTGTGTGCACAATGATCCTTGACCCATTTTAGTGTCTTGTTTAGGGGACATGAGATTTTGTGCTCCATCATGCAAACCTGCAACCTAAAGCCATGTTTGGACAGTTGATTCAGACGCTGGAATCGGATGTGGGTCATTAAACCGAGCCGTCAGTTTAGCATCTGTCATGCAGACCAGACACATAAGTTATCCTCTGCAGGGGATTGAATGTTGACCTTGACCGTTATGAAGCTGTAAAATTGCTTTAAAGTAAAACTTCAAATGATTTTAGGACTTTTAGGAGTTGCAGCACTAAATCATAAGAACTGATGGTCTCTACTGTCTCAGCACCAGTGCTTTCAGACTGTTGGAGGGGAGTCTTCTTATCACTTTTTTTCTCAGAGAATTACTATAGCTGATAAGATCGATACCCCAGCTCAGGTCTGTCCATTAATATGAAGCTGCAACCTGGAGACAGTTAGCTTAGTATAAAAGCTGGACGCAGGAAGGGGAGCAGCTACTGTAGCTTGTTTCTCTCCAAACATCAAAAAAGTAATATATTATATATTACCTTTGCTGTGAAGTTTCCAGGCAAGAGAGACTGCAGGAAGTCGATGTGCCTGCCACTGAAATCCGCTGTATCTGAAATCGCTATCTATTGACTACACCGTGTGCTATATTTGCCTCTGTTGTTTTGTTTCAACATCTGAATTAAGAAAGAGAAATGGTTATATTCAGTGTTATGGAATAAAAATGCAGCCTCCGTATATCATATACTTTTCCCAAACATTACCAGAAGTCTTGATGAAGGCAATTTTCAATAAAATCCTCATCATTATAATGTTCACTAGCTATTAGAAACAGCTCTCTTCTGTGAAATGTCCTTAATCGTGTCATTTAATTTACATGGTAGAAGTAAACTGAAAACTTTCCTTTTTAGTCCAGTTATTTTAAAGTAAAAAAAAATGTAAAAACTACTTTGTCCTTTTCGGGATGTTTGAGCTGCACAGTACAGGACGCTGTACTGTAGGTTTAGAATTTGGCACTAGAAGATGGAGTCGACTTCTTTAAAGCATGGATTTTCTTTGAGTTGAGCCAAATGTATTCAAGCCGAAGATCTGTTATCTACAAGCAGGATTTCTGAAATCAAGATCAGTCCCAGCCCAACAGGCAGCTTACACAGGTGCGCGGCAGATGGTGTTTCAAAGAGAACTTCTTTAAAGATACAAAAACCTTAACATCACATGTGTTTTTGACTGTTTGACCTCTTTCAGGTGGCAGGTCAGGAGGAGATCTTGAGCGTCTCTAAGGACGACCTGGTGGCGTATCTGTCCAACGACAGTCTAAACACAAAGGCCGAGGAGCTGGTTTATGAGACCGTCATTAAGTGGATCAAACAAGACCCAAACTCCAGAGTTCAGGTAATGAAAAAAAAAGCCAGTGTGCTCTTTTTTTTTCTTTTCTGCCAAGATGAACACAGGCTGTAATTGTGTTGTGAAACACAAAAGGCAAGATAAAGCTGTTGTTACCACTGACAACACAGATCCTGTTGGTGTGCAGCTCGGTATTGAAACAGTTGTTCTTTAGAGACTCCACATGTTCTCCTGGAGGTGCACAGCATGAAAAACCAGACAAGTGACTCCTTGTTCTCTCCTAGTCGTGTTCATCAACTTTCTGCTTCAAATGCAGCCTTACATAGTTGTTCATATTCCCAGGAGAGCTATGCCCTCACTATGTGCTCTATTATTAGTTACTTTGTTTGTGAGACACTACATGAGGGGAAAAAAACATCAACACAAACAGCCACAGTCCCTTTTCTGCATGCCGAACAGGTGTTTGACTTATTTCTCAAGGCTGTTGATCATAATCAAAGGTTATATCCCTGCGATGGGTATTGACAGTGAGGTATAGCAGGTCAAATTTTAACAGGCGTGGAATCGATGAGCCTCAAGGTGAGAGCGTGGGCTCCAGCCCACATGCATGGAAGGTAAATGGACTCCTGTACTGTGGACATATATCTGCCCAGCTGGGAAAAAATTGAGGTTGTGAGCTATTTATGAGTCCATGAATTTCAAACTGATGATTTTAAAGTATTTTATTGCTCTTTTTTTTTTCTTCTTTTTTTTATATGGAGCTGAGATTATTATCAGATAAATTACACCGGCCCATCACTGCGAGAACCGTTCCCTCAAAGTAATGTCTCCTCATCAGCCAGAGAGTGGAGGAGCTGCCTCTTATCAGCTCCATCAGATTCAGTGCAGACCTCAGCAATCAATGCTTCTTTATTGGCACCTACTTTTATGAGGCACATACGTCAATATTTGAATTTCTCACCTTTCAGATTAAACATTTAACATTTATCCTTTGATATGTGGTGCTCCAGTGATTATAGTGAAATCCATCAGGAAGTGTTTTGTAGTGGAAGATCTTAAAGTATTAACTCCAACACAAGGACAAGGACAAGCTGTTGTAAAGTCGATGGTGATCCCTGTCAGTAATGTGTGATAAATTTTATAGAGGGTTTCTTTTTATTTTGACATTGGGATAAAACTTTCCTCCTGCAAGCACCACTTAAATTGGAATTTGTAGGCTCACTGGTGAGACTAAGCAAATTTGCAGATAACCATAAATATAACATAACAGCAGTTTTAAGAACATAAGACCCCCTTCAACTCTAGCCAGCTCAGTCCAGCAGTTTTCTCCAATCTCACACTCTATTGGAGAGGTGCAGAGGTGAGTTAGTCAGATGAAGTAGAAGAAATTTTCCCCGGCTGTCTGAGCAACCCACCGCACTGGTTCCCAAGACAAGACACCAGGGTCACCCTATCTGCAGGGAGAAAAGGAGTGGAGAGACGAAAGTCGGAGCGAGGGAAAGAATTGGAGCGAGGCAGAAAGACGGGAAAAGGTGAAGGAGGTAGTTGAGAAAAGAGACGGTGAGAAGCGAGAAAAGTGGAATGGAGAAGAAGCCCCTGTGTTCTAATCTGATATCCATTGGTTTTGTGCTTCTGCACACAGCCATGACATCCAAGGAGCAAAGATGTGATTGAGCTCGTGGTTGAGCTCAAATCTCCCGTCAATGTTTGACTGGAAAAAAAAAAAACAACTAGTGAGCGCACCGCCCGGAGAGAGGACAGGACAGGAGAGAAGACAGAGCGGGCTGCCTCTGGAGAAGCTGATGTGGCCCCGAAGGCTGAGTTTATACGCATGGTCCGACTCCAGCTCATCATTCCTCTCCTCCCTCGCCTCCGTCCCCTCTGCCCGTTCGGAGACGGAGCGTGGCGGAAATCTCTCCCCCAGAACCTGTGACACTTTTTAATGACACGTCAGGGCAGGATGTCACAGCACTGCTGGGAAAAAAAAAGAGAGAGAGAGAGAGAAAAAAAGAGAGCAGCAGCGGGGGTGGAAAAGCTTTAAGCTTTGAGTGAAGTTTGTGTGAGTTTGCATTCATCCGAGCGTGCGCCTTAACAGCCGTCTTTGTAGGTTTGTGTCGGCACATGTACCGTGGGTTGTAAGCCGCAGGGTAGAGAACGGAAAAGTGGCATATTAACGGCACTGTGTGAATAATATACAATTTTTTTCTTTCTTTTTTCAACAACCACTAACACTAGGAATTTTGGCCCAGACATCACTTTAAAGACAGGAGTCGCATTAAGCATTAATAATGGTTTACTCCAAGTTCTCTGTCTCTCTGTAAACTTGAGTTGCAAAAGCTTCAAAAGAAAACAAAATAGCCTTTCAACAGTGGAACATCTAGTGGCTTCATTGCTGTAACAACTTTACTGTATCTTTAATCACTGTTTAATGTTTGTAGCAGTAAATTTATGTATTGATCATTGGCTTTTCTGCTTTTTCACAAAACATGAGATGAAGATTGATATGTATGAAATCAGGGAGCAGAGAAGTGTGAAGATTATCATGGTCCAATTGTAAACGCAGTCGCTTATTTCAGCCTGAATCAATTATCCATTCAGTGTTTTGCAGAAATGTTTCGACACCATTCATTTCTTTGTTTTAAAAGTGGTCCTGCAAAATAGTTATATGGGTTTTCTAAAGGTCTTTCAAAGTCTTTCTTTGAACATTGGCTCCTTTTTCTCTCATTTGTTTAGTCCTGTCTTTCTACCTGACCATTTTTGGAGAATGTTTCTTTTTTTTAAGCTGAACATTGATCTATTAATGACCTTCCATCGTATCTACAGAAAAGCCATAATGAATCAATTTTAAATGGTCTTTTGTTACCAGTTTCTCACAAAAACACATTGTTCACTTTTCTTTTGTTGCGTCTTTAAAATAAAAAGCCAAAGATGACACCGTTTGATAGAAACTGTATTTTTATAGCAACAAGGACCCACGAGGTGAAAACTTGTCATATTTCTGCTTGGTATGCAAGATGTTCTTAAAATAGAGGATGCTGGACAAGAGAAGGACAAAATAACAGTCAACCCTCAAAAAACTATCTACAGCAGATCTGACAGTGATGTCTGTTAGAAATGGTAAAAATTCTAGCAAAGAGCTGAGACGGGCCCTGACAGACACATCTGGAGCTTTAGTTGATCCATCTACTGTTCACTGAAGCCTCATCAGAAAAGGTCTCCATGGATGATGGCTGCTAACAAACCATCCTTAAGGAAAGAAAACGAGATGAGGCTGGGGTTATGTCAAGTTACACAAGTGGACTGAAAATCAGTGGCAACAGGTCTACTGGAGCCTGGGCTTTGATTTTGTTGAAGCAGTGTGAGATAGAGCTCAACATCTTTGCACGAACCCATCGGGACTCATCGGGTTTGGGCTCAGAAATGGATGCTGAGGAGGTGAAACGGAGGCTTCTGGCGATTACATTTTGGTTGCACCCCTCCCTTCTCCCTATGTTAGTCATCAATAAATTGTCAGATAAAATGAATAAATGAGTCATTCTTGACAAAAATGCTGTGTGTGTTCGCACATTTTGAACAATGTCAGGCTGTAAATTGGGCTTTTAAAAAGCTGCCAGTCAAACTCACGGGCTCGGGTCTTGGCCTTACATTTAAGTCCTGATTAGAGCTCTAGTGTTGGTTCATCCTGACAGAGACTAGAACAAAAAACAGAGAACATCCAAAGAAGAGCTCCACAGTGCTCTGAACAGCTATTCCTGAAGGCTACTTTAAAGGAATAGTACACTCACAGAATGATGTGTCTTCATTTTCTACTCACCCTCATGCTGAGCAAGACTCTGGAGCACTTTTTTAATATCTCAAATGCAGCCGGAGATTGGGAGGCGTTTCGTTATCGGCAAACTGTCATATAATGGAGTTCACTGACGCTCAACACAAAAAGGTCCATAAAAGTCTGCAAAAACTTGGCAATATTCCTCCATACTGCTCGGACAATGCAATCCAAGTGTCCTGAGTGGGTGCAAGCATAGAAGAACAAATTTGGTGTTTACTTTGTGCCAAGAGCGCCAGAGCTGCGGAAAAAACGGGACAAACACAAGAGGGGTTGGCTATTGATTTAAAACGAAGAAAGAAAGAAAAAGAGAACGCGTGATCTCGTCTGCCGCAGCTTCCGTGGTGTCTTGAACTCGCATCGGCGTGCATAGCAGAAGTAAGATATTGAACTGTTTAGGCTGTAAAAATATACTAAATGATGTTGTTTCAAGTAAATTATGGACACTACCCACTCAGGACACTTGGATTACACTGGACGAGCAGTATGGAGGAATATTGCCAAGTTTTTGTGGACTTTTATTGACCTTTTTGTGTTAAGCGCCTATAAACTCCATTATATAACAGTCGGCCGATAACGAAAAGCCTTCCGATCTCCGGCAGAACAAACTAGAATAGAATAAAAGTACTCCTTCCAAAGCTTGACTGAAGCTTGTTACTGTAAGATTATACATGTACTTTTTTTTTTTTCATTTCATACGCTGTTTTTTCATTTATGTTTGCACATTTCAAGAAAGTCCTGCATCTGTTTGCCCTTTCCCACCAATCTATAAAGAAGTAAGGGGTGGCATCCCAATCCAGACAGACTGGTGGAAAGTGGGCTTAAAAGTACAACCAAATACCCTTCTTTCCCATTTACATGGTGGGTCCATAAAAACAAACAGGAGGCCAGACAAGCCGTGTCCTGCTTCTCTGAAGGTGCTGACAGAGAGACCCGTCCTTCCTTTCACCCAGCACTCTTTTGTGCGAGCACCACAGACACATGGCTCCAATTATAACCAACCGGTTCCTGCCAAATCCCTGAATAGGACCTCCATTACGCTTCACTTCAACATATTTCATATGGGATCCTATCTCGCCAGGTGACTCAACCTGACAAAAGAAGCTGATTAATTGGCTCTTTGGAAAGTAGCCACCTAATGTAACAGCTCAAAAGGACAGTTAATGGTCTATTTTGTGATTTTAAAAAAAAAAAAAAAAAAAAAAAGGAAAAAGGCCAGACCTGCCATTAAAGAGGACCTGCTGTCCTCTCATCAGAAATAACAATAGCCAGCCCTGACATTTGCAGTTTCTATGCCAAATTAATGTTGTTAAAGGTATTACTTCCTATAAGCTGCTGCTGATTATGTTGAGAGATTTTATGCAATTGACTGGTAATGCAGGTTTTTTTTTTCTCTTTTTCCTGCCGACACTCATTAAAAAGAAGAAAAATCATTTTCCCAGAACAAATGATGCTATCATTATGTAGTTAGTGTATAAAATTATCAAAGAGGAAAAGGCTTTGAGGCTGAGCATGGTTATTTCCCTCACTGTTTCACGATTCATTTACCTTCAACACTACCAGTGACCCTACCAATGCAAGCATCACTTTTAATTTACTCATTTTTCTCTCTCTTTTTTTTGTTGAAAATGGATTTTTTTTCTCTCATATCAAACGTCTTCAAAAGTGTTTCATTTACTTTAGGACAAGACAAGCTTCATGTCACAACAGTCATCCTTGGAGAGGCAACTGAAACTATAGAGTGAGCAGAAACCACTGCCCGTGTGATCAATTTAAAGAGACAAAGCCAGGCGGTGGAGATCGATGCTGCGGATAGTTTATTTATTTATTGTTTTTTGGGGTTTTTTTTTTACATTTCCTTGCCCTCTTTTTCTCATACTTCACTCCACATGGATTTACACGACTCACAGGATATTGTTGTTTATGTCCACGTTAAGCGCTCGAACATTCACTCAAGTCTGGGAGTCGCTTGTACAGTATATCGGCTCAAGTACGACTCTTGTAATAGCGAGCGGACGGGATCTGATGCAAGCCAGTGAACTCCGGATGTCTATTCTCATCTGTGTCCTTTGTTGTCCCAGAGCGCGCTCAGTCCTGATGTGTGCAGCCAGTTGAACCGCAGCCACTCAACCACGGCGGCTGCATATCCAGAGGCGTTTCGCCTCCTGTGGGTTCTCTTATGAACACACAAGAGCTACATGAGCTGCTGTGATTTACAAAGAACTGATAAATGAAGCCTCTGTTCATGGTTTTTCCCCTCAAAAATATACAAGGAATAATAAAATTGTACTCAAATGCGTTGTCAAGGGGAAAATACCAATGTCCCACTGTTATTGGATACCCCTGGATGTCAAGGATAATTTAGTGAGTTTAAAGTAAGCAAGAAAGTTTTATAGTAATCTATATATTTTGAATTAAATCTGAGAGAAGAGGGGCTTTTTTTTCTCTGTTTTTCTGGAATGAATTCATGCTGAAATAGGCCTCAGAGGAGAACACATCGCACCTGTCAGTAGTTGCTCAGGGCAGCAGCCAGCATCTGTTGTCTGCTACGTCTAACTCCGTCTCCCATCCCAAATACTCATGAAGTCAAAAGAGGACACAAACAGGCTTAGCAAAGCTTCACTTGGAT
The DNA here is from genome assembly GCA_023101725.1 of Atherinomorus stipes. NCBI lineage: Eukaryota > Metazoa > Chordata > Actinopteri > Atheriniformes > Atherinidae > Atherinomorus > Atherinomorus stipes. The sequence goes on from JALJCO010005173.1 coordinate 1,237,458, forward strand.
ACGAATATAGTGCCATTTGCGAGAGCATATTTTACTCGCACATATTGTGCTGGCAGAGGGAAAAAAAATCACATGCATGTATTTTCCTCACAGAAACCTGCACTTGTACTCAAAAGGGCGCAGAGCTGTGGTCTTTTTAGATGAGTGGGTTTTTCAGTGCTGTTAGGGTAAACATGGGCATGTGCTCTGTTGAACGCACACTTGTAAAGCTGTGCGTGTGCATTTTAGTATTATTTTTCATATAAGGCTGTTTTTTAAAGCTCCAAGTTGCCTATTTTTTACTCTGAAGCAGACACATATTCCTATCTGCTCAAAGCACGGCAAATAGATAGGACGGTTTGTGTGTCATTTGTTTGATGCAGCCGTGGCACTGAATCATGGCGCGCACACACTCGCGGTAAGAGGTGTTAGTCCTCGCTGACAGTAGCGGAATGGGAAATGCTCAGTGGACATTTGTCATTTGTGTTAGCGGATGGCGGCCTCCCGGCTGCTTCTCTGCTGCCTTTGACAGATCTGAGAGTCTCCCTGTTAGACGCATTATCCCTGCCTTTCACCAGGCTCAACCTATTCACATCTTCTGTCCACCTGTCTGAGCATTTGTGTGTCTGTGAGAGTGAACAAAGCGAGAGGGGAAAAAGTTGGAAGCGGGCTGTGCAGCAGCATTTTTCTTTCAAGTCTGGCAATAATTGCAGTGGAGTGGCAGAAAGTATGTTTATGCTGGCACAGAGAATGTTGACCTGGCAGGTTCGTGGGTAGGTGGGGCTCATTATAAAGGTGAGGTCACGCAGGGTTATCAAGGTTATGTCATTATGTAAGCAGATATGCATATGGGATCCCCATGAACAGTGCACCACCTGGAGAATAGAGCAGGGAGGGAAGTGTATGAGTGGGCTGACGAGCTAAAAGATTATCTCCATATGCCGTCAGTCTCCTGTGGATGCTTTCCATATGCTACAAGAGTTAGAAAAATACTGAAATCCTCATTAGAAATGTGACTGATCGTTTACAGTAGCCTCTGTGTTTTGCTGTTGACACAGTGGCTTTTGTCATTTTCATCTATTAAACATCACCTCAGTTTAAAAATCTAAGGACTGCTTGGATTGGTAAGCAGGAAGATTAAAATGGCAGGTGACCGTGCCCACATTCACTCAGCATGCGTGTGGATAAGCGGGTGATAGTGAGAAATTGAGCTGGATGTGCTCATCTGCAGAGAGTATGTCACTCATTGGCCTGAGTGTCAGGAGCACTCTCATTTAGCTGCTTCATGTCACACACATTCACACTTATGGACAAATGAACATCCGACCCTTTTAGCACACTCTTCATAAGGCATGCATCTGGTGTATGCACTCTCCATCCTTCCCTGGGAATGATAAAAGCCTGCAAGCCAAAGCTGCCATCAATATTTACTGGCTTTAACACCCAGAAAGGTTTCAGCCTATAAATATCAAGACTTTTACTTACCATTCAGACATGTTTTGGAGATGCGTGGGAGTTAACTTTCGGTTTTTAGTTCCCACATTGAGCAGAATGATGTCCCACACTGAACAATGATGGATCATTTCACTAAGAAGGTATATGTCAGAAATATTTTTTGAGATATAAAATTGCAAAAACAACACTTCGTCTTTTAAACCTTTTATACTATTTACAAAGCACTGCAGTGTTTTGAGCTAAATGCTAATTTCAGCTTGCTAACATGCAATGTTAACAACTTAAATGGGTATTGTCACTGGCTTTCTTTACTGTATATTGTGATTTTTGTTTTTTGCATGTAGAAGTTGGGAAAAGATGAGTAGAAATGGTAAAAACATAAAAAGAAGAAAGGAACTTACAATTATGTGCCAAGAAGTTTATATGCTCACTTGAGCCAGTTTGTGTCTGTTTAAAAGAGGACTTGACGGAGGATGGAAAGAACTTTGTGAACTGCTCCTGATCTGGCAGAGATGAAAATGGCATGACTCATCAGTTATTCCCTGTCTGAACCAGCAAATAAACTCAGGTGACTTACCAGCAACCTCCCAGATGTGACAAGTCATTCTCCAATTAATCTCTTGCACTAGCAATGTGGCTTATACAGTCCCACCACTTCCTGACATTACACAGGCTGGTATTAGCTTATAAGCACTGAATAAAAACATGTAATGCACCTTTTTTTTCCTCCCCATTTTTTTTTTCAAAAGATCATTTTAGATTATTAGCATCAATTGTGAATGGAAACCCAGCTATTAGGTCTCTTACTCCAAAAGTACACTTACATTACATTTAGTATTTTTAGTATTATACAGTACATACTTGGATAGCATGTGAATTTTGTGTAATGAAAGGCAGTAAGGTAGCTGAATCCAGCATAAAACTTTCAAACTAGCTGCCATAATGTGTGTAACTTGTCAAGACTTTGACACTAAAACTAAAGTTATCTGCATAAAATTGCATTTTAAGACAAATGGCAAGCAATGCTGCAAAATCTGTAGCGCCCCACGATGCAAAAATGTGCTGTACTTCTTCTTCTTAGTAGCTTTTAATGGCGGTTGGCAACCATCATCACCGGTGCATTACCGCCACCGCCTGGTATGTGTATACATATATATATATATATATATATATATATGTGTATACATATATATATGTATATATATATATATATATATATATGTGTATGCATGTGCTCTACTTGGCTCACCAGGTAGATTATGTATGCTGAAAGGCTAGCTAGCTAGTAGCATTGCAATGGCTAACAGCCTTTCCTTCCCTCCTTTAAGCTATGCTGACCTACAAATTTAATCTTTTTATATATATATATATACACTTAACACTTACTTGCTTATTTGACTTAAAGAACTTGAATGCGCATTTCAGACTTTTTATTATTTTAAGTAATTATTGTACAACATGCTGTTCTCTAGCTGATTCAGAAACAAAAGAGTTTCTGAATCATGAATCAGTCGCTAAATATTCTGGTTCATTCACAACTTGTACAGTCCTCTTCATCATTTCACATTTTGACATCATTGGTCTAAGATCACACCACACGGAAAGTTATTGAGACACTGACATTTTATGTTGTTTATCACTGTTGTTTGCTTTTGCTTCAATAACTTTTTAGGATAGTCAAGATTTTTATATGTCTAATATTCATGATAAAGTATCAGTGTTGCGTGACCTTTTTTACATTTTCTATCAATTTCACCAGAAAGTTGAATATGCCAAACGTTTTGTGAGTAGGCTACTTTATTTATATTTTGTTTTTATTTTGGTAATGTGTAATGGCTCATTTATGGCAGCGCGAGATGTCACCGAACACTAACTAAAAGACCAAATTTAATTCTGACATTGTGCTTAAAAGTGATTTATAACTCATCCCGAGCGGCACATGAATGTCACTCCCCAATTTCATGGTTATCCATCAAACATTTGTGACCAGCTACCAGAAAACCAGCAACAAGCCGGGCACAAATGCTTCAGAAGACACTCCATGTTTCAAATAATAGTATTTATAAACTTTGCATCTGAATTTGAGTTCTTTTCAAGAAAATTTCCAGCTTGAGGCCTTATTTCTCTCAGAAGTAGTTTGAGAAATAACAGTATTCAAATAGCCACATCTTGAACTATTCTGGATTTCCATGTGTTAGATGTTGTTGGAAAGCTTAGAAACCACACTTTCAGAATCGGTAAATAACTCAGAATGCCCCTTGGGAGACTTGTTCCCTGTTTTTCCCATGGCTGGACACATTTGAGACATTTCTCTGTAAACCACAAACATGAAACTCATTTACAATAAAAGACAGTTTTGAAAGAACAGCATGTGCACTAATTTCTGCTTGAGGAGTTCAATGACTGACAAGGAGGACGACTCCTGTTTTTTGCCGGGTCTGACACATTGGATTTGAATATTAGCATGAAGTGTGCAACCCTCCTTCATTTCCATGCCGATATATGCGTGTGTGGGAGGAAGACAGACGCTGGAATGGAGGTGGAGAGAAAACCAAAAAGTGAAAAATAAGAGTTAGATGTTGTCAGTTTATTAAAATAAGAGGAATAGAGACTAATTATTTTTCTTTCTATACTTCTTTTTTTCAAGAATGGGGCAAAAGAAGCAAGGGTTGCAGGAATCTGCCTCCATTCAGTAGAGAAAACGGCTATAGCTCTTCCACTCACACACAAACGGGATCTCCCATGCTATTTACTGCACAATTCATTCCCTTATTGTGAATGAATGATTACTCCCTGGTTGTTTATTTAATCAGAGGCCAGCCTCGGAGATTATAGGTTGTCTCTAACTCTATAAAAAGATTTACAGTCAAATCATTTTTCAGACTGAGCAGACCAGATTAACATCTATTACCACAGCATGTCGTCCTACGTTCCCACCGTGTGTAGGCATTGTTGCAACAAAGTGTAATCATACAAGACGCTGCTGCCATTGTAGATGCAACCATCTGGCTATTTTCTTTTTCTTGTTTCAAATTCCTATGTGCAGGTCTATTTTTTCTTTATGGTTGTGTGAATGTGTTTGGGGTGGATGTTTTCCTGTAATGTAGTAGCACTAGATGTCCTTGCCTTTTTGCACGGAGCAGATGTTCTCTATGAGGTATTTTTACTGCCATTAAATGATATTTGGCAAGTGAAGAGAAGCTGCAGCAGATGTGGGATATGTAGCTAGGATGTGCAGATGGGAAAGTGGGATCCGTGTTTTTTTTCTTTTTCTTTTTTTTTCCGCAGTTAAGAGAACACAGTGTGTGCAATTAAGATCTTGTATAGTTTCTATAGTTTTACAGTATACTGTGAATGTAAGTCACAAAAGTAAACAAGCATGTTTTTAACACCACTTTTCGCCATTTAGGCCTTTTTGCTATAAGCCAATAGGTTAGGGTCACTGACTGTCTGGTGTATTAGCTGAATGTTAAATTGAAAAAAAAAATGAACTTTTTTTAAAAAAGAAAAAAAAAAAAAGGTGGGGAGTCAGTCACCACTAAACAAGACTGCAGTACAAACACAGGCTTTTTGCCCCCTGGTTGCAAAATGTTGTAAACGGGAAACCCATCTGTAGGTCATTATGAAATGTATTCTCCGGTATGCATACAAACACTTTTGTTTATTTCTATAACTATCCCAAAATGACCATCTTTTCGTAGATTGTTTAAACTATCCATTGTGTCGTGTAATCTACCACTATGGACTGGTTAAAACAGCTTACTTCCAAATGAGGAAATTAGTTATTTTGTTTTTTGTTTTTATACATTAATTCACCTAAATTTGGCCATTGATGTCTGTGTTGCAAAATGTTTTTTGTACTTAATACTGTAAATACAACTATGGCAGTTCCCATTTCTTTACATTTCATTATATGTAAACCCAACACGGTGAAAAACAAAAGTCTAAATAAAAAAGCAGCATTTCATACATTCATACATGAACAGATCAGCAGAAGCTAGTGCATGCATGCATACATACACAAACATAAAAACAAGACGCAGTTTAATAATAACTTGGCACAGCAAACACGTTAAACCTAAGAAGAAAATGTACAGGAGAGCAGGCAGTTTATATCAGAAATATGGACCCACAGAAGCCAAGGTTCAGAGAGGAAATTATAAGTTACTAACATGATTTGCTAGTACACAAATAGTTTTTAAAAGAACTCCTACACAGACGTATTTGTAAAATATTTTTTCCATTGTCTTGTGTGCTGTCAACTGGCTTTCCACTATGGTTTAATTAACCTTTGTGTATATCTGTGTGTGTGTGTGTGTGGCGTCATTCTCAGGGTGAATTCACTCAAGTTATTCTTAATCAACTCATAGTTTGTTTGTTTATAATGTCAAGTTCATTTGGGAAGGTGTGAAACCTGAAGAAACTCAGGAAGTGAACCTCAGCTTATGTAGCAGAAATGAAAGTTGTCCTGCATGGGCCAATAGAGGAGCAAGTTTTGGTGTTCGTTGTTTTGTTTTTTTTGTTTTTTTTTTCCTCATCTTTTGGTTAAGTGATTCTTGTTCTAGCTCCGTATCACGTAAGAAGGGGAATACATTATTCAGAAGGTGCAGTGTGAAAGCAAACTCCGACCAGCTGAATGTCCCCAATCGTCTGGTAAACTATGTGTGAAACAACCTTGCTTACATCATCTCACCCTCTTTTCTTGTATTTCTATGTAAAGAATAGGCATAGCCTACCTATTATGGAATAGAAATACACACTTCATCTGGCCAGGGATCACCTGCTGCTGGAACAGAGCTACTATAAGAGCAATTTTAAGGTTTCGGGCCAAATTAAGCGGAACATTTGTGTAAAACCCCCATAAGTCCACACATCAAATGTTCAAAGGCTAAATTCATACCAGTCCACCTGCAGTTTCAAAAAGGTGCCAGATTTCTAGATGCACTCAGTGGCATTGGAGCACATTTATTTCTGGTTTTCCATTAAGGGTACCACCTGGCTGAAGATGCCCCATATACAGCCTTAATTTAGCTCTGAAGGTCAGAGCAGCCACTCCAGGTCCATCTTCATGTGGTCTGCAAATGCACACGTGATTTTATAGCCTGAATGTACTTCAGATATGAAATGATTTCTTCCCTTCTCAGATTGTACTTTTGAGCATATTTTCCAAGAAAGGCTTTTCTAAAATTTCCCAAATTTGGCAACACTTGCGTATTGGCATTCGTTGCATCAGATTGATTTCCGAGGAACAAACATAGGTAGGTAGGTCAGGGTAAACCAAAAGAAAAATTGTTCAAAGCCCCTAGCTTCAAGCTTAAGTCCCACATCCGAGTGTGACATGAATTGGTAACTACGCTGCAAATCTTCCACAGTACTTTTTAATTGAAAGTCCTTGCTAATCTTGGGCTCAGAGGGCTTCCTATAGGAGAATCTCAGTATTCTAAGCGGCTTGCTTTGACTTTACCTTCTCGGACTTCATCAGTTTGTGCTTCGAGCGACTGCAAGTGTTTACGTGGGTTATTGAGCTGTTTGTTTGATAAACTGTGCTGCGCGCATCCAAGGATGAGGGAAGCAGACGGTCTCAGATGCGGGATGGAGTTTGGCTCGGAGCATGCTCGTGGAGAGGAAATGTCATCAACAGATTCCTCTGACTCTCACAGAGCCGTCGCATCTTTGCTCCCATCTTCTTGTCTTTACCTGTGAAGTGTTCATCTTCTTTCTCTCCACTTCATTCTCACATCTTCCCACCTCTGCTTATCTGTCCTATCCATTCTTGCCCTTGCCAGCTTCGCCTCCTCTTTGCCTCTTTTTCTGCCTTTGTCGTATCCTTCTTCGTCTGTGGTCAGATGAGCCAATGACATCGGTATGGAACAAATGGCTGAGCAAAGAGGCCTCAGGTGGGAGAGAGAGATGGCTTGGCAGAGCGTTGGCTTATTATTTGTTCTCCCCTGAATGATGTTTCTCCAGTTCTGTTGCTTTGTCGCTTTCCCTCTGCGGCTTGGTCACTTCGCTCTGAGCCAAAGGGTCAAAGGGGTCAGCCTCCACCCAGCTCCCTGTCGCTCTGTCCAAGCTTGTTTACAGCTTTTACTGTCGACATGGATGAGACTCCCACGGGGCCACACATACACTTGTACACACATAGTCGGAGGGGAAAAAAATCACTCGGCTGCCAGAGCTATAAACAAGGTTGCCTTGGCAACACTGTCTTGCTGCTGTGCCTGAACACCTATACAGCTTATAGGTAAACAAGGGATTGAGCAAAAATTCACTTTTACTAATTTCCATACTGTAAAAGTTAATTTTTTTTTTCTTTACTTTATCATCATGAACCAGTTCCTCACCATGGGAAATTAAATATACCAGTTTCACCAAAAATGGTCTCAAATTAATCTTTTTTGTTCTTTTATGCTTAAAAAAAAATTCTTGCAGACAGCGTTGCAGTAATTTAGCTTGAATGGGTTATGATTAGTAGGAAGTGGGTCTTAAATTAGCTGCAAAAAGAGCATTTGTTGTCAGATGAAAGATTTAATTTAGCAAAGGGAAAAAAAATCAAAAGCAGAAGGTGGAAGTAAGATACCCCCCGCTGCTTTGTCTGAGCTCTCGCGGCGAAACTAAATCCACATGTGAAAGTGAGATTTTGCATGGATGCTACTGAAAACTCCTGCAGAAATGTGATTTGTAGCTTCTTGTTCGGTGCATGAATCCCTTTTAGCAGCTGAATTAAAAAAAAAGTGTCTCGGAGCTGCTGTGAATACGCCTCTATTGCTGCATGAAAAAGTGTTGAGATTTAAGGCAATATTTTCTCATTTGTCTGCCCATGTTTGAACATTTTGTCCTGCACAAGCATCAAAATAGAGAAAGTGACACTTGCGCAGTTAAGCTGAAACTCTGACAGTGACTGAACTAATGGTTTTGCAGCTGCCAAGTTTCCTCACTAATGGACCAAAATTTTTCAGACACGATAGCTCTGAGACAGGAAAAACATGATATTTGCACAACTAAAATGTCTTTATAATGAAGCAGGGAGTTAAATAAGCCGTTCGTTTACTGAGTCCGATCTGTTCTGGTGCGCCGTCCTTTTGATCACTCGTGCCAGTTTCAACTCAGTAAATTGTTAGATCAACTATTTCACATGTTTTCTTTATGTTTGTCCCTTCAGCATTTGTCAGAGCTGCTTGCGGTGGTCCGTCTTCCCTTCATCCATCCGTCCTACTTGCTCAACGTTGTGGACAACGAGGAGCTGATCAAATCATCAGAGGCCTGTCGGGATCTGGTCAACGAAGCCAAGCGTTACCACATGCTGCCTCACGCGCGGCAGGAGATGCAGACGCCCAGGACCCGGCCGAGACTGTCCGCAGGTACACAAACCCAGCTACACTAGCGTGGCCTTGATGGCAGCCACATAATCTCCCTCACACATAACTGACCCATAGCACGTTTGCAGCACCTGCCCACTCACCCACACACACATCCACTATTCATATTTTACAGCAGCAAGGTGGCAGAGAGGTCAGGTCTCCACAAGGACACCCTGACTTGTCAGTGTTTGTATTGATTTTTGCCCACAAGTGGAAGGCAGTGATTTAGAACTCCATAATGTTTTGCACACAGCTCCTTTGAAAACATGAATGTGCACATTGGCGACAAGTCAATTTTCCAAATGTCAGGGTGAGTTGTTTTTTTTTCTTCCTTCTGTCAAACGAATGACTACTGCCGCCAAGTCTGATTGAGGTTGCCCCCATATAAAACCCAGGTTTTCTATGTGCTGTCTAACATCTTTTTAAATACAACGAAGGCTCGGTCAGGTGTCAGCAACCAGCCAATCATTTGCTCTCTGGCTGCTAACTGTTTGAAAACTATTTTCGTTCATCATTAAAATCAAAGAATAATTCAATAAAGTTTAACAGCGCTAGAAAATTGCTTATGAAAAGCTTTTCCTTTTTTTTTTTGCTTTCCATCTGTGGTCATCAAGGACCCCTTTTTCTTTGCCCATGTTAGGAGCCTCCTAATTACAGTGTCTGCATGGTTATGAGTTTCACACCAGCATACCTTACAATTCAGCACAAGTTATTTTCTGCTTGGTAGAATAAAGATAATTGCCTAACAAATGGCATTTTATGGCGAGGTTGGTTTACCAGCCAGCCCTTTTGTCCAGCCTGTTTATTTTCCAGTAAACAAACATTGGGAAAATTGCATGAGGTCAACATTTTTGTATCTTTAATTGCCTGTAATGTAGCTGCATGAGCTTTCATAAAGAATCATTGGCCTCTTGAGAAGAGACATTTGGGGCATTACACGTGCTCAGCGTCGTGCCATTACTCTTCCTCCATCCTGTAGTTTTCTCTTTGTTCTCAGCAGTTTCTTGAAGCATTTCGTCAAGGCCCATTTTTCAGTGTTTGGTATGTGCATATCTTAAGCATTCTACGTGCCTATTATGCAGGCAGAAGAGTGTACAGATTCACAGTAGCTCGTGGTCTTGTACAACAGAATTATATAAATGCATAAATGCTGCTGGGATGAATAGATTCATGATGCGTTATACTCCAACGGCTCGGTGAATGAGAAATGTATGCAAGTTTTCCTGATCAAGTTTTAAACTCATCTGAAAGAGAAGTTGTTATTATGTTTGACTCTCAGGGCCAAGCATCAGTGCGTGTGTTGGTTTCATAAAGTTTGGCGTGTTCTAATGTGCTGTAGGGATGAAAACGAATACATTTAGAGTAATTGTATATATGCTTGTAGAGCTGAGTGTTTGTTCTGCCTGAGCGTGTATTTGCCGGCAGTCATGATTATTTGTCTGAATGCATGTGTTGCTCAACCATCTGCTGTGTTGGATAGGGTGGGCTCTGCACAGCGGGGGTGCGCGGTCACTGGGATTTGCGGATGTGGGGACTGCGAGAAAGATGAAATAAACACTGGAAGGAGAGTTTGAGGTTGTTGGGGAGTGTTGCAAACACACACAGAGGATTTGAAAGTGAACGGATGTGGGAGAACAGGAGGAGAGGTCACGACGTGGTCAGAGAGGAGGAGGTGGAGGGAAGGAAGGGATGGAAAGGAGCCTGGGGGATCTGAAATAAAATTTGAAGGGCAGACATTTGATTGAGTTTATTCCTTGAGCATGTGTCTCCTTGTGTAAGCAGTAAGTAAGTGTGTGTGTGTGGATTTTAAAATGTGCACAAGCAGATGGGGCACCACCTGAGCTCGGATGATAAGTCTGTCAAGCGGAAAAAGAAAGGAAAACTGCCATCCGTGAAGCACTTCTTGCTGAGCGCAGTCAATCTGTGAACTTGTGAGTCACGTGAATATTATTGTGTGTGTTAGCTGTGTGTGAGGTCCCCTCACAGTCCTTCTATTTACTTAGGATTCATGTGACTTGAATTAGAACCTTTTCAACCCAGACATTTAAGTTGCTTTTGTGAGACAGAATTTTCATTAACATCCTCTCAAATTTGGAATTAGAAAGTAGGAGTAAAGCTCACAGTTCAGGTATTCCCTTATAATGCTTTGTAGAGACTAGCCAATAGTAGAGTACCATTAGTGTAATTATTAAGGATCAGACAAACAAAAGCAGCAATGAAGTGTGATGCTTGGTGACATGATTGATTAAGCATGCTCCCAAGCAATTTGGAGATTTATTATTGGCTTTTTTTGTTTTTGCATGTGGTGTTTGTCTGGGATCTAATAAATACAGCATGTCAGAAAGATTTAGAGGAGCAGTGAGACACATTTTCTTACTCTCATGCAGAGTTATACCTTCCCTCCGTGCCTTGTTCCAGTGACTTCACAGAGTTGAATGATTTATCTGGCATTATGGCATTAAAAAACAATGGAGAGGGCCGAACATTAACCAGTCGGGTCATTGGGTCGGGCTTAAGCTGTATTTTTATTTCATGACTCTAGTCAAACTATATACATGATGCATTGGCCTCTAGCTTTCTTCTGCTTGGTGCTGCCAATGGCCACAAACCCTACAATTTTTTTGGATATAGATATGCATTTAAACATTTATTGACCTTTCCATAGAAAGTAGAACACTTACCTAATCACTTATGCACGTGGAGGTCAAATGGCCTTAAATCTCTTAAAGTCTTAAGGTGTGTTTGGATTGTTCACCCACTATTTGGTGTGTCCACGATATAGAGGTCTCACTGAGGGGCAGGTGTAGCAGTTGCCAATGCATTTCATGTACTATATGAATGCAGCAGTGCCTCATAATTATGCACTGGACATTAACATTTATGTGTCGCATAAACAAATGCTGGCAGGATGCACGCATGCTAATTATGAGGGGATGGGTTGCTTTAGTTTCCTCTTTTTGAGTTGAACATGCAGCTCTGCAGTAGACTGACATTTAACTGTACGATACAGATTGGTCTACAGATGTGTTTTTTTCTTATATTATTGCAGTGTTTTTTTTTATTCCACTATTATAAACATTAACTGGACCTTTAACTATTCAGTATTCCTTAAGCAGATTAGTTCTAAATAAATATCAGCATCAAAAAGCAGTTAAAAATGTGTGTATATGGATAATGATGATACTAAAAATATGCAATCATTTTGTTTGCAGCTTACACCTGACACTGTTTTATGGCAAGGTCACATGGGCTAAAAAGGTGGCACAGGTGGCAGTTCCTCCCCAGGATAGCAGGAGAAGAGTGAAGAGAGTCAGCAGAAAAATCTGTCTGCAAAGGGAACATCAGGGTGACTTATGCTAAGTGAAATGCTACCACTGATTTAACATTGAAAAGTACCGTGTTTTCGATCCATTCACGTGCCACGCTTGTGCATGCGCAGAATACATACAGTGCAGAAACATTCATTCAGACATTCTCTGTACCACTTTGTATAATTTAGGGTCGCGGGGGAAAGAAACATTTACAAATAAACTTTAGCTTTAGCTACAGTTGTAGATAATGTAAACCCTTAGCAACATCCTGGTGTTTTTCACTGTAGACATACAGCTTTAGTTTTAGCCACAGCTGTATGTCTGTTGAGGACAATACCAGGGTGCAAAGTTGCTAATGTTAAAACCTAGTTGCTAACTACAACTAGCTTATTGCTGTTTCTGTATATATTGCAGTGGTGCTGGTTAGACTGTGAATAATTAGCAGGAAAAAAACCACTAAATGCTCTGCAGAGCTTAGAGATACGGAGTCTAGTCATAACTTTTTTATGGAGAGGCAACACCAAAGTCTATCAAGGACAACTTCAACAACATAAAAGTAAGAATCTTCCCCCAAGGTTAATGATAGCTTAAATGTTTTAAATATTTACCAATTCTTTGAATTGTGACAAGGATAAAATGACCATTAAAATGGACTGTAATCGCCTCCGAGGATACGCTCTGCAGTGCGGTGCAAGACAAAATGGGATCAACATTTTTCAGTTTATTAAAAAGTTAGACACCATAATGAGTACTTGCTCCATTAGCTGTAAGCTATAAAGTTGTTTTTATTGTAGCTGGATAGAAGCAGCCAGATGGTTTCAACACACCCTTAATTGTCTTGTTTTCTCAGGTTTTTCTGGATATAGACTCCTGCTGTGCTACATTGTTGAAAACGCTTTATTCCCATCACCCAGTTTTTACTGATTGTGAATTTTTCCAGCAGTCACTGTGACAGGTCCTTACGTGTTACCAGATTGTCGCAGTCTCTTTCTCTGCTGAGTTAAGTTTTCTGGTTTGAAACAAAATATGTATTTGGAGCGAGCTCTTTCACTCTGAATTACATCAATATAGAATTCCTAATAACCACAATGACATAAAGTTTATTTTTGAGCAGCCTTGCTGGCTTAAAACAAGGCTTACTCTGCACTCAGTTTAATATACTGGAACATTTTATTGAATGGCTGCTCTGCCCGTGAATTTTATTAGAAGCTAATTAAGGAGCCAAAAAGATATTGAGCACAGAAATTGGCTGTCTGTGATCTTCAGACATCAATGCAATTTTAAATTTGGAATGATGGCAAAGTTTGCAGTTTTATGTGAATGTGTGTGTGCAGATGGTTTAATTGTATTAAGTTCTTCACATACTGAATGGATTTATTTTTCTAAATCATGCCTCAGAGATGCCATCACTCTCATTTGGACAGAAAAAAGTCCTGAGTTAAGTGAAAACTATGAGTGTCTCCTAATGAATCCATGCTATTTTGCGTCGTGTTTGTGTATCCATTAGTTGCTAATTGGTTAATTAGACCGTAGATGTGCATCTGATTAGCTGTCATTAGACTTTCTAGGGGGATCGGGGGATTAAACAGCCAGCGGTGCTGCGAGTTTGCTAACAAACATTTCACAAGATGCACTTTATACATTCTCATGTACCATTAACAAGGAAAAAAAAAGTTTCATGTTGCCCATACTGTGTGTGTGTATGCACATGAGCCCAGACGAGCTCATACATTATGTTCCCATTTCCTTCTCTCCACATGTGTCGCTGTGCTCGGCTCAGAGGAGGGTGGAGAGCGCCAGGGCAAACTGTTAACTCAACCCAGCCAAGTGGAATAGCACTCAGACAAATGAGCTGTAATGACTAGGAGACGCAGGGGTCCAGCTCGCCTCACACTGTTTCTCTGTCTTGCTCTCACACTCGCACTGTTAAACCTTTGAATGCATGCTGTATGTGAGGAAATCCTTCAATGGTTGCGCTCCTCTTCATCACCTACTCCTTCTCTCTGTCCGGTTCATAATTTCTAAATTGAACTTTCATTCATGTCAAGGCGGAGAGCTTTACGGGGAGTTGTTTGTTCTTGGATCTCCTTGTCGGTAGTGTGATGGAACCACTGCACTCCTTCAGTTCTCTGGAGGGCTCCAATGTCGAAGCCAGCAGAGTGTTGTCCAGGGACCAGGTTTCAGCACCGTACAGGAGGACCGGTAAAACAGATGCATTGTTTACTCTCTCTAGAGACATCTTGGTGACACCACAGTGGTCCCCAGAGGGATTAAAAGATGGAGGTTGCAATGGCTCTGCGTCTGTTGACTTCAGGTTTCATATTAGCGGTTTGGATATCTGAGAGGAGATTGGATCCGAGAGCGGACACGTCAACTCCCTGCATCCCATGTTGCAACAATGCGCAGTGTGCACTGGCTCGGACATACCACCCTACCCTACCAAGACTGGTTAATCTGGTTGGCTCTACGCACCTCTCAGTGCAAGAGAGGTGATGATGGAGAGTTTTAACTAATGCAGCTGCAGAGGCAGCTCAGCTGATAAAACTTTGATTATGTTGCCGGTTTGCTCCAGAGTTTCTCCACAAGTGTTCTGTCTCTGATCAGAGCTATGGCCAGAGCAGGGTTTAAAGCTAAGGTTGGCAATGCTGGTAAATGTTTCAAGCAAGCTACATTTAAAAAAAAAAACACACACCACCTGAAACCTCGCCTTCAGAGCACAGGAACATCTGCGCCAATGTTTTAAGAGCAGGTTGGTGAAGGTAACTGATAACAGTCAAGTGAATAGCTTATTAGCTTGCTAGTAAACAGCTGACAAACCACAACTCTAAAAACCTTTAATTCACTTCCCTTCAACTCCTTCTGCGGTGTAAAAAGTCCACACTGCAAACATTGACGCCTCCAAGACTTAATCCTTATCTGTTGCTTTGTTTAATTTGTGGGTTTTTTGGCGCAGCAGCAGTTAGCAGTTGGTTAGCTATATTTGTTTACAGTGAGCGGCGCACAGGGGGTTCACATGGGGAAGAGGGAGAGGGGAGGGTCAGAGATGAGACATAAAGGCATCGATCGGTTCTTTCTATATGGTACGAATGACCAATTCCCGCCTTTCGGAGCAGAGGGCAGGGATTGGTCAGTTTTTACGGACCTGCAGCTCTCACGGAGGTCTGACTTATTTCCTTCCTTTTAATGAATACATGATGTATTGATACTGTCAGGATGGAAGGACCATTTCACCCAGTATAACAAAAAGTGTTTCTGAACAGGATTACCATTTCTAGCTTTCAGCTACTCCCTGAAACACTCTGGAAAGGTTGAGGACCGATCTTACTGACCACTCTGCGTCATTACATTTTACATTTCTGGTTTTGAAACAGTCGGCTTCCGTAAGTCTGCACAACAGTGTGGTTTGCATTTACAGCTTACAGACAGTAAAGATGTGCTGTTCTGGGAGGTCCGAAGCCCGTAGGTACGACATCCATCTTCTCATTCACACCTCCGTATGTCAGCAGCTCCTTGGAGATTAGTTTCAGTGTGCTACCACCACAAAGAAAGAAGAACAACACGATAAAAGATCGTCATCATCAGATGACTTTCCTCTGAAGTCTGCCACCTCCGGCTTTTGGCTCAGGCCCCGATTAACTCACTCCTTCACCGATCCCAGCGACATGTGCTCAGCTGCTCCTTTTCAACTGACAATTGCTCTTTTTTGTGGAATAATTGAATTTATTTGTTATTTGTTCCTTTAACACCAGCCATTATGTGAGCCAGCGGTATCGGGGAAGCTGTCAGTGGTTTAGAAAGACAATTATAAGCTTTTTTTTTTTTTTTTTTTTTTTTGCTTACGAGTTTGTTGATTATTGTCCTGCTCTGTGTAATTATTCAGCCTGGTTTGTCTTTTAGAACCAATGCAGCGTGAGATTACTCTGTTTCACCTCTCACACTTGAAAAGCAGGATGCAGAAGAATGTGCCAGAAATGTCTTAATCGCTCTTTGTAAAGAGTGCCCTTCAGCAGATCCTCTTCCCATTTCATTTCTGGAGTCTGAGATGGTATTTGAGGGAGGGAGAACGACACGTAGGGAGAGAGAGTTCGATGCAGCTATTCACTGGAGAATTGGAGTATGAGTTTTTGATATTCCTTCGGCTTATCAGTGAAATCTCAAGAAGCAAAAACACGTCTGTCTCGGCTCATAAATGTAACATGGGCTGTAGATCCGGATTAGACAAGCCCTTCTCTGAATATTTGCAGGGGCTGCAGCCAAAATTAAGGTTGCGTCCGTTTGACCTTTTGACTATAGCGAGTACTGTCGGACTGAGCTACGGGGGAATCAGGAAAATGGTGGAGCAGAAGTGGGGAGGGGGGCTGGGTATTCTGTGCTTGAGCTGCAGTTCGTGCTCAGACCAATGCTGAAGA
The DNA here is from genome assembly GCA_023101725.1 of Atherinomorus stipes. Lineage (NCBI taxonomy): Eukaryota > Metazoa > Chordata > Actinopteri > Atheriniformes > Atherinidae > Atherinomorus > Atherinomorus stipes. The sequence continues at coordinate 1,253,970 of JALJCO010005173.1, forward strand.
GCATTTACAGAAACACGGATCAGCCTCAGCACATCTGCCACTTTGACCCGCTGTACCTGCTGCAAGGCTTTAAGGCTGCTTCAGCCTCATCTAGTATTCAACACAACCTGCTTTCAGCTGGATCCATGCATGTGCTGATTGTGCAGAATGATTGTGCACACGTGTGCCCGCATAAAACATCCAATTGTAATGTATGAGATTTTAAATTCTATAAGTTTTAAAGGGTTTCTTTCTCCAAATAACAGGAAGTTTTGGGGTTTTTTTGCCATTCACAGCTTTAGATAAGCTTCCAAGGAATTACTGTTGTGCAGATTTTTTTTACTCAACAGAAGCTCCAAAAAACAAATCACACATGCATCAACATTTATGATGATATCGTGCATGCACACTGCACAAATCATGCACACACGGCACAAATTATGGGATAAGGACGACTAAGACAAAAATGACTATGAAGACAAGTAGCAATAGTGAGAGGAAACTGTTGCGGAGCAGCAGTGAGACATAAATGTCAGAGCCCTGAAAGAGCAAACTGGTGTCACTGTGGCTCTGATACTCAGTGAATTCATTTCTGCTTCTTCCACTTTTCCCTTCATAGAAAGCGAGCAAATATTACACCACGCTGTGTATATAAATGCATGTTAACCTGACGTAACTTGCAGGCATTATTTCTTTTTCTCTTGTCAGGCTACAACACATCGTTTGTCATTGTCACCTTCGTAGTCCAGTGATTTATGTGTTTAATGCTCGACTGCTAACCAGATTTTATTGAGAATAATGTTAATATTTAAAAACTGCAGTAAAAAAAAGAACCTCAAGTACGCCTTTCTTATTTCTTTCCAGTCTGTACTAGAGTACATGTGAGGGAGAGAAGCTGGAGAGGGACTTGAAGTGATTTCAAGATATGCATTATAAATGACTCTTTAACTCTGACTTCTCAAACTTCACCCAGTTTACTGAAGGACCGGGGTCACTGACCGGATCGGTAGCTTTTGGCAACAGCTCCCCTCACTGGTGACTGCAGGTGCTGGATCTGCCCGGTTACAGAATACAGCTTGTAATTATTTATAAAGGACAGCAAAATCCTGAGAAACCTCTGATGCAACAGCTCTGATCCATCGCTGCTTCTACAAGTTCCTGCTTTGTGTTTTAATGAATCAAAACAGTTTGAATCAGAAACAGACCAAATCTATCAGGACTGAGGAAAAAAGGCATCGTTCTAACTTGTTGCATATTGATGTGGTGATTTACTTAAAACATCAAAGTCGAGTTTTTACTCCACACACTCCTGTGGGGTCTGTCATTGCTGCTTGATAAAAGGCAAGCTTGACACATTGTGAGAGACTTCAATGTCTTCATTGTATTTTTTACATTTGGACCATTTTGTTGATTAGCAGCTGCAGGCGTCAGGAAATGGGATCAGACTGGCTTAAAGGTGCATTTAGTTTTTGTGCTTAAGCTCTCAGTGATGTCATATCTGTCTGAATTTTGACCTGTTAAGAGAATTGTAGATGTTTAGTTGAATGCAGTATTTATGCTTTTCCTTTCCTGCTGTTGAGACTTGATCTTTAAGTCCTTGACCACTGAAAAAGACTGTGGTATGATAGAAAGCTCTGAAAACACTGCTGTTGTTTCTGTGGTAGCTACGGACAACTCATGCTGAACGTAGAGGGAATTCTGTCAGATATCAACAGCAAGGTTGCTGAATGTGAATTCAGTCAGAATCGGTTAGATTGAATAAGTTTTTAATTAATTGTATCCAACTTTATAATAAGACCCACTTGGATTGAACTGGATTATAATTATTCAAAATTGACTAGATTTTAATTTAAGTATTTTTATTGAATTGGATTAACCTGAACCTAAATCTACTTTGATTTTGTTAAAATCTGAATTAAAATTTTCTTTAAAAAAAACGAAACTATGTTGAATTAGATTGTATTATAATGAATTTCACAATTTGGGCTAATGAACAAAACAAAACAAAAATTCTGAGGAAAAAAGTCAGAATTCTGAGATTGAAGTTAGAATTCTGACTTTTTTCTTAGAATTCTGACTTTTTTCAGAAATTGAAAAAAAAAAGATCCCCCCAAAATTCCATCCAATGTTCTGGAAAAAGTCTGACTTTTTTTCAGAAATTGAAAATGAAGAAAAAAAAGAAAAAAAAAACTCCAGAATATATATTTTTTTTCCATTTAATGTTCTGGAAAAAAGTCAGAATTATGAGAAAATTGTCAGAATTCTGACTGTCATCTCAGAATTCAGATTTTTTATTTTTTTTAAATGGGGGGGGGGGGGCTGCAGACGAAAAAATCATTCAATGTTCTGGGGAAAAAATGTCAGAATCCTGAGACTAAAGTAAAAAATCTGACTTTTTTTCCCCTCAGAATTCTGACTTTTTTCAGAAATTAAAAACCCCCCCCCCCCCCACCAAAAGCTGAATTTTTGGAAAAACTCAATCCTGAGACCAAAGTCAGAATTCTGAGATTAATGTCAGAATTCTGACTTTCTTCTCAGAATGTTCTTAACATTCAGTAGCCCTAATCCTCTTCTGTCGATTTGTCAGGGTCTGGAGAAAAAAATAAAATTGAAATGTCGTAGATTTTTGCTTCACATTTTTAAATTGATTTGTTTGTTAGAAAATGACTTTTTCCTCATCCAAACTGAAATGCTTCATTTTAGTCTGTTTATCAGCCGGGTGGGGGAAAAATTTGCCGCTTTTCTCCAGCAGACGAATAAACGTCGTTCTTCAACTATCTACAATAGGAACATGACATTATGTACATTTCCGGAAAAAATCTTAAACAGAAGGCGGAGAATGGCGGACCACATGGTTTTATGTTACAAAAGCAATTGAATCAGTAAAAGAATCGAATCAGGAGAAAAGCAAATCATCCCAGCCCTGGGATTTATGTGACTTAAAATTAATTGAATCTATTTGGATTATAGTACTTTTGAATTGAATGAGAATTGACTTGCTGGCCTAATGAATTGTTCAACATCAGGTTAATTAATATTTTCTAATCTCTTCTCTGAAGTGTCTTAAAGCTGTGAATTGGAGTGATCAAACTGAATGAAATGGGTTACTTCCTTCTGTAATCCACTTTTTCAAGGAATTATCTTTGACTCCATCCAGATGATCCCCACATGTCCCACTTTGTTGCACCATACTGCTGATAGAAGTGCAGTCAGAAAAGTGCACAAAGGGTAAAGTGATTGCCTAGTAGAAGAGCAAGAAGCGGTGAAGGAAGATGGATTGGAGAGGACATTTGTGGAAGAGCAAAGAGTCTTCTGGTTTAAGAGAAAAAGACTTGAGAGGAAGCTTGAGAGTGAGGTTGAGGGCAGGAGGGAGGTGTTCGCTGCAGGGCAAAAGAGAAGAGGAATAAGGAAGGCAGGGTCGCAGCATGAGGCAGAAAGCAAAGTGAGAAAAGACCCACTGTGGCAGCAGGGAAGAGGAAACGACAGGATCTTTCCGTTCTGTCTTTGTCTTTCCATCAACCTCACTTCCTCAATAGTGACTGTACATCCATGCTAGTGTGTGTGCCCACGATGAGATCCGGGCTGGTTCCAGCATGAGGTGAGGCAGAGGCGGTGTGCTCCAGTCTCAGACAGGTTCATTTACTTAAAGTCAAATTGTGCAGAAGCAATTCGCAGAGACTGTCAGGGGGCGCCTTTGCATGGATGTATGTGTGTCTTCACGTCATGCTCCAATGGTGGGCATCATCTTTAATTTAAAAGTCGAGTATAAGACAGGACTGTCTTGAACACATCCTTATTCGCCGTTTCCTCCTCCTCCTTTTTTTTTATTAAAGCTTCCCAGCTTAGAATAAGAAGAATTTTTCTCGAGTCATGTCCGAGGCTGGATGCATAAAGCTTAAAAATGTCTGATTTCTCAAGTTCTGTGTGTACAGTATAGTCCTGATTTATACATTTTAAAACTGGAAGTTCAGAGCAAAGTCAGCGTGGCCAGAGGTGGAAAGTAGTTTTTATCTGTTTGGTAAAGTAGCAGCGAACCTCACACATGACCCATTACACATGACCTCATCCATATATATTGCTATAATTATCAAAACGCGACAGTAGATCTGAGCACAGGCTGTTATTTACAGCCCAGTTGGTGAAAGGCAAATTCCATTCATTAGCTCTGCAGGTGGCGTCACCACCTTTCACCTCTACATTTCACATAAGGCTGACCCTAACGACTTAAGATGGGCGGGTGGGTCAGCGATCCCCACCAGAGCTTCAGCGCCTGGAAGTCACAACCAGCTGTTCCCAACTGATGGAGCCAAAAATAAATCCATTACTTTCTCTTTACACACATAACCATGACCTGCTGGGTGACATGTTTGCATGCAGTGAAAACCATTTGAAGCATATGTGTTCTATCTGCACAATTTCTTTCTTTTATAGTTTATTTGTGGAAAAAGGTGAAAACATTGTTAAAACATCTCGACTCCAGATGGCTTTCATTGTGGTTCCTGTTCATTTTTAATGGTGCCTGCTCCACTTCTGTCTCACTGAAAACTGAATCATTAGTGTCTTACAATAACTAAGCAATATTTTGTCCAAATTCCAAAAGTCTAAAATATTAAGAATTACATAATAGTTGATCAGTATTGGGTTTTCATTCATTAGGTGTAAACTGACATGAGTATAATATTGAATTAAGACGCATGCATCTCTTTGATCAGTTATTTGCCAATGATTTGACTGTATCAACTCAAAAAATGTGTTTCTGGTTTTTAAAGTTTAGTCGCACAAATATATCAATCAGCTAACTCAAAATATTGTATGAACATTAAGCTAGAAATGGAGAGGGAACGCTGCAAAAGTAAAAAAAAAAAAAAAAAAAACTGGAGCTGATACAGGCTTGTCAGCTGCTACAGTGTGATGGGTCATCTGCCAGTACAGGCAACAGGTGCAGTATTGAGTCACTGCTGTAGCCTCAACCGAAGAAGACTGCGCCCTGAAGTCCTCCTACTTTGGTTCCAGTTAAGCTGGTGTGAACATGGGTGGGTTTACCGGGAAGCACCAAGGTTCTGAGACTCCAAAAGCAAGCAAGAACCAGAACAGTAGCTACATTTACATGGAGCCAAATATAGCGATTGCTTTCGGTTTAAAAGCTCTGTCGGAACGAAAATGATCCACGTAAACGCCACTTTCCAAATGAAAAGTACCCAAAGAATCTTTATTTCATTTCACAGGGGTAAAATATTCCTTTTCCCAAACAGATCGTAGTATCATGTAAACCCTGAATTGGAAAGTTGTGAGGTTGCGTTCGTACAGCGCATGCTTCAACTCGCCCTAAACATGCAACGAGTGACGTTTCCTCACTTTGGAAGATGACGGTGAACAATGAAATATCCCTGGACAGCAGCGAAAAGTTTTCCAATTCAAACTCTCTCTGCACCTTTTTCTCTTCGTTGTTTGCAGTCGGAGCGCAGGAGTAACAAGCTGCTGCTTGATTAAGGTCCTGCAGAAACCACAGCAACGATTATCAGTTTTTAGATCTCTGTCTTTCATAAATAACGTGAGGTAACAACATTCTGCGCATTTCCGACAGGACCATTCTGCTTGGATGTTGGCACATTCACCACACCAAATCGGAATGAATTAATTCCCAAGTAAACGGCTTCCTTGAAATCTTATTTTGGAATGATTTTAATCCAAAAAGGGAAAAAGTCTCCATGTAAATGTGACTACTGTGTGCATGAAAGCACTCGCTGGTACGGCTGGGAAAAAAAATCGATACACTGAAATATTGCAATCTTTTCATATGCTGATATCATATTAATATTTATGAAATCTCACAAGATTTTGTTGGTAAAATGATAATATCGCATTTTTAAATATTAATATGAAATCTGCATATGAAAAGATCGCAATATTTCAGTCTATCTATATTTCTTCCCAGCCCTACTAGCTGGTGGTTTTTTCCATAATTTAAAGGTGTGCTATGTAACTTTTGGCCACTAGCGGCACTAAACCTGTATGTTGTTGAATAAAACTGTCTTCATCTGGGTTTTGGAGTCATGTTTGCAGACTACTTTGATCAGCTGGTTGTGAAGTCATCAAGTCACTGTGTTTTCAGAAATTTTCGAAGGATTTTTTCAGGGTTTTTTAAGGGATTCTTCACTATGGAAGGGTGTGGCCCTGGTGGTGTGCATCTCTCAGTGCTTCTAGTTATATATGTATCCATTTTATCTCCTTGTTGGGATAGCATTGTTATTGGATTGTTAGTAAATTACATTATGATTTTTTTTTTTCTAAAACAGTCTAATAGTTCAATGATCGTGATGAAGCAAAGCCCATATCACTGTGTGACTACAAAGTTGCATCAGTTCGTAGGCATATGTTGTCAGTCAAATCAAATTTGTTAGACAAACTCAGAGTAACATATTATCAGTATTATACAGTGTTGTATAGTAATAAAGTAAAAATACTTTATTTTACTTAAGTAGTATTTTTTTTATATTTGTACTTAACTTTACTACTTCTATTTCTGATTACTTTTACTTTTACTTCAATATATTTCCCAGGAAAAATCAATACTTTTACTCTGTTACATTTACTGTACCTGAGCATCCTCGTTACTCATTACAAAATAAGAAGGAACGTGATGGACAATTTATGTAAGGAGGTAATGAAGCTCCTTTACACTTTGCAGATTAAACAAAACTTAAAATCTATGATGAATTAATTAGGAGCAAAGAAAATATTAAACTCAAATTTCTTGATGCGTTTTATTAACAGTACTTTTTACTTTTGATCCTTGAATACTCGCTACTTTTTCACTTTTACTCAAGTAATATTCTAGTAGGGGACTTTCATTTTTACTTGAGCAATTTTCCAGTAAGGTACTTTTACTTTCACCAAGTATGGCTTTTGGGTACTTAATACAACACTGGTATTATAGAAATTGCATTTTTTGCATGGAAACCAGCCCCACATGCGCAAATGTGAAGGAGTCACGTTAGCTCCTCAGACACAGTTTTCTCCTTCTTACTTTGTTCAGCCGTGACAAAATTTTGATCAAAGAGGTGAAAAGTAGCTAAAAGCAGAGCCCTCTGTGTTTATAGAGGAGCTGAAAGCAAGTGCTCCAGATCACATGATCCAATATGAAGGTACAGTGTCTGGTTTCTGAAGAGAACAGCCCCCTCGGAGCGCCAACACGCATCAAGCGCTGTACGTTGACCCCAGAAATCTTGTTACTCACATTAGGATAATATTCGGGTTAAAAGTTACACAGTATGTCTTTAATTTTAATCAAATCAGACTGAAATCGTATTGTGGCAGAATTTGTGATATCGGTTGCATTGACGCCTTATCCACTGACTCAATATATTTTGTATCATGATCAAACTTGTGATTTACATCCTTGCTGATTTTATTCTTGGGGTTTTTTTGTGTGTGTGTGTGTGTGTATCAGACCCAGTTGTCACTGTGACTTGCTTTGTTTAGAGCATTTTAGTAATAAATGTCTGAAGGATGGAGAGGAATGATTAACACTACTCCTCAAAAAGTTTGGGATTACTTTCCCATTTTTTTAATAGGAAAATGATCCCAAACTTTTGAGCAGTGGTGTGATCCTCCAAAGTACAAAGTTTTAACTGTTGCCAAAACTTGCAGACAAAGCATTGTGTTGCTAGAAATATAGAAATATGCCAACAACATAACAGAAGGTCAGTAACAATGAGGATTTTTTTCCCCCCAAACTGCCATGGGTATAAACTCTGTCAGGGAAAAGAAGAAGAAGGGGGAAAAAAAGAGCTGTCAAGACATGGTTATCCCTTCATCCCCAAACGCTCCTCTCCATCGTTCGATCCTCCATCCCTTCATCCCTGTACCTAACTCCCATCAAACCTCACGCTGACTGACAGCCGTCCCTGTGAGGCCTCGTTGTCTGAGAGAAAACATACATGCGCACATACACACACCCACGCAAGCGTCCGATCTGATGGCGTGACTCTCCCCCGTCAGCGGTGCCCCTCTTGTGTTTCGTTGCGTTCTGACAGGCCGGTGTTGGCTCGTGTTAGCTTGTGAATGTGTTCAGGGCTTCAGGGGTCAGAGCCTCAGCGCCCAGATGTGGACTCTTACTGACGTGTCTGGTCAGGCAGAAAGCAGAGAGAACAGTCATGCACGTGTGCACTAGGTGATAATAAAGACCTGCATGTGCATAGACACGCACAATTCAGCATGTCGGGGCAATGTGTGGAACTGCTTAACTGGACTAATTAGATACTGTGGGGATTGAGCAAACAATAACAAACAACTGTGCAGCAGCTTCTCTTTTTGAAATTACGATCTTTTTATGTTTTAGGATTGAAGTGAACAACAAACAAATGGCATCAGGAAATACTGCATTTGAACTCGGTGATGTTGTAGGATGACAATGAATAATTAATACTCCTTGAAGAGTATGAACCTATACAGACATTAAAAGAATAGTTAAACAGTACACTGGAACCTTGACTGACTGCACAGACAGAAAAAGTAAATCCCCACTTGGCTCAGACATAGACTCCAAAACTTTGCCAAGTTAATTGAGACTGTCAGTATCAGCAACACTGAAGGAACTAATTGGATGAAAGAGATTGAGATGAAAGGAGATGAAAAACTTAGTCACAGAGACAAATAGTCATACTTTAAAAATGCAATAAAGCTGGAAGAACAGTGTGTGATGAAGAGAAATGGCACAAAAATGTGCAGCAATGGCAGCAAAACTAATCACAAGGAAGAACAATAAGAGAACAAAGTCAGGATAATTAATGTGTGTGTAGGTGTGTTGGAGGCTTACGAGAGGAAAGACAAAGGGTCTGTTTACGCCCCTTTATTTTTGTCACAGCACAGCCGCTGTAGCCCCATAAAAGTGCACTTCCATTTATTAACTGAGCATCACAGGTTTATTAGAGGTCCTGAAGGCCGTGTGAAGCATTGGGTCTGGGTTACATTGCTACAGCGTTGTGAAAACGGGAACCTGCTCAACTCAGTCCTTTTTTTTTTGTAGCAGTACTCCAAGTTCACTGGGCTTTCATGCGCCGCCAGCCAGGGCGCCGACCTGCACAAAATCCTACACCTTCCTCATTATGTCATGATTGTGTAGCAGACCTTCATCTCCGCAGTGGCACAGGCATTTCTCTTTTTTTTTCTTTTTTTTTGTGCTTCCACCATCACTCTTTTCCATCCTACGCAGAAATAACGTGTCCCTCAAATCCCACAGAGGAAAAGGGCCAGCCAGCTTTAAGCTGTCCACTAAGTCTAAGCTGTATGTCCACGATATGTCTAAGGCAGTGCTCACCGCTCTGTTTGCTCAGCGTCTGCAAAGCCCATTGTAGTTTCTGCATCTTCTTCTTCTTTTACCCTTGTTCTTTTCCAGAGAAAAGCTTGCTGTCTTACCAGCTTTAAGGAAGGGGGGGTAGCTTAAAGTCAGAGAAGCATTATGTAAAAAAAAACAATCTCCTGTGGATATGTCTGGTCAGGAGAAATAAAAGCATCGATCCAAGGAGAACCGGTGGTTACTCAAGGTTTGGACTTTATGAAAATTCCCTTCCCTTCCTGTTTCTCCTCTCCCTCATTCTTGTTTCTACTACTCTTTCCTCTCGCCGTATCTATTTCTTGTTATCCTCGCCTCCCTCAGCCCGCCTGCCTGCTGCTTACAAACACACAGCTCATTTTTGTTTCGTCGCCTCGCCTGCTCACTGGAGCCTGCTGCTGCTGCTGTAGACTGAGTGGACCTGAGGACACATGTGGCAGCCTGCCAACCCGTGTGTGTGTGTATGTGTGTGTTTTGGATCACTGGTGTCTTTATCCGCCAGCTACGTGTGCATACTGTGTGTGCATTTGTGTTTGTAAGCAGAGATCTGGTGAACCGAACATGTTTCAAGTATCTTTTTAATCACACTGGTCCACTATCACATCCAAATGCATCCAAATTGATTTGCTCATTGATTTTGTGATTCTCCTACACTGTGGGCACATGGTGCATGTTTCACTATGACCGTGTGCACGAGTGGGTTTATAGTTTAGTGCTTGTATGTGTGGAAAGAAGCTTGGCGGCAACCAAACGGATGGCAACCCCATCACTCTTGCTAATTGAGTTATACTTTCCCATTTAAAGTAAGGTTTCCTGTGACCAAGAAGAAACTTTTCTGCTTTGCATTTGCATTTTCTGACAAGCTCATTGAGCCAGGGACAGCCGAGGCCCACTCAATTCAAAGCATTAGCCTGTTCCAATGAAAATGAAAAGTTGAATAGCATCAGCAGGCAAGCAGCAGAGCATTGCGCCTGCCGGTTACTGCTGTCTGTCCAAAAAAAAAGGTTTCAGATTCAATTTTCATTGTTTACTGATGGAAAGCTTTTCTAACCTCCTTTCTCCTCTCTCTTTCCTCCCCTTTTGTCCTCTAGGAGTAGCAGAGGTGATAGTTCTGGTGGGAGGGCGTCAGGCTATCGGGATGAACCAGCGCTCCCTGACAGCAGTCACCTGTTTCAACCCTCAGAACAGTAAGTGGTACCCGCTGGCCAGCCTGCCCTTCTACGACCGCGAGTTCTTCAGCGTCATCTCGGCAGGAGACAACATCTACCTGTCAGGTGAGCGAAATGGTCCAGTCTGGCTCTGTGGCTGTAATCATTCCCCTCTCAGACATTCATAGGCACAGCGCAGGAGGGTTGCAGAAGATGGATTCATTTAAATGCTGTTCAGTTTTTAAAACGAGTTGAAATTAAATTGAATATACTTGGATGATACCCTGAGGAGTATTAATCAAGTTTTTTTGTTTGTTTGTTTTTTCAATAATTGTGAAACATTTGGACAAGAGGGTGACTAGGGGTGGGACAATTCACTTAAAAGTCAATGCATTGCAATGTGACATGTGTTGAATACATTTTGAGTCATAAATGTCCCCAAAAATACAAAAAAAAAAAAAAAAAGATTAAATGACCAAAATGAAGCTGCAAAGTGTGGCAGTAGTGCAGAAGTTGCGTGTACCACCCAGACACTTTAAAGGTACTGCGGTCCATCGAGCCATAAAGCAAAGCGCTTCAGGTCACATGAACCAATGAGAGACGGATCCGCTCCTGGAAAGTTACATGTCTGGTCTTTAAGGAGGGACCCTTAAAAACCAAGTGCTGTATATGGACCCCAGAAATAATTTATTATTACTTACACTATGGGTCAAAAGTTATGTGTGTCCCTTTAAAGGGACTAGAGCAAGATTTAGAAATGAGACTCGCGTCTGCCACGACTGGCATTGCGGGTAGCTGCAGCCATGAGCCAAGCTGTTACGGGAGCGTGCACAAACTGAACCTATACTAAGCTGATAAAGTCTTTTTCTTTGTAGTGACACTTTTTAGTGGTCTCTCAGTTGATCTGGATCAAATCCATAACTATCCCGTACAGTGTTTGAATTTACCGCAACCGTCTTCTTTCTGTATCAAAACTGCAGCGTCATTTGACGTCACATCCACAGGACAGCGCGGGAAATTCGACAACCGAATTGCAGCGCATTATGCAGCACACAGCCTGTTCAAGGCAACGGAGAGAGACGTGGGTGGGCTCGTTCTTTTTGATTTTTAACGCTTCATCACCCATTAGTATTAAAAAACTGGACATGCTTGTTTATTTTTTCACAATTCCTGCCTCTAGTCCCTTAAAAGTTGAATATGGAATACGGACAGAAAAGCGACATCATGTGTGTCTTGGTTGTAGTTGCAACAGCAGAAAAACAACTCCAGCCGCTGGGTTGCTAGGCTAGTGACGGCAAGTGACCAGCAGCCTGCAAGATGTCCAACAATTAATGCAGAGGAGTTTATAACAACAGCAAACGTTAGCCACATTGGCAAACAAGTTATCCTACCCATCCAAGAGAACCGTCGCCATCTTGCCATGTTGCATGTGTCGTCACTACCGGAAAATACTAAAATGGCGGGAGGTAAGGCCATTCCGAACCACAGGGCAAATGATTGACAGACAATATAATGCTAACAGAGCTAATCCGAAGTGAACAGTAATGAATGAAGATAGACGGTTTAAAGGTAAGGCACGCTCAAACTTGCTGTTAACCAGCTAAAATTCGCCATTGTGCATCTCTGCTACAGGCTGAGGCCTTCCTGGGAGCAAGCAGGTAGCGAGCTATTAGCCACCACACCTAAAACCAGCGCCCAGACTGACACCTGTCAAGCAAAAGGAAAATCATCTAATTATGTATAATTTCAAGATTAAATGACATCTATAGATGAGTTATAAAAAAAAATTCACCCCCTTACAGGTGACATGTTGACATATGTTTATTTCTGCTGTGAAGTTGTCTTTTTAACATGGGAGTCTATGGGGATCTGCTCTGTGGTGGAGCCAGTCCCTAGGAGGTGAAGAAAGAACTGCAATTATTTAACTTCACTTCCAGACTTCACTCTTTTCCAGTGGAGTTTGCCCCTTGGTATTTATGTGCGCGTGTGTTTGTTTACATGTATGTGAATGCATACGGTATAAAATCTGTCCTTGTGCTCAGCTTCTGAAAATTTCATCTTGTCAAACACAGCTGTCATAGAAAATCAAAATGTTTAAATCTAAAATTTCAGAACAGCTCCTTAATCAACCTGTAAGAGAGAAGATTATTTCTTATGACTTGAGAGGTTTCAGTTCATTGTTTGCAAGATGATCAATGACTGACGTAAGTGGTGAAGTGGCCCTTTTTTTTTTCTTTTAAAAGCTTGATATTTGATATCCATAATCTCTCATTGAGGAAATTTTTCATTTGTAGCCAGCGTGACTCAGAAAAGAGAACCTGCACAGTCCTTCACTTACTTCATGCGACATTTATGAAACATTTAGAGTTAAAGGGTAATTCAGAGTAAAAGGATGGCAAGCTCCCAGCCTACTCATATGTTGCTTTGAAAGCTTTTCCTCAGCCCAACATTGCAGACAACTTTTATGTCTTTCTTTTCAGAGAAGTCGTTTTTTGTGTAGAATGTCTTTTCAGTTTATCTTTAGTGAAGACTTTTCTTTTTACTTGACTTTTTCCCTGCCTGGCTTTACAGCTGCTGCAGTGTTTTGCAGTTTATTTTGTTCCATAGCAGCCCACTGTGCACTCTGTGACTTCCTCTACGTGACACCTTTAAGTCGCTCCTTCAGAGGTAAACTGAATTTCTCCCTCTGCGGTCCATTTGTGCAAGCATCTTGCACGGTACTCAGACCTTCACATTGCACCGTGGAAATGCAACAGGATTTGTCCTGCATGTACCTTTCCTCTCCTGCTCCTTTCATATAAATGTAAATTTGTGTTTGGCATTGGAACAGGTCTGCATGTGTCCACTGGGAGTCACACAGCCAGTGGGGAAATCAGCACTGTACAAGCTAGCCAATCAACTGCTCCGGTTTGTAACCTTCCTCGCAAGCTGCACAGGGTCACTGAGTCACGGCTGGTGTTACATGTCAAGCTACACAGCTAACAGGGCTGATTTTGAAGAGAGCTGAAATGAATATAGTTTTCTTGGCTGGCTGGTTGACTGGTCAACACCACAGCAAACAACTTTTACTTAGTTCAAGTTGTCCAAGTCTGTCCCTGTTCTTACAGATGGGGGGAAACTATTTGTTTACCCAAGGAGTGAGGACTTAAGTACAAGTCTATAAAGGAAGTTTTGTAAAGAACATGTACAGTCATGAAAGTTCCTCTTTGAATTCCAAGGTTTTCTGTATCCAAACAATAATTAAGCATCACCAGCTCTTTGCCAGGTTTTCAAAGTAGTAAATACAGCTTTAGATGAACAACACTTATTGCAACACTTATTAATTTTTTTTAATTAAAAGCTAAGTCAAAAAGCAAAAACAGTGTGTGGAAAAATTAAATACACCTTTACTGCTGTTGTAATAAAAGCTGTCACAGCCAGGTGCTGCCTATCAAATGCATTTAATTATTCATTGTTCGTATGAGCACCTCTATGAAAGAAGTTGTCAGTTTGCTGGTCTAGAGCATTCAGGTATGTATTAACATGATGCCAAGGAGGAAAGACATCAGAAAAGCTGCTTATTATTCTGAGAAGGGTTGTAAGGCCATTTTCAAACAATTTCAAGTCAGCCATTTCAAGATGAGAAACACTATTGAAAGGGAAAAGGGCCTGAAGATGGAAATTTGCTCTGGCTATAATCTCATGTACCTACATTTACATATCTCATATGCATTGTGCCTTTATAGATAATAAGAATTTAAAAAAAAACAAAAAAAAAAACTTTAAACATTTAGCAAATTTTTCCAGCAAGTTCACCCCAAGGTCATGCGCTGCTTAGTGAAAGCAGGAAAAGACAAGAGCTACATCTCAGATTCTACAGTTCTTGGCAGTACAAATAGAAAAAGGCCAAAAACAAGTGTGTCTTATTTGGATTGTTTGGAAGGGTGGCCAGGAAAAGCTAACCTGACTCCACTGGATGGATTTGCTCCTGCATATCCATCCGGGAATCATCCATTAGAGTAGTTTTGGGAAGGGGCGAACATACTGGTTAGCTGATTGGATAAGGCATCTGTCTATCACCGCCTATGTTGGTGATAGACGAGCCAAATCAACCAATCAGACCAACGAAGCATATAACGTACTAACAGAGCGACAACAAAAACACAAGCCAGGCTACTCTTGCTGCTGCCGGCAGTGGCCCGTTAGCTCAGCAAACAAACACGTCGGCAGTAATTCCGATAAAACTTGAGCGATAGCCACGCTGACGCTAGTTTCATCCGCTGAAGCCGCCATGTTGTTTAGACTGAAGTGTCGCTTCTCGTTGCGTCACACCTCAACCTGCCTCAAAGTCAACGCTGATTGGACGTTCGTTTGGTGAACTGCTCCAAATTCTCTTCAACGGAAAGTAGACAGACTGATCTGCAAGTGAAAACCTGAAGCTCACGAGATAAGGATGGTCTCATGAGGCCAAGGAAAAGCAGTAAAAAGAACATGGCAGCAGAGTTCAGCTTTGCAAAGTTGCATCTGAATAAATCACAAGACTCGTTTTTTACAGATAAAAGGAAAGAGGGGATGCTTGAGCACAACATCCAAAAAGCACATGTCTCATAACAATGATCAAGCACGGTGGTGGAACAGTGATGATGTGGGCTTGTTTTGCACATGTATAACTTCCATTCTTACAATCACTGGCTTGACCATGAACTCTTATGTGTACCTAAATATGCTAAAGTTATGCAGTCTTTGGTCATTTTATGATAAACATACGACTGTAATACGCTGTTATTTATCTAAGGTTGCATTTGCGTCACATTAGAACCTGTTCAGGATCAGATCTATTTCCTCACATAAAACCTTCGAATTAAAAAAGGCAAGTAGTTTCTTTTTCACATCACTCTACTTAGAAATCTAGTGTCACTTTTTTTTTTTTTTTTTTTTGACCCAACAGCCTCAGGTAGTTGGAAGGTGAATGAACAGAGGAGAGGTAAAGAAAAAAAAACTTGGAGGAGGAAAATGTCACACACTAAGCCAGATTATGTTTTATTAGTTATTTATTTCAAAATACATACTTATGATGAAGCAATAAGCAGCGCCGTTTTGGCTGGGAGAGAAATGTAAAGACATTGGTGTAACAGGCTGTCTTACTCATAATGCCCATAATCCCTCTGTGCCATAAGGGGGGATTCCTTTAGGATGAAATGCAAGATCTACCTGTCACGTTATCTGCTGTTATTATTTATTGCTACCATTTTTTGGTAAATAATGGATTTTCTTATTTATTTACACTTGAACCATTTTATTTCCCTTTGGTGTTACTAAAGAACTTCTCAGTTTAATTTGCAAGCACAATAACAACCAGTATTCTGCGTGCATCACCACATAGCTGTACACTTTGTAACTTCTGGTGTTTTCTCCCTTTTCTGTGCAGCAGTAACCTTACAGAAAGTAACTGCTGGTCAGCATTCATTAGCTCCTTCTTTCTCTACACACAGTCATAAAGTTAAAGTTGCATCCAGCAACTTTTGCTTTCGGTCATCTTTTAGGATTCACAGTGAAAGTTCAAGACCAATAGAAATGCAGAGTGGCAGAGGCTCCATGGAGGTTTGATTTGATGGGTTTGGCAGACCTGCAGATGAGAATTAATGGAGCAGGTGTAATATTAGCATGACTGATGGGGATGTTTGCTCTGTTTCTTAAAGTCACACACTGGCTTGAAGAGAAGGATAAAGAAAGTGTATTGCAGAACTATTTCAAGGTTGATCAGCTTTACTTTTTACACCAGTAGAGCTGTTAATGCCTGAATTTGAGGATGTTTTTCAGGTGGAAATTTTAAATAGAGAGGCTCAAGGGCCTGTAACCAACCAATAATCAATGTTTAGTTCTGCAAACTTTTTAGAAATCTTTTTACTGCCTGAACTTTACAGTAGAGCAGATTTAGTCCAAAGTTTCTACAGGGGTTTTCTGACGGACATATTCTAACAATTCTTATTTTTTTTACTCTTCAGGTGGCACTGAGTCAGGTGTGATGGTGGCTGATGTATGGTGCTACATGTCCCTGCTGGATAACTGGAATCTGGTGTCCCGGATGACCGTGCCTCGCTGCAGACACAACAGCCTGGTGTACGACGGGAAACTCTACACCATCGGAGGACTAGGCGTATCGGGGAACCTGGACCACGTTGAGAGGTAAAAGTCATGCAACCTCAACAGCGATAGCTGCTGATCAGCTGCCGTTCCTGAGCGTGTGCAGGAGGAGGTGGATGCAGAGCAACAGTTATGAGTAAATAAATATTCACACTGCACAGCGAAACATGGCAGATGGCGTGCCATGCAATAGTGCGGTGCAGCATATTGCAAAAGTGGTCAGACAGGTTTGTTAGCATTTTCTGGGAGAGCAAAAGGTGCAGAGGAATGAACCTGAGCTGGAGCATATTAAATGGCCCCAGCTGTGAGCGCCTCTGACTAGGAGAGTGAGAGAATTTGCTTTCAGAGATCAGAGTGGTACGGTGTGTCTGATTCCATCCACTTCAATGCCAGCACATCGCCGACACTTCATTTGAAGGTTGTACGCTTCAGCTGGGTCATATTTTCCTCCTTCAGCTCTAAGGCTGTGTTCTCATGAAGACTAATGAATTTCTAGTGGCGTAAAACATGAACACGCATCATCCAGAGTTAATAGTTTGATTCATATGGTTTCTGTTTTTTCTACTACTGCTCTGCAGTTTTTATTTTTCCCTCCAACCTGGGCTGATGAGTGTGTTTCAGCAGAGGAGGGGAGGGGAGGGGGTGTCTACCTCCCCTGCATGGCAGAGCAAGATTAACCAAAGCAATCAAAAGAACATTACTGAGTATATTAGAGCAGGCCGCTGCCGCTCATTACCTAGCAGCTCAATTGATCTCCAAAGCTGTTCGCAATGCACAACAGTCCTCCAAATGAAACAGCCTAATTTGATATTTCCCTAAAATGCTGCTATACGGTGTCGTTATGACTGAGGGTAGATGGAATATTTGCCCCTTAATGGAAACGCATTTGATTCATCTGTCTCCGAGCTGCTTAATTTGAGGGCTGTCGGCGCATCCGGGGCATTCCTGGCTCCAAAGAGGTGAGCGTGTCTTCAGTGTTACATGTTCGTAGGTGTTTCTCTGACTGTGCCCTTGTGTGCATTTTTGTGCAATCATGAAGCTTCTTCCCAAACCCCCTCAGCAACTGGACTCAATTACAGGCACCGTAAAACTTTAACCTACTTTGCCTCTCTCCAAGAACTACCAGAGGCTTCTTCTATGGGGTGTTACTGCTCCAGTGCTCCACAGCGGAAGGTAGCACAGGCAAGGGAGAGATTACCCACACACATACAAACACCTTGGGCTCGTATTTGGAGGGAAATGCACGGTGCGCAGGATTTGTAACACAGGGTCAGAGCTGTTTTCACCTGCCTTATCATGTAAAAGCTAACAGGTCTCTTAAGGTGTTTGGGCAAATTGTCAGAGCTGTCAACAGGCTTGTTTCTAAGCAACCCAAGCTTGTATTTTGTTTTTCTCCAAATTATTTTGTGGTGTGAGAGTAAAAGCTGAATCTGAAGTCTGAATCCACATAAATCTGCAAATAAAATGTTTGTGGATGTTCTTTTTGCTTTTTAAGAGGATCTAAACAGAAACTCCTGTTACTAATGTATCTGCCGATGTACTAAAATTCCACCTACCAGTGTTTAATGTTTGGCTTTCTTTATGATAATCATTACAGATGTTTTATTCATAGTTCAAATTTCCATTTGAAATTTATTATAAGCGTAGTCTCCTGATTTTTTTTTTACTGACTAAATGTGTTGACCTGCTGTGAATGCCTTCGCCATCTACTTTGTTGATGAAATATTGATTAACCAGCTTGCAGACACTGGCAGTGTGAGCTGCATGTACATTTATGAGGATCAAAACCTCTAAATATATTCAGTAGGAAGTAGGTGTCACAAAGGTTGTAAATATTAACCTTCCCACAAACAAAACTGTTTATATCTGGGAGGCTTTTTCTGCTTAGAATTTGTAATGTTTCGTCTTCAATAAAAATCCTTCTGTGCTTGTAGTTTGCTCAGAAATCCTGATATATTTTGTCATAGCATGACAATGCAACAAGAACATGCTCTGTTGGATAGTTTTTAATCGGAGTAATATTTCTGTCAGCTATCTTTCTTTTGAAGGCAGGGTGAATGATGTTTTCAAGAAGCTTTTTTTAAATTTAAATCTCCTCTACAGCTTGATTGCAGCTAATTTAAGTAAATGCTCTGACAAAAAAAACAAAAAGTCACCTGTGGAATGGACAAGACTGAAAAAAAACCTATCCAACTGTCTTGAACGGCCCGTTCTTCACAACAGACTGATGATGTCCATCAAACTTAACTGCTGTTTGTCTCCCTCCCCACACTCCCACGCTTATCGCCTGTGAATGTCTCAGTGTGCACAAACATGGCTGCTCACTGTTATCTGTATAGCTGTTTGCTCTTAAAATCCACAGAAAGAAAAAAAAAACAGATGGATGACAACAATAATAATAATAAAATAACAATAAATAATAACAAATCCCAATTATATTCCCAATTAGGAAATTCATTCTCTGCTTAACCCATCTCAGGCTGAATTTTAAAGCAATGAGCAGCCAATTACAGCGCCCGGGGAGTGGTTGGTGAAAGTTACGGATCTTGCTCAGGAGCCGATAGTGGTTCACCCGAGTGGCGTGTTGGGGACTCAAACCCGGGTCTGCTGCGCCAAAGCTTGCAACATGGCCCCCACGCTACCCACACCCCCATCGATCAAGGATATAAGGATCAAGATAAGAAAAAAAGACATAGCGGGTTTTTATGTTTGCAGCGTGCATGTTTTACGCCACAGAAGGAGTTGGAGGTGAGTGAATTATCACTTTTAGGAGCATGGTTCCTCAGCTGTTTACTTGCAAGCTAACAAGCTATCCACTCAGCTGTTTTTGGTTGTCTCTGCCAACCTGCTCGTAAACCACTGGCACACCTGTTCCTGTGCTCTGGAGGCATGGTTTGGGGCTAGTGTATTTTTTCAAATATAGCTTGCTTGAACCGTTTTTCCAGATTGCCTTTAAGGGTGCATTCACACCGGGGTTAGTCCACCAGACAACCTTCACAGGGGTGGGGGGGGGGGCGGCTTTAAAAAAAAAAGGGGGGGGCCCTCCGATTTCCGGGGGGGAAGGAAGGGGGGGGAAAAAAAAAAAACCCCCGAAAAAGGGGGGGCTTGGGGGGGGAGGGCCCAGGGGGGGGGAAACCCCCGCCCCCCGGGGGGGGTCAGTCCAATTGGGGACTCTGCTCAGTTGGTGGGTGGGGGTGATCTCCCAGACCAATTAATATCATTTTCACGCTGCATTTTAGCCAAATGAGCCAGAGTCTCATAACCTGAGCTGCCACCTCTTCCAAGCATGCCACGTATTTTTATATAATGTTGACATAGTTTTTTTTTAATAACTTTAGTTTTAGTGTTGTAGTCAAGACCACATCGCTAATGCCAAGACATTACTGAGGCCATGTACCAAGACATTGCCGAAACCAGGAACCAAGACAAGATCAAGATGTTTCCAAGACCAGGGGCCGAGACCAAGACATTGCAAAAGACTGGGTAATGTCTTGGTTTCTGTCCCTGGTCTCGGTAATGTCGTGGTCTTGAATACAACACTATTTAGTGCAGCACTGGTCTGCTGTGCAGGAATATCCCAAGCCCCCATTTCATAGCTAATTGCCTTGAAAACTGCATTATTTCTATGGGTGCTCTCTAGGAACTGGGATGTTTCTTCTGACCATATAGCAATTAAAGCCTTCACATTGTTCACACTCCACATTTAACCACGAGCCATTTCTAAAGAAGTCCTACACGTGTGTTTGGTTTGGTAGCATTTACCAACAATTTCTAGCCTTTGTAATGTAAGCCATAATATTAAAGCCAGAGTTGGTAATCTTGTTCAGGAACACTTTTTGTTATAGTGGGTGAAATGGTCCTTTCATCCTGACAGTAGTCAGTACATCATGTATTCATACAAAGGAAGGAAAAAAGTCAGACCTCTGTGAGACTCTGACCAATTTGACTATTTTCCTGCCATTCGTGCCGAAAGGCAGGAATTGGTCATTCGCAATGTATAGAAAGAATGAATCGATGCCTTTATGTCTCGTCTCTGTCCCTCCCCTCTCACCGTCACCCACGTGACCCACCTGTGCACCGCTCACTGTAAACAAATATAGTCAACGGACTCCTAACTGTTGCTCCGCCAAAAAAACAAAACAACAGATAAAGATTTAAGTCTTGGAGGTATTGACGTTTGCAATGTGGACTTTTTACACTACAGAAGGAGTTGGAGGTGAGTGGATTAAAGCTTTTAAAAACGTGGCTTGTCAGCTGTTAACTAGCACACTAATGAGCTATCCACTCGGCTGTTATCATTAACCTGCTCGTATGTCCCTGTGCTCTGAAGGCGTGGTTTCGGGTGGTGTGTTTTTTTTAAATGTCGTTTAAAAAAATGCTTTTTTAACCATTTTTCCAACATTGCCAACCCTAGCTTCAACTCACAATTCCATGCTGAACCAAATGCAGTGTGGCAGTTGTAGGCTATTCCACGTCTTGCATTTGGTCCACTTCAATAGTAACGAGACCTGTGTTTGAAGGCAGACCGCGTCCGCTTGTTTTGTCCAAATCAGAGTCCATTTGCACATTCACAATACTCCAAACCAAGCAGACTTTCTGAACAAACAGACTATGATTTGAGTCAAAAAGGCTGGTGTGAATGTGTCCTAAGTATCACAGCCTACAAAAGCTGTTTATCAACCAGATGTCACATCTGAGTGACTTTTCTTCTTTTGAAAATAAAGTAAGGAAAAATTAGGGTTCAGATTTACTAAACTGTTCAAAATGGTCAAATTGAAACCCAACGAATTGGCCAGTTTTGTAAGTTACATAAAACTGCACCAGTCTACAAAAGCAGTGTTTTCTTTTCAATACCAAAACAGTTTGCCTGGATTAGTGTAAAAACTAGTGCAAAGTTGGAAACAGACAAACATGCTAATAATAATCAGGAGCCTGTAAATATACAATGACACAAGCAGAACTTGTTACAACACAGGCTGTAGAAACATGAACTCCTTATACCTTATTTAAGATGTACTCAGAGGCTTTGATCAGAAGTGACTGTTTACTGGGGTTACTTTTATAAATGAACCCCTTACCAAGTCCATTAACCAAAATAATGAACTGATGCCTTTTATTTATAACCCAAAACAATGTCCTTTAAACCTCCGTTTTCACAAGCAGCAGCAAGGAAACAAGACTTGCGTGACCATTAACACATCAAAGCAAATGTCACTCAAGTATTTGTTTTCAGAAACCAAAAACCATCACAGAGAAGCAGGAGGCGGGGATGGAAGGGCAGAGTTACACATTACCCAGTCAGTCATTAATGTCAATGTATTTTCAACTAGTGGTGTAACAATTTGGTTAATAATTCGATTCATATCAAGATTCATTGTTTCTGATTTGATTCATGGATCATATTAGTTCATTTAGAACGATGTGATCCAATTCAGTTCAGTGATATGAAACCGAATCAGAAACCATGAATATTGATATGAATTGAATAGTTGTTTAACCGAATAATTACATCCCTATTTTCAACCCTGCATGTTCAAGACCAACACATGACAACTGATTTTTTTTTCACTCCTGAGTCATGCTCAGTTATCTATACAACACTTCACTAAAAGAAATTTCTCACTTCCTGGTGAGAATAGGGAATTAAATACTCGGATGAGACTCTAAACTACTTGGTGAAGGCTAAAATACATTCTTTTTACGTTGTGACTGTCACTTTCATGGATTCCAGTGTGCTGGTTTCCTTGGTTACATGTTAGCACGAGAGAGACCTAGCGAGAAGAGGATGAATAGTGGTATTAATAACATCTGTACAGCAAAGAAACACATTTTTTTCTTATAAAAAAATCATTAAATGCATCCCCGTTTATTTCAGCGCAGTTTAGCTGCCTTTGACGATAACTCCCATTCCAGCAGATATTGGCGAACAAGACATTACTGTCACTTAATGTTTCCTTTCATCAGTAAAAACTTAATGTACAAAGTTTTTTGTGGCTGTATGTGATGATGCAGCACAGACACCACTCAGTGTGTTCATAACAAGCGATGGTCTGAGCTTTTGTTGATCATTTATCCCAAGATAAAATGCATAAAGAATCAGCATTGGGCCAAGCTCTCGGGCTTAATACAGTATGCGTGTTTGTTTTCTTGGGAAGGAATGAGCAATTTCAAAGATTAAGGAGGATTTGTGAACAACAGGCAGCTGGTCTGTCAACTCAACGTGAGAGGCAGGTGCTGTAAACCATAGACAATCTCAACAGCTTGGTGAAGGGCTCGACAGATTAACAGCAGCAATTGCATAATGCTCATAAACACTAGTTTAATTCTTCAAATATTTTAGTCCCCCTCCCCCACAGAATAAGCAGCCAGCCAAAAGCACCATTAGCACAATTACTTTTTTCAAAAGTGTTTTCATTCCAGAAACCGTAAATTTGATATATCTTGTATTTTCACCTTAGAGCTCTCATGTCGGGCACAGCCAATTCTTCTCATGAACAGAAAGAAATTAAATAGTGTTTTATTTTATAACCTTCACATCCCTATGCACAAGTGCCCGAGGTGTGCTTTTGTATGCTGAAAGCCCTTTTTGCTGTCAAAATGGAATCTTTTGACAGGGTTTACAAATTAATTATCACAAAAAGTCTTTATAGCAAGTGGGAAGAAATAGCTGAAGATTATTAAGATCAATTTCAGGTAGTTTCTGAAAGTGTTTGTCTGTACCTGCTTTGATAAATGAGCCCCATTAAAATCTGATCCCTTATTTTGTAGCTAACTACCAGATTTGGCAGGTGTGGCTCCACTGTGAGACTCAGTTGGCTCGACTGCAGCTTTAACTGTGAGGCCTAAACTCTAAAGATAGTCAAGACTTCAACAGGGAGGCAGCCAGTCCGTAGCGGGAGTAAATCCTGGCCAGTGCAGATAAGGGGAAGTGTTTCAAGCTTCTTCTTTTTTTTTTCCTTTTTTTGCCTCTGCACAAGGAAGAAGAACTGCTCACATCTGAAGAGCAGTTGTAATATGGAGAGTTAATAACATTCACAAATCATTAATCAGTGCATGTGAGTGGCTGCCTTGTTTGATATGCAGATGGCTGGTGGGGATTGTATCTAAAAGCCAGGGAAATGGCAAGAAATGGTGCAACAAGAGTTGATTTACTCTGTTCATACTGACTAAAGCATTTTTTTTAATGCTCTGAGCCAGTCTTTGTGCTGTTTTGTAAGTTTCTGTGTCTATTTGTGGCGTTTATATACCATACATTTTATATGGAAAGCTGTAAGATTGAAGTTTTCCACATTTAGTTTTTTGGCAGTGTTGTCTTAAAAGCCGTTATCAGACATGCGCTAGAGTCCTGAAATATTATAGAATTGTTCTAAAGCAGTTGCACGTGAGACGGCGAATGTCCACAAATTTCCTTTTGGACATCTTGGGGAGGTTTTCCACCCAGACCCCAAGGAAAATCTCCAGAACATCAGTGGGGGAAATGAGGTGCAAATGTAGCACCTCGTATTTCACACATATTTACCTTTACTGTTCCTTTTGTTTCCTTTCCAGTAATATTCATGCTCAATCAGGTTAACTGAGGTTCATCAGTGCACTGACATTTTCAGCACTCTGCAGATTTAGCATATTTTTGCATCTTTATAAAAGCAGTAAAGGTAACAGACATGATGTGTTTGCAGTGATTCTCAGCTATGCTTTCACATGTGATAATCTGCAGAGAATGTAAGAAGTGGCACGATTTATTGAACATTTTTTTCCACACAATTCCCCAACATCACCATGTCAGACATATAGTCAATAGCTCCATTCCCCATACATACAGTATATGCATAATTGGATAAGGACAAGCCAATTAAATTGAACGTGTGCATGTAACCGTGCCAAGTGTGTGGCAGAAACTCATCCATGCCTTCTAGCTTTATGAACTAATGCAATGGAGTGCTGTTTGAGGTACCCAGCAAAGCCCTGGACATGCTCCAGTACATCCAAAATTCAACCAGTAGATGTCTCATCCACAACAAACCCTGGAACCACATCCCTCCTACCCATATCCACCTTCACTGGATAATCAACTTTCATTTCATTATAAAATCCTCCCCCTCACCTATCAATACATGCCCTTACTCGTACATTTTCATCCTTCCACCCCATCCCGGAACCTCAGGTTATCAGACAGTGCCTGCTCCTTAATCTGCAACAGACAGCCAAGCAAAGATTGAGATTTCAGAGCTTAACCCCTCTGGACTGCTCCCCCTTCTAATAATCAAAGAATATCATCCCACCCATCTTTAAGACTTCTCAAAAACAATCTATTCATCAAAGCCAACCAATCATCTGTCTTCACTCTGGGTCGCCATTTGACTCTTATTAGCTCCATTTGGTTATTATCCAAGTCTCGTACATACATGTATTTGAGCCATCTTTAGGTCTTATGAACAGAGCTATGTAGAGATCTTGCACACTCTGGAAAAGATTCAAACTCAGGATAGTGCTATATTTTTCTGCACCCATCTTTCCTAATGACTCCCAGCCCTTACCACAGTTACATCTCCACATTGTGGTGCTGCCAACAGTATTTATGCGTTATACTGTATGTGAAATAGGAAGGTGAACTTGATGCAAAAACATCTTGAAGGTCATAGATTGTAACATGTGGCAGATCTCAGCTTCATTGTCATGAAAAGGGTCTTTATTTCTGATAAACAATCAAGATAATTAATTAATCCACGGGGAAAATTCATCCATTGACAAAACATTCTTTTTTGCCTGTTTGTGTTTTTGTGGATCCATCAATGAGGCAGAATTATTTAAAACCCCTTCTTGGACAAATCTGACTCATAAGTTGTGGAAAACTGCATGAGTACTGTAGATTGTGTATGCCTCTACACAGACACCTATATGCATTTGTTGATGTGTTTGCATATATCAGCCGACACCAGCCAGAGGCTCTCACCTTCCCTGCTCTGGCTCTGAGCATCTTGACACCTAATTTGCAGTCCTCCGTGCTTTCCTCGTTCCCCATCTCTCCATCCATCTCAGTGAGGGTTTCACGCTCCTAACCGTGAAATTCACCCACAATCACAATTATGTCTTCAATCAGAGCCATCTCAGAGCAAGTAGGATACCGGCTTTCTTTGGGAGCAGCAGGAGGTCCAAATCAACACTCAGAGGACCGAGCAGGCTTATTCCCGTCACTGCTCTCTGCACTAATGACTGACAGATTTTCAGAGAAGGGAGCAGGCTAGTTTGGAAGGCTTTTAACTTGCAATCAGGTACCCCGGGCTTGCATGCTCCTCAGCATGTTGATCCTTTGGCGAACCAATATGATTGCAGATATTGAATAATTCATGGGTGTCTAATGATATGTCAATCACAACTGGTTTTGTTTTATTTATTGCCGACTGTGCAAAGGTTTGTGAATCCTCCGAGCTCTATTGCAAGTTAATATTGCATGAAGACTGTTAGCAACATGACACTGAGTAGCGCATCTACCATTTCTCATCAGGGATGTTGTTCTGTTTGGCTAACAAGGCTGAAACCGGGATGCAAGGCTTATGCATTACTTCTCAAACTGAAATTACTTTTTTTGTAAATGCATGTGTAAAATATGTTTTGGAAGTCTTGAAAGGCCATCGGGAAAATCCCAACCCTCAGAACATCTCTGGATGGACTGAAACATAAGATATAAGATGCATTTTCATCTTCACAAAGGATGCTGAGCTCCCCTTTGGTGGTCAGTCTTGGTTTGATCTAACCAGCGCTTTTATCTTAGCAAAACCTTAACAAACCCCCTCTTCCCCCCCCCTCCATCTGTTTCACCAGTTCGACTTTTTCCATTAAGTGCAGCTATACTTTCCATCAGCATAATGGGTTGTTTCACAACTGCCAGTTTAGTCTGCCGCAGGAGGTGAATTGTAATGCTCTGACCTCGTGCAGGAACGTCAAATAGCTTCTTGGGAAATTTCATCAGCTGAAGCATGACTGCGAACATGCAGCGATGGAGATTCAAGCAGGACACACACACAGAGTTTGATTCGTCTCTTGGCTGCCTGTTGAACTAGCAAGTCATTAAGTACTTGATGTCAGCAGGCGGTACACACCCTGTATTTCTAGTCAGCCATTGAAAAAGCCCCCTTCTGTGGGACAGCAGGGGTGGGAGAAGCCTTGCACTGCGCTTACAGGATGTCAGAGACTTGAACTGGTGAGGCAAGGTTTGCCTGAATGAGTGAAAATAAGGCGTAATGCAGCCAGTAAGAAATCATAGCTCATACATGCAACCGTCTACTTCCAGATCTAATACTCTGCACCTGAACAGAATCTTAGGCAGAGATTTGAAACACACTCATTGCATGTGGGCTCACAGGCAGCGGTCTCGCTTCAAGGACTTGGAATCGAAGGCCCTTCTTTGTCCGTTTCAGCTTCCTGCCCAACAGCACTCTCTTTTGGAGATATTGGGTAAATATGCAGCAGGGTAATGATGGGAATATCAACAGGGCGTCCTGCAGCTTTGCATCTCCAGGGGTCTGGGACCCTGCAGCAAAACGGTCACGAAAGAATGAAGCAGAGAGAAAGGAGCCAAGAAGAGTTTAGCAGCGCAGAAACACCGGAGAAGATAAGAGGGGAGTGAAGATGCAGAAGCTCCAGGTGGGCATGCAAACTCCGCACCATCAGTCATACTGGAACCAATGGGCTCGACGCCCTCGCTCCTCTCTCCCAGCTACTGTGTGGTAATGGTGAACTGATGAGCTGCTGTGCAGGCCTTTTGAATGTCTGTGTGTTTTCTGCACCGATCGGCTTGCACACACTCGGTCACACAGTGCCTGGGGCTAGTTCTGAAGGAGTGGGGAATGGGTTGGGTGGGGGCTGCCACGCAGCATGGCACTGCGGTTGGGGTACAACAGGCTCCCGCAACCCTCCCACTCAGGCAGTTCCCCCCTGCAGAGCTAATCCCCGTTCCTCAGGATTAACCAACTTCACAGCGCTGGCCCCTACTGTGCTGTCAAGGCACTGCTTCACCCTCCAACTCTTCCCCAGCCACCGCCCTCCCCCCCCCCCCCCCCCCCCCCCCCCCAGCTCCCACTCACTTCTAAGCTCACACTCACCCTCCCTTGTGTAATCCATTAGTATAAAAATTAGTGTTGCACAGTGTTTTGGGTTAAACTCATTCCATGTAATGTACAATGCAAGGAAGGTGAGAACTGCATTTATGTTTTATTTCAAATATGTGTTGTCATAAATGTCAGCGTTATGTGTTGAGAGTAAAAAAAAAAGCATTTCCCTTGTTATAAACTGTCACTTTCCATCTCCATGGAGAAGCTGACAAATCCGTCAGTGACTGTGAAGGTCCAGCAAAAAGTCAGCGAGCCCAAATCAGGCAGATTATCACATCTCCCACCATACATGCTTCCTCATCCCTCTCCATCCTCCCCCTGGTTTCCTCTTTTAACCACAATCTTCAACCTGTCCTGCTCCTCCTGCACCATTGCTCCTTCTGTCTCTTCCCAGGGCTGATTAGGTGGGCAGGAAGATGATGGGTGTATTTGGGGCCTGCGAGGCCAGTGATGTCATATCTGTCTGACATGCTCCAGCAAAGACAGCGTCTACCCTTCATTGTCTTCTAATGGGGCACTGGGGTCTTGGAGACATGGAGGTAGATGGCACATACAAGGTGTGTGCGCGTCTGTGTGTGTGTGTAGCTATAGAGAGACATCAGCAAGTGGCAGCAGGTGTGCTCGAGGATGGTATTAAGGAAAGGCAGAGAGACACTGGAGGTAATGACTGGTACGAGCTGCATGTGCTTCTGCCTCGCTGATAAATGATGGGCTGGCACTTCAGACCATTTCCAGCCTTTACCAACAAGCAAGCCATTTTTCTCTCGCCTTCTTTTTGCTTCTGTTTTTTTTGTTTCCCTCTCTGTCACCTTCCATCTTTCATTCCCAAAAAGACGCACACATAGACTTAAATTGCCCTTGATCTTTTACTGTATATGCTCTCTTATCTTATAAACAGCCTTAATGTCTTCCACTCGCTCAGGTTAAAGCAGGAAGTTGATGGCTAATAATTAGCGATTAGGCTGTGACAGATGCAGCCAAGATGGTTGGCAGTTGGTTTGCTGCAAAGCCCAGGCAGCCATTTCCAATATCCAGACACAGTACTTCCCTGGCACCTAGGGAGAAGGATCAACACTGGAGATGGGAGGGTTAGTTATATATAGATTTGTCCTGTGTGGGTGTGTTTGTGTGTGTACAGCCAAGGTGAGGGTGCTCACATCAATAAAGGATAAGCTCAAACACACGGCTATTTTCGGCTTTTGTACAGGTCAGAGTTTGTGTTCACCAGCAAGTATGCGTATCCATACATGTGTAAAGAGCACCGACGATCCCTTCCATTATTGTCTGTTAAATTCAGGTCATGATTAAAGGCAATCAATGATTCATTGCATTCGTTCATTCATCAAGGTCAGACAAATTACAAACTATTTTTTTTAATTACTTATTGAGGTCATTCATGAACTGACTAACCCTTTGAGCCCTGAGCCTACATTTGTAGGCCTTTTCTGGAAAATTGCTTACCAGTAATGAAATGAGTATATCTCTACAACCACAGGGTCTATTTGAATACTTTTTGAGTGATTGAAGAGGGAATACTTGTGAGATTTATTAAGATGTCTAAGTATATATGTGTTACTGGTGAAGAATGAATAAAGATGGCACATATCAAAAGTCTGAGGCTTACCAAAAAGAAATGTCTGGATGAATATGAATAATTCTTTGGTAAGATGCCGCTGTAGCTCTAAATCTCCATCACATCACAGCACTGCAAAGCCAACGCTGATAAAGTGAAGCAAAAAAAAAAATTTGAAAGGTTTTAGTACAGACAGCTCAAGCGAGGTCTCCAAAGTGGCCCTTTTGGCCCAGTTTGGCACCATCTGTTCTCTGTCAACCTTTTGGGGAACCTACTTTCCCTCTTTGTAGATGGGGGAAAAATATATGTATTGTGTCTTTAATGTTTGAGCTAAATTTATATTGAGTGTGGAGACATGGTTGCAGTACCACTATGATTATCTTTTTCGTAACAATTGCTGTTAGTTTACGCAGATGTTTATTGTACCATTTTTGAAATGATGCCAGATTTAGTGAGAAAAAAAAATCCCTTTTTAATCGAACGGACTGAATGTTCTTCAGAAGAACCTAAAAGAGGATTCGATGTAGTCTGTTGGTTTCCTTAGCTAGGCCTTTATCTTTTTTATGATTTGGCTTTGTAAATGAAAATGCATTGGACTGATGTTGATCATATACTCGATTGTACTAATTTGATTACCATGAATTGAAAACTACTTCAGATGATTGGTGTGTATTGGGTCTACAATGGCTACATTCACACTTCAGGTGTTGATGCTCATATCTGTTTGTTTTTTGTTTTTTTTAAACTGAAATCAGATTTGTTTGTGTGGTTGTTCATGTTATCCTTTAAATACGACCTCCTTCAGACAATATGAACTGTACACGGCTCTGAAGTAACCTTCGTGCACAGAGGAAGAAGTCCACAGTTAGGTACAATCAGAACCTGAAAAAATTGAATAACATTGTTCTATCCATTGTCTACATTTGATCTTACCGTATCCCGTCCCTCCTCCTCCAGAAATAAGACATCTGTCGCAATTCTTTCTCATCAAAGTTGGATGAAATGTGACATGAACGTTCTGACCACATTCATTTGTCGTACTGAATCGGATGTGTATCCGATTCAGTACAACATATGATATGAAAGTGGCCTGAATCTATTTAGAAAATGTCAGATTTAGTGTGACTTGTGCTGTTCGTCAGAAACTAATCAGATATGGGTCACACTTGACAGAAAAAATTGGATTCAGGCCACATAACTGCAGTGGGGTTATAGCCAGTGGCTCAAATTGAACAAAGTGAGGAAAAGCTGAAAATTTTTTTCAGAAAATCTTTTCTTTACCTGCAGCAGCACCCACAGTGTGAACTCCATAGAAGTCATTTTCCAGGAAAATTTGTCGTCTCGCTCAGAATGTAACGTATAATCAACAAAATTACGTTTATTTCTCCAAAATGTCACTAAGTGACAGGAACATGCACAAAATCCACGGACAACAACAGAAAAATTGTGCAGGGTTTTCCCAGGAAGCAAAAAAAATCTGTTTTAAACTCGTTTTCCTCTTAGTTATAACAAACATAAACGTCACACCGATGTGTGTAGGGGGAGCCTAGTGGTGCTCACATTTGTGTAGCAGTTTTTTTCTATTTCTAAGAAGCAATTCAAGGCAAATTGGTTACATTTTCAGTCTGAGTCAAAACAAAATTGCTCTTAACTTCACCATGGCAACGCTAATGACCAATCAGAGCTTGTAAATGGTGCATATTTGGTAATCAGCAAACATTTCCCCTTTTTCCTCTTTTAACTTGACCTATCCTGCATCATAGCGAGCAGAGTGATGATCTGGCCGTCATGTCGTGCCAAACAAATTTGCTTTCCCAAGGGGAGCTTTGTGGATTTGAAGCTCCCCTTGGTGCTTGAGTATTGTTCTGTATTTTGGTTATTTGCTGTGTTTATGCAAGACCTGACAAGGGGAAACAAAGGGAAGGGTCAGTTTGTGTAGAAAAAGAGGGAGATGGTGACAAAAAGGGAAAAGGAGACAAAGACATGACAGGTGTAAAGCAGCAACAGCAACGGTGCAAAGGAAACGGAGAAACCAGACATCCTGCTGCTAGAAAACATCATCCTACAGCTTCTGTGAGAAAACAAAGCAGACAATCATTGGGACCACCTGCTGGAAGACACTGAGAAAAGCATGAGCAACACTATGATCAAGTCTGTGAACAAGTCTATGAAAAGCTGGCAAAGACACAAGAGACGAGGAGTTTGCTGCAGTTCCTCCAGCAGCTGCATCGTCTAGTTTAATTGATGGTGAATCCGCACTCATCGATGCTTTTTGTGTTCCTGTACACACAAAGTCAGCCATGTTGTCACTTCAAGTCTGAGTTTGTAGTTTGTATAATGAAAAGAAAGGCAAAGCGTCATGCTTTGACATGTCTCCCCCTCACTTCACATGCCCCCCTCCACTGATGCCCTACTTGGCTGCTATCAACATCGAGGCTTGCTTTGGTAATGAAGTGAGGTCTCAGCCTTCCATCTCCCATCTCGTTTTGAAGAGTGAAGGAGCAGTAATTGGTGTACGACCTACACCACCAGCAGCACTCATGTCCCCTGTCCTACGTGACATTCCCATCCAATTAAACCTGCGTCTGCACACACACATACACGCTGAAAAAGTGCACACACCCACAATTATCATGGCTCCCGAACTTCGCTTCCTGATAGTCTTTCAAGGTGCCTTTTTAAGTTTACATGAGCATCTCAGAGCATATCTCCTGTTTATCAGCAAGCAGAATGTCTGTCTGTATGGCCAGATTGTGTGCAGAGGCATCGGGAAAGAAGACTTGTACTCTGAATGAGTTCATTTTCAGAGATTATGGGCAAATCTGTGGGGCCAGTGGATGGATTGCTCTCTGTCTCTCAAGGATTAGCTGAAGGTGACACTGAGGTGGCAGCATTATGTCCATCTGTGTTTGTATGTGCTTCCATAGTCTGGTTTGTGTGTGTGTGTGTGCATCTATGCATGGTGTGTACCAGTCTGCCCGTTATTAGCCTGGAATGTGCTGTAATCCATCAGCTAATGAGATGTGTGCGTGTTCTCCAACAGCGATGGCAGCGGAGTGTTTCGTGCATGTCTTTTGACTGACCTTGACTTCAGTCTGTCAGAGAAGCGCACTCTCAGGCCATCCATACGGAGAGCAAGACTCCGTCAGATCCCCAGATGTCATCACACACAGTTGGTAAGATGTGTGTACCATGGGCAAATATCAAGCAAAACTGTGCTGCCCTTGAGGAGAATTAGGGCAATCTGGGAGTTCTCGCGTGAGAAAGTGTTTCAAAGGTCAAATCTTAGTTTTGTGTGGATACCAGTGGTTTTGTGGACAGCTCTAATACTTCCTCTAAGAAGATTCAATTTAACACAATTAGCAGTTCACAACTTGCAGTGTATCATGACTATAGCAGAGATCTGGAATCAGATTAATGCATTTCTATCCACATACACCTCAGACCCATACAACAACATAAAAGGCTGTTCATGTGTCTACAATTGTGTCATAATACACATTAATGGTTGCATGGGTGAAGGCTGCAGCAGTTCATGAATATTTAAACATATTAGCCCTTATGTCTGCTCATTTTAGCCCAAACAACGTGTTTTAAACTTCAATATCTAACAAATTACGAGTAAAACAGCAGAAAGGACCGTCAGAGGACTTAATGTCATCTTCCACCCCTCCCACTTGCAGATGAACCCATCTGCAGTGTGCTTGTGTACATTTTTATGTAAAAGACATAGCTGGTGACCTTCATCATGCAGCAACACATTAGTTAAATGTCATTACTCTGTGAGAATATTGGTGGACATTAAACATGTATGTCATGCATGAGCTATATGGCCATAAAGCCTAAGGGAAATTAATGTAGAAAATGTTGATGCAGTTTTTTTTTGTTTTGTTTTGTTTTGTTTACCCTTTTACTGTGAAATTGCAACTTTAGCCGTGTGGATCTTCAGTATGTAAATATCACTTATTCTGTCATGTGTAGGGAAGCCATCTCAATCGATGTTTGGTTACTTAAATAGCATTTTTAATATATAGTTTTCCAAGCAGAATCTTTCTTTTTCTCTGTCATGTATAGTAGTATATCTTAGAACTACTCTGTTTTAATTTAAAGTGTCAACTTAATTTTTTTTGTAGATGGAAAAGTTGTCGTCATCTAAGTAACCCAGAAAATGTGGACTGTCTGAAGTTAGCAATGAACAAAAGCTACCATCAAATGGAAAAAAAAGGCAAACAATGAGTCAAATTCGACATTGTACATGCAGATCTGCTGACTTCTGTTTCATTCCAGCACCACCAGTTTGATGTTTCTAGAAATATCCACACTTGTACGAACCAAAATATGGAAACAGTATTAGAATGTGTGGGAGGACATTATATAGATATATCTGACTTGCTGGCAGACTCTTCCATGAAGCTTTTCCTGTACTTTTTAAATGCCTAACATACACCAAATGACAAAATGAAGGGATGACACATGTGCACGTCATGCACCACTGTTTTACTTAGTCAAGAACAATGAGTTTAAACTTTGCATTAGTATTAGTACTTGTAATTACTCGAGGCTATGGGAATTCATCATGATGGCATATGGTATCTGCATCTGTTGTTTAGGCGTCTCTCCTCATTTTCATCATGAACATAACTCGTCATGTAAAAGAAATTTCAAGGAAACACTCACAACACCACAAACCAGCACACCAAAGATGCTGTTAGTGAGCAGCAGGATAAAGCAGGTTTCTTTTTAGCAGGTGGTGGTTTTGTGTTTGCTTGGCTCAGATGTGACAGTTTTCTTCAAAATATCACAACTTCTGGTTTAAAAGTCGTACATTTCCCACCTGGCAAAACTAAGTAAAACTCCCACACTCCTAAAAAAATATACTGTATAGCCTAGTCCTTTTCACTCCTTTTCTACTCAGTATGTCTATTCCTTTTGTTTTTCTCATACACAAAACAGTTTTTTATTTACTTTTGTGTTTGTTGCTTTACAGAAAAAAAGACTAAAATCATCTTAACTTTTAAAAAGCACTATAGAAATGTATTTATTATACTGTAGGCTGTGTTCTGCGTGTGTCACCAGCTACAAGTTCCATTCTAAAAGTGATTTATTATAGTCTTTTTAAAATGCATAATAACCCATCAAAATGCCTTTTAATATATTTCAATCAATTAATATCATTACCGGAAGAGCTTCTTGATAAACAACAAACTGGCTAACATAAACCGACTACTCACTCATTTGAAACAACATATTTTATGAAGCATTTCATTGAAGTAGTATTATTGATTTTAATGAGTAATAACTACATTAACACTGGTTTAAAGCAAACATATCTCACTTAGATATATTTTTGCTAGTTTGTGTTATTAGCTCGTGGTGCTAGCATGACTTAGCATAAATATTTGATTTGCAACAGTGTACTTTGAAGTTATTGTAGTTAGTAGAAGGTAAAAAAGATTGTTTTGTTGAGGCTAACAAAAATGCTAAATAAGCTAAACTATTTCATGTGTTTGAATAAAGAGCGACTCCTATTGCATGACTTATAATAGTTTCTTATTTGAATTGCTATTGTAAATTTAGCATTTTCTTAAATTGGAAGGAATGACTCATTTTGAAAAAGACTCTATGTGCCCCCTATACCAACCAGAGCCGATCCATCTCTCCACCAGGTAGGGCTCGGTGGATTTCACCATCAGACATTGATTAGCAGCTCGAGGAGAGAGAACACGGGTACAAACAGCTGTCGCACGCAGAGAAAATCAACGCGGTGCACGGAGGTGAATGCAAACGAGTTCAAATTAGTTGTCACAAAGCTGCTGGTTTTGTTTTCATCTCTGCCAATTTGCGTGGAGCTGTCTGTCGTTAAATGGAGCATGGCAAAAGGTGATTCAGAGCAAGTTACTTTTATAGGATATGAGAGCACCTGAACAAAAAAAGAAAAAGAAACTTGATAAACTGTCAAATTTAATGTTAAATGTCATAGATAGACATTTTGCACTTTGTGCAATTAGCAATGATGAAATACCAGCTGTAAACAAAAGGCTTTCACATGCGATACAGGGAAAATGGATCAGAACTGACTAATTCGAGGGAAAACAGTGCTACGGTGGTGTGGGGAGTCACGGAGTACGTGCGAGTGTTGGTGCCCAGCAGTCAGCAGGGTGATATAGGAGGTGTGGGCGCAGGCCTCACAGTTTCTGTGATGTGCCCCGACACGCAGATGACAGCTGACACAACACAGATAGACTCTCACTCAGTCCTCACACACCCACTCTCACTCCTCCTCGCCAAAATGGATATTCCGTCTCATGCTCATTGTTACTCAGCCCTCTGATTTGATGGAGAGATTGACAGATTAATGCAAAGGAAAGGAAAAATCATCACAGCCCTCTTTTGCCAGTTTTAACCCCTGTATCCTCTCTCTTCCCTCACATTTCATCTCTTCGCTCCACCCCTTTCCTTTCTTGTCACAGTGATCTTGGCTCGGTGTGGGTAGCACTGGCTGAGACACTAACAAATATGAAAAGAAGAGGAAAGTCACAGATGAATGAGTCCAGATTAACATCCGTGGCCACCACCCCACATTCACAGCACTAACACTCTGTGAGCCTGAGCCAGGTTTACATGAAAGTGAAGCAGTTTCCTTTACATGTTTTTTTTCCTCTCACCTGGTTTTGGAGGACTTCCTAAAATCCTCTTAAGATTTTCCCCCTACCTTGCTACTAATGAACATTCTGGCAAATATGAAAAAATGTTAATGTAAGCAAATGATGCCTGTATCTGTGTGCAAATAGTTTTGAACGCCCTCCAGGCTGGAGCTGATTCACACAGTAGCCCTGTTTTCCTTCAGCCAAATCACAAGCTCTCAGTTCATTACTTCTGACAGGACACAGAGGGCTATGAGGGATTGATGCACTCACATACAAACACTGCTCCTCTCTTCTCGTGCCTGTTCCACTGGCATTATAGAAACCAAATTAACTATCGCGGAACACGGCACTGCATATGGATGACTTTGTATCGAGGTCTTCGGGTTTAATGACGCCTGCTTTGAGCTAAATGCTAATATCAGCATGCAATAAGACTCACAATAAGAATGCTGGCGCCTTTAAAATGATTTGTATTTGCCTATAGGCAAAAGGTAGAAGCTGGAGTTGCCGTTGATGAAGTCAGTGCATTGTGCAAATTGTAATTCTGTCTTGATTACTGCATATTCAGCAGTCTATACATGCAGACATTTAATGCCCTTTGCAAACTTTTTCTTTCAGTTTGAAATTCATGTGAATCTGAGCTCATGCACAGATGGCAGGAAGAGAAAATAAGATAAACAAGGAGATAATGTTGGTGTGAGTGAGTTAGATAGCTCAAGTGTTTGCAGGGGTTGATATGATTTTTTCCAACTTGAGGGAAAGAGTTGCTCCTTGATGGAGTCTGGAGCATCAGCTCCTCTGTCAGTCGATGAGTGCTTTGTTTACTTATTTATTTAATGCTGTTGTATTCCAGTCCACATGTTCAGTTTTTAAAGGTTATACTTCTCTAGCACCTGTGTGGAGTAATGGTATAAATGGATGAAGGTTTGGCAGCTTTTTTTTTTTTTTTTTCCCTTGTTTGTGCAGTCAGGGTTTCCAACCATTCCAGTGTGGTTGTAAGTGCACGATGATGCACTTCTCTGCCTCTTAATGGATCTTTTTGTCACCATGGAGGTATGTGGTTTTGTTATTTGAGAGATCTCCTTTTTTCCTCCTCCTCTTTTCCTCACTTTATAAATATAATAGAGTGTATCCCAGGGGAAATGATGCATGTCACTATCTCAGCGACTAGCAGTTTATCGCACATGTAGAGGGAAAAAAAGTAAAAAATATATGGTGGAAATGTGGTTTATCATCACTTCTGCACCTTCAGTTAACAGTACGGTTGCCTTTGATGCCTTGTGTGCTTCCTTTATGATCACACCGCATCTCGTGTGTTGGAGACAGCTGGTTTACGGACTGAGTGGTCAAAGATGGAGGGTGTGTGCTTGGCAACAAGAAGCAGGAATGGAGGCCATCAACTTGCCAAAATGATCACCTCCATTATGAGACAAACTGTTTCAGTCATTCAAAACGCTGCAGCATCTTGTAGCCATGATGTCTGCCTGGATTACATGACTGTATATCATATTTACTGGTTGGTGCTTTGTTCTGCTTTTCTGTGGCATGTTGGTGCTGCTCCACAACCAGAAGAAAATACACACAGCTACACAAACGCAGCTTTTAGATGTGTAATGTCTATGGCAGCTCGCACAACGGCTGACACTGCATCTATTAATTTTTATGATCTGTGACTCAGATGTATGTTTCCTAGTTAATGTTACAAAGTGAGGGCCTGAGGGGAAATTTCTGCTTATACGCTGGATTTTTTTCTGCTTGCATGCGTCATCACGGATTGACATACGCGTAGCTGGTGTAGCCCACATCCACAGACACGTTCCAGGTTTTTGAAGATGACAGAAATGGATTCAGGAACATCATACCCTTAATCTTTCAGCTCTTTTCAGTGGGTGGCATAAAAATAGTCTTGAATGGTGAGAATTTTACTTGAAAACCTTTAATTTAAAGGTTGACAATGTGTCTTTTTTAAAATTATTTCTTTAGTAGGATTTTTTAAAACCCAGGCCAAAATCAGTTTTTAGTTTATTTCACCAACATGTAATGTGGCACAAAGTTGCACTGTTTTTAAAACTAACCCTGTGTGAACATGAACATTTTACAGTGGAGTTTATTTTTAGTGGCTTCCACCCACATAAATACTGAAAAGAACCTTTAATGTTTATTAATCTACCACTTAAAATAGTCCCCAATAAATCCTTTAGTCCAGAGTTTTCTAATCCTGGTCCTTGGGACCCGCAGCCCTGGATGATTTACATGCGTCCCTGCTCCAGCACACCTGATGCAGATGGATGGATCTTTCGC
Source organism: Atherinomorus stipes (assembly GCA_023101725.1). Taxonomy (NCBI): domain Eukaryota; kingdom Metazoa; phylum Chordata; class Actinopteri; order Atheriniformes; family Atherinidae; genus Atherinomorus; species Atherinomorus stipes. The sequence continues at coordinate 1,292,183 of JALJCO010005173.1, forward strand.
AGAAGCCTGTTAATGACCCATTAATTTTAGGCAGGAGTGTTCAAGGGGAACATTAAAACATGAGCACGGCAGAGGTTCCCGAGTGGGACCAGGACTGGCACAGATCCAGTCTATTATCTTTTCATAGTGACTTTGCCTAAAACTGCAGCATCCAACTGTGTTCTAAATCTGCTCCGTCTTCTTTAAAAATCAATGTTTTTGTAAATTGTTTTTGCTAAAAGTCCCTTCCAAGATTTTCTGGGTTTAGGGTTGCTTCACTGAATAAATTGACAAAAGATATAGAGTAAGATAGTGTCGTGTATATACTCACCAGCCACTTCATTAGCTAGTACTAACGTAGTCATAAAGGCGCTTTACTGGTTTAGATCTGCTGCCTGCGGAGAGCAGTGAACTCATTGTCATGTTCAGGGATGTTGGAGATGATTTGAGCTTTGTGACATGGTGGATGTAGCCATCAGAAGATGCTACACCGTGGTCATAAAGGGATGGACATGGTCCGCAACAACATTCAGGTAGGCTGGTGGTTACTGAGAGGTCCTAGTGTACCAAGAAAATTACACCACCAGTAGCAGCTTTTTGATACAAAGCAGGATGGAGGCCTGCTTACATCCATATTTGCTAAAATTCTTCTGTGATTATTTTAAAAACAAATTTTAGCAAATCCGGTCATGCACTTGGATAATTATGACAGCCATTCAGTTGTTGTTTGATTTTTTTTTTTTTTTTTCAGGACAAACTGACCTTTTATAATATGTGTTGTGTGGATGTTACAACAGTTAAGCATCAAATTGCAAAAGAAAAAAATAAATAAATAATTAGAACATTTAAGACGCAAAATACAGCAGGAGAACCGTATCAGAAGAGGATTTCAGTAAGAAATGAAGAAAAGGCAAAGACCATGAGGTGCACCTGGCCCTTAAGTTGATCCATCTACCTTTCACCAAACCCTCATCAGAAATGGTCTCCATGGGAGGGAGGCTGTCAAGAAGCCATTTTAAAGGAGAGGAAGGGGGGAGAAAAGGCTGCCATATACCAAATGACTCCAGACTGAAGAACCGCCACAGCTGGAGGAATGACACAAATGAAGAACTGGACTGAATATCAGTTGCAATCCTATAAGGAGATTAATCCTCTCCAGAGTCTGGACCTGAATATTCTTAAAGCAGTGTGAGATCACACTTTATTTCCATTTTTTTTAATATTTCTATGTCCCTTTTCCTGGCAAAATATTAAGAAATTTTCACTGTCCTGCAAATAGAAATTGAATCTCATAGAACTGCTTTGGGACACACATGATGTGAAACCCACATCCCTCATATGTGCGCTGCCAATTGGACAGTTTTAGCCGTGCCATTTATTCAGCACCTGCTATTTAGTCTTCATAGTTCCCTCTCCGCTTGCTGACAGATATACGGAGGATGGATCTAATTCTTCATGAGCATTACACAGAACAGGTAGGCAGGTGCAGAACTGGCAACTTTGTCTGTCGTCAACATAAATAGACATGACAAGTGAGATTGCATCTTTACCAAAGCAACTGTCCAATTTCACCCGTTACCGAACATCGTGGCTCTTTTCCAGGCTGGTCTTGGGAGACGAAGAGATCAGTGACGTTAGCTGGCTCTGGTGTACCAACACAAACGCACTGCGTGGGTTTCCTTCCACCTGGCTAATTCCAAATTATAATTCTGAATTGTCATGTCAGTTGCAGCACGCTCTACAAGCATTAACAGGGTTTTAAACCAGATTACATATTCAGGGGAAAATTTAGTGGAGAGCCTGGCGTCTTTCTTTCACTCGCAATCTCTTCCCACTACTCCTATCAGTCTGTCTTTGTGTCTCTCTCACCCAGAATAAAAACAGCCAATCCTACGTTGTTTGTTCTGTTGTAATCCCGCAGCTGCATTTTAGAGATGATTGTCCCTGCGTGATGAAACGAGCCCCGTCAGGAGCTACAGACGATTACATGGCTCCATGCAGTGATCAGTCTTTGTGTACAAACATTTTGAAAAAAGAAGTAATCGATGCAGCGCAACATGTTGATGGATAAACTCCTACAGTGTCTCAGTGACAATAAAAAAGCTCTACCTTCAGAGGAAAGAGAAGCACAGATACAGTCTTTGTTTTGTAATCAATGCCATGGCCCTTTTTTCCCTCCTTTTCCTCTTCTTCTTTCTCCGACTCCTCCGTCTTCTCTGCCTTGGAGATATAATCGAAGCATATACACCCACTCTCTGTCTTTTTTAGTGTCAGCCCTAATGTCACGGTTTACATTGAATGCTTGATGGCGAATCACCCGTGTAATGAATTCAATCAAATTGGCGACCTCAAAGACAGTCTGAGATATTGAGTTTCATCTGACCTGCATGTGTCCGTCTTTATCAGAACTCCTGACTCTTTTGAGTGGATGAAAGCAGCGTTGTGTTTACATTAATGGCCTTTTAAGGCCCATTTTCCATGATATGCTTCTTACATAAAGATTCTCACAGAGTGACATTGGTTATTGGACTTGAGATATCTTTGCTCGCTCCTTTGAAGTGGTGATGCACACATCAGTCAGAATCCAGAAGCAAAGAATCAGAATCTAATCTTTTCTTTTTAAAGTGTACTCTTAAAGTCCAGCAGGGAGATTATGTTGCTTTTCTGTTGATGTTGTTTGTTCTTTATTTATCTAACTCCTCTTGTATCTCTGTTCATCTTCATAACATACTTATAATTGTATTTTCCATGACAGTAATTCCCTTGTGGCTTAAAATGGCATGAATATGCTTTTACACCTTCACCTCATTTCATCCGCACAGATCTGTGAGCCTGGACGTGTCTGTGCATCTCACCCAGCTGCAACCGGAAATGTGCTGCTGATGTTTTGAGGTGTAACAGTGCATCGATCTACAGCAATACCTTGATTTTAATGATCAACATTCCAATAGCATCAATCCAGACTGAAATATCAAACATCCATCCAGTCAGCTTCTACTGCTTGTGTTAGGTCAGGGTGTGAGGGCAGCATCTTAAGCAGGGAAGCCCAGACTTCCCTTTCCTCGGCCACTTGTTCCAGGAAACTCCTGAGGCGTTCCCAGGCCACCTGAGACATAGTACCTCCAGCATGTCCTGGGTCTCCCCTGGGGCTTCCTCCTGGTGGGGACAACCCTCACCACTCTAATGAAATGCAGCCTCATCTGGCCAGTAGAGCTGTATTAAGAGGCCCCTCTCGGATAACAGAGCTTCTCACCCTATCTTTAAGGAAGAGTCAACCTCATGTGTCCAGAATTTTGTTCTTCCAGTCGCGACCCGCGTCTGGGACCAGGTGAGGGCAGGAACGTCAATCGAACAGTCAATGGAGAGCTTCCCCTTTCAACTCTACTCCTTTCTCACCACAACAGACCGATGCAGAGCCTGTCACTGCAGATACTACACGATCCACCTGTCAATCTCTCGCTCCATTCTTCCCACACTTGTGAACAACACCCTGTGATATTGAACTCCCCCATATCACATTGACATCAAGCTTGTGATTTCCACCCTTGCTGATACTGAATAAAGTATAATCCCAATTGTGCTGACAAGTTGCCCCCTCCACAAGTCGATTTGATTTGTTCCTGAGGTTTGTTGCGTACAAATTTCTGGGACCGTTACCAAACTTCAAAGGGTGAAATGCTCTGCCTGACTCTTCTAGCTTATTGACATAACTTGGTTTGAAACTGCGGGGGGTCTTTAAATTTAAAATAGATGCTTTAATCGTGTTTTCTTAGCAAACTCCCATGGGAGAAGTTGTTTACTAGTTAGTTGCCATCTTAGTCGGCTTTGAGAATGAAGAAATATATGCTGTGGGCTATGTACTAGTTTCAGTGCAGAATAGATTTTTCTTTCTTTTCTACATGTCATGACGACCAGCTGTTCGCACCAGCTCTGTTGGACTTTTGTCTCTCCTGTTATCAGCATCACTCAGTAGCATCTGACCCTTAAATTTACAAACCTCCAACCGATGTGGTCCGAGGGGTAATTACATCTGCCACAGACTGAGACACGTGTTAGTCTCTATCTCAGCAGGGCCCACTTACTCCATCTGATATTGGTTTGTGTGTGTCCGTGTTTAAACAGCGCTAATTGGCACTCCTTAGTGTTTCGAGTCCACCTCTCAGAGTGTCGGCCGTGTCAACGCCATCTCAGACTGACAGGCGATTTAAACCATCCCCTCTGCAGCGGTTGCCAAGGACATTATCAGACCCCCGAGGAGCATATTCCCAAAGGCTAATTCACACCATCTCCTCTTGCACTTTATCTAACAGCCTTTTCACTACAAGGTGGATGCAAGTATTGCTCCCAGGTGTCATTTAAATTCTGCCACACTCCAAAATGCCTCAGAGGCAGTGGCAATAAATACTCTGGAAAAATAGCTGCATGTCGTACAAGCACATAAAAGATAAAGAGAAAGACACCTGTGCCCTAATGAAGGTTGTTGATCCCAGTGGAGAAAGCTGATTAAAACTCCCGCTTTTATGTGAAAGTCTACTTTTAAAAGCATCCCTAAAGTGTTTTTAAGCATGAGGTTTGCTGTCCGCGGGATGCGGGCAGCATATTTTCATACAAAGGTGTTTTTGCTTCCACAACAAAGACACAACCTTGATTAAGGGGGCTTGCTTCAGTCTGAATGGATGTGTGTTTTAATCACAGATCCTGGACCAGTTTGCGACTCTTTAATGAGGCCTGCTCCAGCTGGAGAGCCGACGGTGTGGCTGCTTTGATCAGTGGCCCATGGACACAGGATTACACCGCTAACACACTGCGCGAGTCAAGCAGCACTCACACAAACAAGTCTAAACACATGTTTGTGTAGCGCACACCAAGCACTAATGCAGATGTACGAAATTTCCAAAAAGGGCACTATCAAGCTCTGACAAGGGTGCAGCCCAGTAAGTCTGAGTTATTTCATGGTGTGTGTTTGTGCCCGTTTGGGTGGGTCATGTTCAGGGGTGGCATTGAGGTTCATGCTTGGGAGGGCTCAATGAGAGGGGTCCAAAGCATAGCACTGACGCACAGCCTAATTCTTTAGACTAATGGCTTATAGCTTGCAACATATGTTGTTTTGTGTAATTGCTTTAATTGCTGTCATTGTACGTAATGGTTGGGCTTTTTCATCTTCCCTGGTGGTGTAGGCATTCTGCTAATTATATCTGTCAGCGTTGCAGCCAAAATGAGTGTTTCACAGTAAATTCAGAGCTGTGGGAACTTTAAAATCATTGTGTTTTGTAAACTACTGTATTGATGTGTGCGTCTTCTATTATAACAAAGCTGCTTTTTAAAACTAAGACTGGGTCTCAAATTATTAGCTACGTCCGATCCTTGACCCAGTTGGTTCCCCCAGTTCCTTTTCTTCCGATTCTTACTATTAGGCGGAGATGAAAATTGCAACTGCAGTGAAAGTTTTAAATGCTAAACAATCTTTTTCTTTCTTTTGCAGATATGACACTATCACCAACACATGGGAGACAGTTTCTCCTCTTCCGAAGCCGGTGCATTCTGCAGCCGCCACGGTGTGTGGAGGGAAGATCTACGTGTTCGGAGGTGTTAATGAGGCCGGACGCTCAGCAGGTGTCCTCCAGTCTTACGTACCGCAGAGCAACACCTGGAGTTTCATTGAATCGCCTATGATAGGTAAGTTAGCTGGCAACACACACAAATCTTATTGCCATGGCTACCTTCAACTTTCATCTTACAAAAGCTATATCCTCTTGAAACTAGTTGAAAATTTCATCCATGTTGAGTGAATTTTGAATGATAATAAGGATTTATTCTGCACTGATAAAGTGAATATAATGTAGAGCTGCAAGGTCACTGACATATTTGGCAAAATAAGTGCAGACAATTTGGTTGAAACTTTTTTGCACACCCTGCAAGGGATGTAGCAAGAGAAACAAGGCATTTCGTGAGGGGAGACTGTGTATAATGCATAGCAGGCAGAGTGTAATGCGAACGGTATATGGTGAGTCAAGGTGTGCAAGAGTTGCTACATTACATAGTTACCTTTTTGCCATGTTTTTTATTTCCTTTCTTCAAATGAAGGTAGACAAAACAGTTTTGTAAAATACCCTTGCTCCATTATTTGTGTGGACAGTCAGTGTTCCAGAAGATTTGCTGCTATGCTATAACCGCTTTCTTTCTTCATGGAGCCCTTCCAAACACCTCATGAACATTTGACCTTTTAGGCGTTGCAGAGTGTATACAAAAAAGTAAGTTATGAAAGCAGGTGCAGATCTGACTGTTTGATTTCTCAGGATGCATACATGCTGTTCAGTTGGGTGGGAAACTCCAAAATATTTGCTATTTTCTGCTGTTTTAATTGTGCTTTCACGCTGCAATTTACTAAAGTAGACCAAGCCACTTGAACTGCATGCAAGGGGTGATATTCTCAAAGAATGGAGAAGAAAACTGGGTTAATTTATTGGCCCAAACCAAAAATAGCATGTTCACTTCAAGTAAACAATAGCGCACCAACAGATAAAAATGCAGTTTTGGTAATTTTTCACAAGAATCTGACCAGTATGAGCAGCAGGAGATGCAGCAAATGATCCAGTATACATCATTTCTTCTCTTTGGTTCATCCTATCTGTGGAAGCAGACCAGGGTTTGTTTAAAGTGGACCCAACAATGCCTGTTCGAATGTGCCTTTAAATCATAAAAGTAAATTAAAAAATCACCGTAATTCTCTCAGATGCAACACCTGCTGTTTTAAATGGTCTTTGCACCACGTAATGAACAATAATGTTTTATCCTGGGATTCCAAGGTAGATGTGAGTTTGAATAGAACACTGACATCATTTGATGCAGTTTGAGTTTGATACACTGAGCGCACACACCAGAGGAGAAAACCTCAGGAAATGTTTTACAGTTCAGTGATCATTGTAAAAAATAAAAAGAAGTTCTGTTCAGAATCTTTTAAAGTCTACAGGAACAAACTTTAATCAGTTTCTGTTTCAGGCCACATAAGCATTCCCGTCTGATGACACATCGATCATAAAGATGAAGATCAGCAAAAGTTAAAAAGCACAGTCAGTCTTTTACTTTATAGTGAGTCAGAATGGGGCCCTCTCTCTTTATCAATGTCTATTTTTCATTATTTTCATTTTCTTAGCAAACTCATGGACCAAGATGATGTGATTTTACATGTGTTGATCTCTTATCTCAGACCCAGATCAGCTCCAGAGCAGGTTAGGGTTTCAACACAAGTTCCCAGGCTGATACAAAAGAGGAAGAAGTGAACCAGCTTCATATTAAAAGAAAATCAGAGCAAAAGCTGAAGGCACCTTGCTAAGCCACGAAACCTGACCTAAAACTGCTCTGTTTTAAATGTTTACCACCTTTAGTATGCCTTTCTGAAATCAATGATTTATTATTAGGCTTGCAAAGAACTAAATGATAACCCGTTGACGAGGTCCACCCATCTGAATCAGCTGTATTGGAGAAGGATCTGGAACATATTGGGTTCTGATGACCAGGGGCCTGTTTTACAAAAGTTGAATTCAGTTATCAAGATAAGAGAAGCTGGCCGGGGTGACCAAATCTCATCTGGGCATCTTGGCTTAATTGGTTTCATGAACGCCAAGCCAGGCTGAGGAGGAGCGACTGAGGTGCACCAGGTGTAAGTAGTCCTACTGAGTGCACGCTCACGGCCATCTTCAAAAGGCCAGGAGGTCACTTACAGTTCCACTGATGCTGACTGGGAAAAGTTCCAGCTCCTCACTTAAAAAAAACTACAATAACCTTATAATTTCACCACAGTGGATTAATAAAGTATAATTTTCTTTCATTTTTCCCCACCCAAGTGAGCAACAGCTAGTAACAGACTAGTAACAGAGTAAGTAATAGTAACTAGTAACAGAATTAAATCATTTAATGTTGTAGCATTCAGAATGAATGCAACTGCAAAAACTTATGAGAGTGCATGTTTTTGGCAAAAAACAGACAGTGTAGTGTTGTGTTAGCAGTTAATAATCCAAAAGGTTTTGGCCCCATTGATTGAGGATGAGATTCCCTCCATCTATCGGTGTAGTTTTTTATGTGTGCATGTGTGTGTTTTTTTGAAGAAATATAGTTTGATTATTGATTTTCAATGAAGAGCAAAATGGAAAAAAAATACATATAAGATGAAGAGGAAAGAAGAAGAAAAAAAAAGGGTGGAGAACGCAGCACACCAGACATAACAATATAACATGGTCATAAAATGAGTAGGCTACTATAGACTGAGTATAAAAACAGAAAAATAAATTATAAAATAAGTAGGTCAGTAGACATGTACATCATCATACACTTGTTTGCACTGTGAAACTTTGTACAATAGCCAGTGTCTATGGACTTACATTTTTAAGGTAATTCAGTGTTGGGACCCCTGTTTTATCAAATGTATGCCCCTTATCTTCATTACAGAATCTCAGTCTCTCCAGATGCAAAGTATTAGTACCATAAGTTACAGGTAGGCACAGAGTCCATTTTCCACACTTGCAAAAACAGCTTTTTAGCAATATCATCACAAATTGAACTGCTCTTTTTTCAAATTTATTAACAGAACAAAGGCTACTTGTGGCTCCTAGAATGGCAACCAAAGGGTTGGGTGCCAGATTTTTACCAAAAGCCTTCGAAAAACACTTAAAAATACATTACCAAAATAAATAGTTTGCTACATCCCCAGAATGAATGTACTTCCCATCGAGGATTTACATCGGTTACATGTGGAAGGGACATCAGGATAAAATTTCTGTCGCTTCTCTTGTGAGTAATGGCGTCTGTGGAGCACTTTATACTGAATTAGGTTAACAGAATACTTACAGTACGTACGTTTTAGCTGCGTAGTTTTCATTGACTTTAAGATGTGCTAACCAGCGGACTGCTGTGTGCCACCCAGAGCTGTATAACTGACAGGAACAATGGCTGTAGTTCAAAATGTAACATGAAATCTTCAATAAGTAGATTAACAATAAATTATACACTTAATTACACTTAACTGATGTCCGTGTTAGCTGGTGAATGGAAATGTAATGTAGAATTCACAGGTGGTTGGATATCTGTCACTACCCATCTACAAGAAAAAACTCAGCTGCAGGAGGTGGATTTAAATATTGTAATAAAAGAGAGAACTCAGAAGAAACTGGACCTGGAAATGCAGAAAATGGAAATGGAAGTGAGTCATTTCAATGTAAAATGTGGTTTAAGTGTAACAAATTGCATATTTTATGCGTTTTTGTGCCAAGGTCCCAGCTGACAGCTGACAGGACCACAGTTTTCTGGATGCTGGAAGCAACCTTGCATGTTGATCAACATCTGCAGTGATACAGACGCATCTGCATATCTAACATCAACATGTTCAGCAGTCTTTTACAGTATATCATTTTCTGTGATGATTTCTTTAATGACTAAAGATGAGATCACAGTTATATGTAATTGAATAGTAGTTTGTGAGCCTAGTTATTTAATTTTATTGCCACATAATCCATAAAGAGCAAAGAACATCAGACTGGATGAAAACATGGATTAAATTGTTTAAAACTGCACATAAAGACACTTCTGTCAGGGATGCCTGGGAGTGGTAAACAACTGCAGCGTTAACTAAGCCTGGCGGTTAGCCTGGTCTGGAGCAGACTAGCCGCACAGAACAAATCTCCATGGTAACTGATGTATTACTGCTTTTTTTGGAAACTGAATCAAGGATAAGTTCAGCCAAGAAGATGGGAAATCCTAACTTAATCCCTTATCTCCGTTTCGTGAAACAGCCCTCAGGACAGCGATTGAGAGCTTAAGCTTAAACGGCCATTAAGATGTTTTCCATCATCAGTCTTTATTTAAAGCAGGGATCTCAGACACTACTGTCCAGTAGATTTTAGATGCCTCCTGCTCCAACACGCCTGATTTACATGTAATAGATCCAGCAGCCTGTTGTTTGCACAGAGACCCATTCATATGAGTCAGGTGGTGGAAGCAGGGGAAACATCCAAAACCTCCAGGACAGGAGCAAAGCCTAAAATCGCAGATTTAAATCATGTGCTCTTCAGGAGGCGTAGAAAAGTTTGAATAATACAAAAACACATTATGAGCAAGTGTTTGATGTTTTGCCATCAGGCAGGAAAGTTATGGGAATCTAAGTCAAATCAATGGGAACTCGTTCATTCCATCCACCATCAAGATGTTAGATGTTTTTATTTTTGCTTCTTTTTCTCTCCCCCTTCTTTGTGATTAACATCAGTGGGCTGTGTAGAGATGCAGCTGTTGCCTTTGGGGAATTCTGCATGTTTTCCTTATGTTGTTGCAAGTGAGCTGTATGATGCAGCTGCATCCCCAGAGTACTCTACATTTTACTTGAACCACTTCAGGAATGCAGTGCATGTGCAAATCCACTTTATGAGGTGTGTGTCTGCAGAGAGTGTAAATGTCACATACCCTAGCATGCTGCAACAGTATTAGTGCATCACTTCATATGCATGTAGTCCTTTACTCATCCACATCTTGCTATCGCATTAAAGGGCACCAAGGTCCTCTATTACGGTCGCCTAGCAACAGTGTTTCTTATGACTCTATTCACTTGAGCGCTTTCTGTTCCGTATCATGAACTTGACTGAAGCAATCGAAGTCATAAACTCATCACGGCCAAGTGAGGGCTGAGAAACAGTCATTGACGAGGAGACCGAATCACTGAGCGCTTTGTGTGAAGACATTCCATTTGACATGTAGTTAAATTGTGTAAACTGCAGTTTATATCCACATTCTCCGTATTGCCAAGTGAAAATAAAGCCTATCCACTCAAGTGTGACAAGAGTGAGACCCTCTATGTGATCAGACTGCAACCTTTTCCTTTTCCTCTCCCTTTTTTTTTTTTTTTTTTGCCCATGCATCATCATCATTATACTCTGTTTTTATCATTTCCCTTCTTCCCACATTATTGCTGTATTAATGTGATGAGAGGACCATCGCTGCAATGATGGGCGAGCGCTTCAACAGCCCCCGACGTGTTACTGACCAAACCCAGAGCAGCATTCCGGTCGGAGCCACCGAGGAGCTGTAACGGATGCAGAGCCACGAGAAATCCTCTAACCGAGCTGCCGTAACCCCGAGTTTGGCAGGAAGAACACAGGTTGCAACTCGGCATCATTCAAAAGACTGTCACGCGTGTTCCCAGAGCAAGGATCGTGTCCACCGGCAGTTTTCCTCACAAATGGGTCTCCTTGAAAGGTGCTGCACAGGGATGATTGCTATTGATTTAAACTAGGGGTGGGAGTCAATTAAAAAAAATCTATCTAATTTATTGGATGCTTTGTAATTAATTAATGTCGATTAATCGTATTTTTATCGCATTACAAGAATTGCCCAAAAATACAACATTTTCTTTATTTAAATAGATTTTCGGGGACAACTGATTCAAATACAGACATTGAAATTGTAAACTCCAGCTCTCTTCTTGTCTGATCAAATGCATTTATTTGTATCTTAACTTTTTTTTAAAAAGTAGAAAAAGAAATTAAAAGATCGTTGAACTGAACAGACCTTAAGTTTAAGTATACCATATTAAACTGGCTTTTTTTCTTCAGCAGTCTACAACAGGTTACAATACTTTTCAAATGTGTCTGTCCATATTTTACATGAAGAGGCATTAATATCTGATGATCAGTGGCAGCTTTGAGTTTTATTTTCTGGTTCATGGAGCAGAGGTATTGATTGTTGTCTACAGCTGATGCTTCCTCCAGCCTTTAGTGTGTGTTTGAGACAGGGGAGGGGCCTGTGGTAGCACCCGTAGCTAACAGAAGCAAGTAAACAACATGTTCAACAACACCAGAAAATCTTGGTAGACTCTTTACTAGCTTTTTTTTTATACAGAAAAGTAATCAGAGTGGTCTGAAAACTCATTAAATATAGCAACAAAGTTGCAGAGTTTTGCCGTGTCCATCGGCATAATCGGGTGTACTGGAAAATCGGCCCTGAAAAAGGCTCTGCTATATGTAAACTTTATATGTAAACGGCAATTAAATGCATTAAAGAAATTTGAATGCGCTAATTGTCTTGCAATTAAATAATCGTAGTTAACACGTTAAAGTCCCGCCCCTAATTTAAACATCCTGCGAGTCTTTTAAGTCCACATTTGGGTCTGGACAATACGATTGCACACGTGGGAAATTTAAACCCACTTTACTAAAATGCATTGCTTCAGAGCAGTAAATTGACATTTTGGATGAAGGAATTTACAGTACAAGGATTTTTTAGTTTCCATGCAGAGGTACTGATCCAGGCTACAAGGTGGTGACAACCCTGTGGATGCAGGGGTTGTGACGACTAAACAAAACGTGGCTTGCTAATTACTCAAACGCCGACGTGCCAAGAGACAGTTCACCTTTAGCCGCAGCCCGGCTTGACGTTTCCAGTCTGTGAGCTAATCCAAGCTAACAAGCTGCTGCCTCTAGCCTCATGTTTACCACTTTAGAGATGAGAGTTGTATTGATCTCCTCATCTTAATATCATAATAAGCATTCCCAAAATGGCGAAGTTTGTTTGTTTCACTTGTTTTTAAATTGCATTTAAAAAGAATTATGGGCCATTCAGGTAGCCTCAGGGTTAACACTGTTCATGCTGCAAAGGACGAAAACACATCCTAAGTGTGTCTCATTATTAATGTTTCTACACAAGCAGCACCTCCTTCAGCACTGTAGCTCAGAAACTTGTTCTCTGTCATTAGCACCTTTTCAGATGGGACTACTGTGAGGCAAAATGCTGATTATGTAACACGAGTGTTTGGTGTGAGAGCTGAATGCCATTATAGGCCTAGCAAGGCAGCTGAGAAGAAATGAAAGGAAAGTCTCACACGTGCACACATATGTATGCACGTATAGGTCCAGACCCTCTCAACCTCTGCTTGCCTCATATCAGCCAAGCAAACCCTGCGGGCACAGGTACGCAGCACATGAATTATGTAACAAGCCAGGAGGTTACTCTGCACATGTGTGTTTGTGTATTGCTGTGTGAGACGCTGCCTCATGCATGCAGACAGACAAACAGACCGACCGTCATCTGTCAGGGTGTAGATGAGCTGGCGTCTGACAGCCAGCGCGCCAGGAGATAATGGACGGGTTTAGTGCTTCCTGTGAAATTGGGCCGGCGATGATTTTATGAGCCGGTGGGGAGCGCTTCTTGAACAACCCTCTGCCTCCCTCTATTGCTCCCCATCTCTAATCTCTCTGTTCATCTCTCCCCCCCCCCCCTCCCCCCGCCCTCGTCTCTCACGGCCTCTCAGCACTGTCTTATCGACTGACACAAATACAGCTGTGTGGGTTTTCTGCAACTGTACACCTGTGTGTTTGTGTGTTTTCCCGCTGCACAGCGCATCTCCCGCGTGGACTGCAAATGGGTTTCACAAACACTTATCAGGACTGACTTCCTATCTCCTGTGAAAAATAACGCTCACGACAAAAATAGTCCCGTCAACAAGTCCGTTGAGATACGCGGACGCTCTGCAGCTTCATTCGTCCACATCTTGCTTTGTCTTCGATGTGTGTTTACTGAGTGACGAGCGCTTCAAAACACTGACCACAGCTTCGCGGGAAGGAAGCCGCTTATGAAGTCTCACTGCTTCATTCCTCACAGGTCAGCTCACCCAAATTACCAAAATGTCAAGGTGTTCAGATATCGTTCTCCACAGTTTCTGCCTCTACCTCAGGCCGACGGAGGTAAAAGGAATTTTGTTTGTGGAGCTCACACACACAGAAAGATGACATTTAAAAAATTCAGCATGCAACAAGACCTTAAGAAGGTCAACAGTACTTCAGTTTATGAAGTGTTTTATGAAATCCTTGATAAAAATTTGGCTCTTCTTAAAATTGTTTTTGGTAGATTTGCAAATTTTTGAAATGCTTGCATCCAGTTTGCTTCGTTAGATCAGATCAGATGTCAGTCAATCCACCACTTCTGTCCAAATAAACGTCAGTTAAATTCAACTGCATGAACTAATTTACATCTTAACATGGCCACATATGGACCTAAAATGATGATGTCATATAGCGTGCTGTATTTGGCTCAAAGCACCTCTGTGTATAAACAGAATCTCACAGAGCCATTGCTGTGGCTGTAGACATTACATTTTTCTTCATGACATGACTGATTTATAAGCCTGTTCTGGGCTTACCTCCTCTCCCTCCACATTAATTCTCTTAACTAATTTCAGCTGAGAAATAGCCCTTTGGAAAACCTTCGAGGGCCCATTCTGTAGAGAAATAGAGACACTGATTCTGCAACAATGGATGAGGAGATTCATGTGATTTGTTTTAAAACTGCCAGTCACTTATAATAAATTAAAGATGAGACAGAATGTCTTTTTTTCCTCCTACTAATAAAGATTCATGGTTTAATAAGGAGCATGTAGAGTGGACAGCATCTTTGTGTACTGTAATTAAACCAGATTGATGTGTACCATCAAATCTGACATAAAAATTTAATTGACAGCAAATGACCAGCTGTCAGTCACATGCAGATCACACTGCAAGACAGGGAGTTGACTACACCCCCTTTTCATGGAAAAACAAAAAGTTAAATGGTACAAAGGAATAGATCGAAAGAAATGGGAAAATAAAAACGATCTCATATGAATTAGCCAAAACAGTGAGCACATCCCTTGGAAATCGCTGGCTTTTCCCTCTATATTTAAAAAACAAACCATTTAAAACAATATTTAAAGATTAAGACATTCCTCCAAAAACTGATTACACCTAAAATTTACATTTTAAGCATCTAAATGAAGCAGAAATAAAACTCTTAAAGAAAGTACATTTTCTTACATTCAATGCATTTTCAAATCTATGAAAAAATCAGATGAGGTGGCAGGATTAGAGCCTCCACACTGGAGGAAAGATAAAAGCTGTCTCAGTTTGACATCTGCCTTTTTTCTTTACTATTTAAGTGTGTAGCATCATGACCTAAAGAGCTCTCCAGGACCTTAGAAGTGTAGATTTTAAACAACTACCAGTTTTTAGGGTTTTCAATATTGGCTTTTCTACCGATATCTCATATACTGACATTGTCTAACTCTATCTTATACTGATATAAACAATACCCATATATGCAAGAGTTCTACTTTTTTTTTTTTACTTCACAAAATATAAACAACTGTGAGGTTGTATTCCTTCTAGTTTGACATTTTGAGTGAGAGAAGTAGATAGTTATATGTACAGTATAATATACGATGTGCATGCTATGTAAAAGTTGCATTATTATTAAAAAAGTAAAAACCAATACTGATCATCTCCTATATTACATCTTAATGCCAATATCGGCCAATAATAATGGTAAGCCGATAATATCGGACATCTATAGCAGTTGGTCTTGAACTGGCCGCCTCAGAAAGCAAGCAAGCATCTACATCCGACTCTCCATGCATGTGAAAGAAAGCACTCCTTATGAGAATAGTGAAGCATGGTGGAGGCAACATTATAATGGGGGAGGTCTTTCTACATAAGGTTTGCAAAATTGGTCAGTGTTAAAAGAATGTCAGATGGCACGATATATAGACATACTCTCAAGTAAAACCTGTTCCATGGAGTCGGTTGACAAAGTACTAACCTCATACATGCTCAAGGTTTTTTTGTTTGTTTGATTTTGGGGGGGTCTGACTTTGTTTCAAAGCTTAAAATGTTCTGCGCTTCTAAAGTGAAAAGAATGTTGTTCATCAAATAATAAAAGCCTGCAGAAATTCTTTTCAATTCAAGCCAGAAGGTGACAAAATAGGAAAAAAAAATGCGTGAGGAGTGGAACTCTGTTGCAAAGCCATCTTTATTTGTAAAGACTGAATCAAAGGGAAGAGGTCGCTAATCAATATCAGAAGCCACAATTTTTCATATTATTTAGTTAGGTTTTTTTTCTCTTTTTCCCCCCACAACAATTGCTGAGAAACTACAGTATGCTCATGGACAACTTTATGGTCAGACCTTGAGCTAGAGAAGTCACATCTAGGTAGGACACGCACGGACAAAATTCCAGCTTGCTCTTCCCTGGTGTTTACCTCAGGAGACATCCCCAGCTGACAGACAGGTCTCCATCGACCGCTTGACTCAGGGGACCCAGAGCTGAAGCGCCGCTCCCTGGCTGCTCTATCGGGAAATTGACCGCTCGACAATTACTCCCACGAATGACGTAGCAAGCGAGCGGCCGTTGAGATTGGCCATTATGGCGGTGGGGTAAGGGGGAAGAGAAAGTAACAGAATGAGAGGAGGCAGAGAGAAGGTGGAGTGTTTCCATAGCTACCTAATTGGACATGTCCCTATCATGTTGAATTAAAGCATGTCGCCCTTTTTCAGCCATTTCAGCCCATCATTTCAAAGGCTGCTCTTGCTCTCCCTACACCAAATAAAGAGGACATTGTGTGCAAAAAAGGAAAATTTTGCTGCTCCAATTATCCTGTTGTAATCTTATCTAAGCTCCTTTGTCCTCTTTTAGCGTTAGCAGATCTGCATCACATGGTCCTCTTTTTGGGATGACGTCTTGTTTGTGTTCTTCCTCGGCTTGTTCAGCTGCACGTTTCCACACTGATGTAATGCTGCAGCTGTGACGACCGGTTTTTGGGAGTCTTTGTCGCGGTTTGATTGTGCATGATGATATATTTACTGTACATGTGCGTTATCATTCCGGTTTCACAAAATCAGATAGCTGAGCTGTTGAGTCAGGAGCGAGATAGGAAACATGCAAGTGAACAAGATGTTTGTTTAGACAGCAACTGCAAAACTCTCCATAGTTGCGCGTTTGTGTGTTTTCATCTCTTTTGTGTCCTTGACCTCAGCCTGAAGCACTCGGGCTTTGGTGACTAGGTTGTTTTATGAGGGTGTGAGGGACTGCGTCAGCTTTGTGTTACCCTTCAGGCATAGATGTATTTGTATCTCCACTCTCCGGTGTTAAAACTTCCTTTTCTTTTTTTTTCCTTTATCAATGTTTTATGCAGAATGTAGTTTGTTGTGGGGTTTTAGTTTTCTAACCTTAAAGCAGTAAAGCAAACCACAGAAATCCCTCCTAATGCTGAAATATTTATTCTAATAACTTTTTAGTCCATCCAACCTTCATCAGGGCAACATTGCAACTCTTCCATATATCATCAGATTTTCCTTTAAAGACTGAGATTTTTTAGCTGACAGACTTTATCCCAGCTAAAAGGAAAGAAAGAAAGTCCTGCTTTTCAAACTGAAGGCCAAAAGATAACAGAAGCGAAGCGGTGGAGAGATGTTGAACCCCAACAGCAATCCTCCGAGGCTCGTCAAGAGAGGGAGATATACCAGCCTCGCTCTCCTTCAAGCACCCAAACGCGCTGCCTACTGTAAGTCCACGAGCGAGAGGGATGACGGCGTGGGGGGAAGAGAGGGAGGTTTTTCCCTTTGAGAACATCCTGTTATTATTCCGCCTCAGGCGTTCAAGCAGTGAGAAAATGAGTGTTCTGTGTTTATGGGACCTAACAGAAATTGCCACGTACACACGCCCATGCTGGCACACACACATGCACACAAAGACTGACTGTGGCATATCAATGAGATAAAGAAGGTAAAAGAGAAAAATAAACATGTCTGGCAGAAAGTGAGGATGGCCAATCAGAGACAACTTGTTTCTCAAGGGAAGAAATTGAAGCTGACGCCTCAGATTGTCGAAGCAGTAGTTCAGATTGCATTTCATTGTGTGGAAATGGTGCCAGTACCTGCTCATAATGTGACGAAGATGAAGTGCTTTTTAGCCATGATCGCTCGTTTTTTTTTTTTTTTAGCATCGCACGTCTGTCAGCTCACCGCTTCAGTCTACTCTGAAATACCTCGGCTACGGCAGCCATCTCTCACTTCACTGGTGAGCACTGGTCCCAGAGGTATGAGTCATAATTGACTTTGGTTAGCTTCTAACTTTTCTTCCTAGAGCTGCCATTAAGTTGACTTTTGTGACTTTTAGTGAAATGTCACAACTGCTGCACTGGTGCTTCTCCTTTAACACCCCTATCAGGATACAATGCTGGCAAAGTAATCTGACCTTTTCAAGCCTTCTGTCGCAGGAAAATGGGTTCAAGTCATTTTTTTTCTCATCAGTGTATCCACAATTCTCCATGGTGGCGAAACACAAAAGTGTTCAGACCCCCCTCTATATTTTTTTGCATCCATCTTAAGCCTTAAAGCCAATAAAATTATCCCCACCACAGGAAGTGATGGTGTTAATGAGGTTGTGCTCAGTGCGTCACCTCATTAACATCTGTTTCATCAATGGCCACATGGGCTGCAACTTTAAATGGAGACAACAATGACAATCATAAAATATCTAAAATTGAGATGGCATTTTTTTCTACCCTATACAACAGCCCTGACCCTTTCAGATATAGATTCTGCCTCTGCTGAAGGTTTGCTGACCAGATCTTTTAGTCCTGTAAATTGGGTAGCCTCCATAGATTGAACTCACCTGTTCAACACATTCCAGACTCTTGACGACACCGAGGTAACACCTCATTATTATGTTTCTCAATGCACATTTTGCAAAGTTGCACAATGCATAATCTAGCTTAAGAGGCAATTGGCGTCAAGGAATGCCATGAAGATTCAAGTAAGTGGTTTGTATAAAAGTAAAAGCAAAGCTTTCCCAGCAGAATCTTGGTCCAAAGCATCATACTGCTCCCACTAACTTACCTCCACCGAATTCTATGGCTGTGTCCAAATTTAGGGGCTAGGTCCTTCAAAGGATGCATCCCACCCGGTCTACGTAGGCTGGGTCCTCATTAGACTGCGTGAAGGCTACAGGATACTTATCCGACTGCGTAATGCACCAACCAACTGCGTAACCACTGAGACCTCCGAGTTACGCTGTGTTACTTGTCGCCCGATCAGTAGGGGTCGCTACGCAAGACTGGCCTAATCCCATGATGCCAACGGTCGGTAACCTCGGTGGTTATTTTGCTCCCGGTTATAGTGAGCAATGGCATTAGAAAGACAAAGACTGTCGTTGCTGCAGCTGAATAACATTGAAGCAGAGATACTTTTGGTGCAAAAATGGAGATGATGGAGAGATTTTGGTATTTCCTCTCTTCTTTGGCCAAACGTTCTTTGGTTGGAGTCATCTCTGCATCTGCTTAAGATAGCCAGTGTTTTTAAAATGGCGCTGCCAGTGTTTACATCGTGATAGACCAATCAAAGCCCTTGCTATCTTCGTTGTCCCTTGACAGAGTGACAGACACTTAAAAAATATTTCATGCAGCAGGAGACGAAGGAGAAGCTCTCTGTCAACATAGAGGGCTCTTCATAACCTACGTAGAGCACTTTACGGACGCCTATAAATCAGCCTTAAGGGTAAGGAAGTGACAGGCTGTTTAATTCGGATGGTCTAGCCTCCCCGGCATGTCTCTCATTGCCTGGCAACTGTGACGGCATTAAACTCAAGCAAAATGGAGCTTGAAAAATAGCAGCCTTACCATTGTTCTGCCAATTTTAGAGTTACCACAGTTTTACCGTCGCTGTATGCATTTTTTTATTACTCTGGCTGAGAGAAAATCAAATCCAGGTAAATTTATTTAGTAAAGTTTACAAGATTCTCAAGCAAACTTTAGCTAATTTCATGGAGCAAATGAAAGACCATAATACTAACCTGTACACAATAATAACATCTTCTGATAAATAAAATTAAACTGTCTGCCGAGGCATTGAGTCGTCAGGGGTGTGTGCTAGTGATGTGAGTGAGTATGCGAGTCCGTGACACCCCCCCCCTCCAAGAACACACCCGGTCTCTGTCCACAGATGTTATTGTGGCCTTGGGGGTGCTGGTCAGGTGGTCTGCAGTCCTGTGGGAAATGTGCACGGGAGTAGTTAAAGGATGCATATGCAGCCAACAAATCCCATAATGTAAAAAAAACTATAAATTATTCAGACCTTCTATCATTACTTTGTGGTCCATTGTCAATGATCACGTCTATTGTTGGCACTTCTGGTGGTCAGCTTCTTGTCAAAGTCACTTAAATTCCGACACTTGTTTTTTCTTTGAAACAATGGCCTCCAACAAATCAACGTCAAGTGACATAATATTCACTCGTATACTCCCCACCCACTGCGAGTTGTCACCTGTCAGCAGTCATAATCCTGCAGCTGATCAGTGTGCAAGAATAAACATTTTATTTTAATCTAAAAAGAAAATGGCGAAGAAAGCTCAAACCTAGAGGATGCAAGAGAGAGCGTGCTGAACTTCCACTGAAAGAGCGGCGAACTCCTGCAGGCCTCATCAAGCAGGTCTCATTATATCCACACCTTCACAGATGTAGCTAATTAAGACAGTTAACACAATGAAGCCTGTGTAACACCCAGAGATTTATGCTGTCACTGCGGGGCTGGTGGAGATGTAAAGGGATGCAGAGCATCACTGCTGAGGAGTCTGTTGCAATACCTTTGTTCCCGGTAAAAAATACAGCTGCCCATCATGTGAGTTTAAATGAAAAGGGCACTTTTCTTGCTAAAGCCATTTTCTGAAAAAGGTCTTTTAAGTAAAAGCCTGATGGTTTCTGTGTGAGGTTCTGTGGCTCAGAGAGATCTAAGACGTCTGTCTATGGGTTTTAAAACTCTCCTGTATCGCAGGTTTACAGACAGTTCTCTACCTCACGGCTTGGTTTTCTGCTCTAATACATACAGTAGTGTGAGACCTCATACAGCAAGATGTGCTGCTTTAATTAATTCCACTGAGTTTGTGTCAGGTTGCAAAGGCACAGCAACAACCATAGCTGAAGGCAAGTTGCACCAGGGCTCAGGTGTGTGTAGGCCTGAATGGTTTAGGCTTTTTTTTTTTTCTTCACAGTCAAAACTGTCAAAGCAGCGTGTGTAATTGTGTGTAGACAATGGATGCTAAATATGACATTCCAGAAGACGGATAAATGCTGTAAAGCAACTCTGCTTTTGACTTCTGTGAAGACATCGCACACCAGCAACTGGTTATCATCACACTGGCCGTTTGGGATGTGCATTATGGTTGATTCAGTAAAGAAATGCAAAAGGACATCGGAGGACGTGAGGAAAAAGAGAGAAAGTGGCAGAGCAAGAGATAAGACAAGACTCAACATCAGGTTGACTTTACTGGCTGGAGAGAGCTCAGAGAAGAGACAGGCTGCAGGATGGAGGCCAAATCAGCCTTGGTGAGGGGGCACCAACGAAACTCTTAAGTTCACGTGCACCGCTTTCAAATGAATTATTGGAATCGAACACGTCACGCAGATCAGGTCAGGACTGCTACTGGGAGTGGATCATCCAGTTCTGAAGAATAAGGTTTTCAGTAGCTGTGTTTATGTTTAACCTAAGAATGCGCAAAACCTAAATATTGCAATAAAAAGTGGAAATGGAAACACCTACATTTTGGGAGAAAAAAAAACTCTCAAATATAGCAAAAAAAAGAAATTATGCTCCAATGAGGTGGATTTTTAGACTTTTTGATATAGCAGTATATTGCAAAAGTGTCATGGAAACACTTTTTCGCATTTACACACCATCAGGCGTGACGTGGGGTGGGGGGTGGGGCCAAAAACCAGTTATTCCTTCTTAATTATGATGTTTATGATAATTTTCAATTGTGACAATGTGGGTCCTGCTACTATGCCTCTGACTGATCATGTGCCCTGGCTACATGGCCACGGGGATATTCCTTTGGGTGACTGGTAAGCCTGCATCACTCTCACCCAGGAGAGAGTTGGAAAAACGTTGTAATTCAGCAAACTGATCTCAATTTTGGACAACATGCAGATATGGTTTAAGTTTTTCATGTATTAGTAAAAACTTGCCACAAGTTATTTACAGGTATGTTGTTTCCACACATTTATGACACATGGCCACAACTAGGTTATCTCATTCCCATGTTAATTATTTTTTGGCACAATTTACAGTAGTAATATGTGGCCACAGGATAACAGCTTATGGCCGAGCCTTAGTAGTCGCGCCTTAAGCCTCTGAATTATCCTCCACTTTCACGTCCTGATGAGGAGCAGTTGCTCTAAAAAGCAAAATGTTTTATATCTCCATCCTGCTCATAGTGGAGTCTCACGGGATGAGATTTTACGAGAATTCTGGCTTATGTGCTGCACACCATTCAATGGAAACACCTGCATATCACAACTGTACATTTTCTAAATTTAAGAAATACCCAGCTACTGATACTTAAATAATGTGAAACATGAATGTATCATTATGCATCTTAGAACTAAAGATGTTCTTTTACTAATTTTTTTAAGTGACTTACTTTGGACCACCACAAGAACAGGAATAATATGCCACCACAGAATCAACTTTTTGATTATTTCTGAATTGATATCCGAATAAAATGCCTTGTGCATCCATTGTCCATTGTCAGGTTGACTAAGAAAGCCTATTTAATGGTGCAAAACTTAAAAAAAACATGAAAAAGTGAAAATGAATTCTGTTTTATTTTTAACCCGAGACATTCAAGGCTACGTGTGAGTCACAGCGTAGCTATCACATTTAAATAGTGTTATATGCTCAGTGGGTAATCATGAAATTTCATACATTCATCCTGGTCCCAGGAGGATGACTCTTTTATAGCCTTAAATGATCTTGTAACTTTTCATAAAGTTGACTTTTGTGACTTTGAAACCCTTCAACAGCAACTGGACTCGTAAGATTATAAATACCTCCATGGTTTTCCTTTGCAATTGGTGCCATGCTGACACTAAATCTAGGTTTTGGACAGTGTAAACATCTGCACATGAGTATGACCTGGATTTAGTGTGTGTGTTACCATGGTAGTGTAGTGCAATTAGCATTTTGTTGAAGGCAATTCTAAGTGCAAGTAAAGCCTCATCATAGGAGCAGCAGAGACTCCTCCAACCTCCTCATCTGACCTGTTAATTAAACATGTCAGACTCCTCTCAGCAGCCAGTGAGAGGTGCTGAAAAGAAGAGGGGAGGGAAGCTGCTTCATCTGCTTCAAGCACCATTATTAAGACCTAACTCTTCCTGCAGTCAGTTTTGGATGAGGGATGTCCATCCATTGTGGCAGGACACAGCGAAGATGGGCCGAGCGGCTGCATTATTCATGCTGCTCGTAAATTGGCTGGCTGCAATGTGCTCGGGAGAAATCGCTGAGTTTGAGAGACGCTTCCGTTTCCCACACAGCAGGGCGACCGCGGGAGAGCTCCAGGATCCCACTGCTGTCGTTAGGCACAAACTACTGTTTCACTCTGTTTCCCATCATCTATAATTCGACAGCAGCGCTGCATGGATGCCTCTGTTTTCTTCACGTGTGATATCCTGTGCCAAACTGAACGATGCAATATGCAGAGTATCCATTATCCTACCTGTGCTCTCATGTATTGCCAATAGACGTGCATTGTGCTTTTTCTTTTTTCCTTATAAATCTATGGAAGTGCCAGTGGACCTAATGCAATTGTGAATTATTGGGACTTGGTAACTGTTTTATATTGCTTCCAAGCCCAAACATACTCTGGAGTAGAACCCAATAAAGCCAAAGTGATTTATGAACACTGCTTTTTCTTCGGCATAGGTATTCTTTCTAGGGTTTTTTGTTTTTTGTTTTTTTTTTCAAAGCAATCTTGAGACGGGCATATCTGTAAAGTGATAAGGAGAATGTTGATGATGATCGTTTTTTCATTCAGCACAGGGACCGAGGTGGAAGGGGGGGGCAGAAGGAGAACAAATTGATGCCATTAAAGTGAATGGAAATGTCTGCTGTGTGTGAGAATGACAGCCAAACAATGGCTGTGTGTTTTCTCCAAAAAAGGGAAAAAAGAATAATCTCCCCTCTTCTTCCTTTCTCTCCCTCTTTCCTTTCTTCCTCTGCCTGCTCTCACATCTTTAGATAACAAATATGCTCCTGCGGTGAGTCTAAATGGTTTTATATTCATCCTGGGAGGAGCCTACGCTCGAGCTACCACTATCTATGACCCAGACAAAGGCAACATCAAGGCTGGTCCCAACATGAATCACTCTCGGCAGTTCTGCAGGTAAGAGGTGATTAATGTAGCAGCACCATATGTAAGGTAACCCCCCCCCCCCCCCCCCACTAGAGTGGGATTTAAAAGAATTTTCTCTCATATAGCTGCTTCAGAGCTGATCTGACATTATTGCACAGCCTCAAAAATAATGTGAAATTCAAGCTTATTAGGAGTGTGTGTGTGTGGTGAAGTGGGTAAAAGGTTGTACGGGGGGAGAGTGTATTAGAGTGTTTGATTAATTAAAACCAGAACAAAGCAGGATGCCATTCAGCTGCAAAATGTCGCCCCCCCGTTAGCAAATTCTAGCCAATTCACAGGCTTGATTTAATCAATTTGACTGAAACAGTGACATTTCAGTTCTTTTCCATTTTACATTTGTTGGAGCGTGTGTGTGGGGAGGGGGTGCTTGTTGTGCAGTCTAGATCTGTAAGTTTAACACCATTTGCAAACACATAATGGCTGATGAAGGTAGATAAATGAGACTGAACAGCAGTGGGATCACACCCTAACACTCCACTCAGCCACTGAGGTGTGCAGCTCACCGTTTAATGAACTCAGCTTTCAAGCTTCAATCCTTTCTATACATTTTTGCAGATGCTGAGGAGAAAAAAAAAAAAAAAAGGATTCATGAAATACATTTGGGAGGCAATTACAGACAGTGATCTTATGTGCAGAACGTGCAGCATAAATCATGTTGTCAGAGTTATTGATAAGCTGCACCAGCACACGCCGGGCAGCTGTTCTGCTACATTTAACTAAGTCTGACGCGAGAGAGGAAGGGGTGCGGGGGGGGGAAGGAGGCAAAACAACAAACACGCGAGTGCTGGAAGAGGGGACACGCAGACACTTGAGAAAAATGTGCAGCGAAAGGCTCCTGCACAGAGGATGAGGCTTGGCAGGTCATTGTGCAGGAGAGCAGATATTCTCCCCTCGCTGCGCCCGGTCCTCCGCAGGCACACGCCGCCTCGGTTTATCAGGAGAAGCAGCTCCGGGCTTTGCCCCACGCCCTCTCCATTTTGGATCAGCTGTGCTGTCTCTCCGAGTCGTTTCGGGCTTTATGTAATAATCTTTCCGGGTCCCAATGGTGTTGTGAATTCGTGCAGGAGGACTTCATGTTGTTCGCCGCGTGCATGCATGCGCTCGAGTGTGCACCTTATGTAAATGCAGATCGTTCCAAACCCCAATAGGAGTACAAAGCTCTAATCAGCTTACAGCCCAAGTTTTAATCCTTTCCACACACAAACTCCTGCTTCTGTTTCTCATATCAAATGAGCGCATTTGTACAGATATTTGCTTTTTCATTAGTTTTCTCTCGCGCCCTCAAGAGAGATGTGTGCGTTTCTCTTCCTTTCTTTTTCCACTACCTTAGCCTTGTTGGGTATTTCAAGAGCATGTGTGAGTGTTGTCAAATAATCTCAGACGCAGGCCCCCAGCACGACAATCAGCGTGTTTGTGGAGATGTTGTCTTTGTGTGGCTTTGTTGTCGGATCATGATCAACAACCCCAGCTTTATTACTGCTGCTGTGACTCACAGCTATCTGATATCAAAGCTGCTGCAGCCAACGCTCCTTATCTCCATGACACTGATGACTTCTCATTACGTTTGGTCCTTGCAAGTCAGTGGAAACAGAGGATGCTTTCTAACACAAAGAAGCAATGTTGGGCTTTTCTTGAACTTTGGATGGAAGATACAGCACATTCAATTTCCTGTGACTGCTGGGCAATGAATGTTATCTGCTGTAAAGGGCTTCGTTGTAACTTGGCAGGAGCAGGAAGAGTTCACAACAGTTGTCCTTACGCAGTCTTGAATGATGCAAATTATGATTTGGAACTGCCTTTGTTTTTAATGTTATAGATTCAACACGATGTTGTACACATTCCTCAGAGATTTTTCTTCATATTGGTATTATGGCATCACACAGTCGCTGCAGATTTGTTGGCTGCACATCCCAGGCTGTTCAGATATGCTGTTCTGCATCCCTTGGTGGTAATGAGTTATGTGAGACCGTTCAAGTCTGTCCGTTCCCCTCTGACCTCAGTGAGGCATTTTCATCCAGACAACTGCTGATATCACTGAAAATATTCTCTTAAAAAAAAAAAAGTTCTCTGTAAGCCCTAGGGATGCTTGTGTGTGGAAATCCCAGCAGATCAGCAGTTATTGAAACGCTCGGATCAGCTTGTCTGGCACCAACGATCATGCTACGTTCAAAGTCACTTAAATCTTCTTTCGTCCTCATTCTGGTGCTCAGTCTGAAATGTCTAAATGCAGAGTAGCTGCCATGTTTGGTTAATTAGCAATTTACAGTCATCCCCAAAATTATTCATACCCTCCCTTTTTTTTTCCAAAGGCTAAATTCACAATAGTAATTAAAATAAAAGGAAACTAACAAATAAAAATAAAAAATATATAATTTAGTGAAATGAAATGTTGCTTTTGAATTGCAGAGGAAAATAATTATTTAAAATAAACAAAGACACAAAACTGTCCTGGACACATTAGAGCACCTTTCCCATGAACAGTAGAACAAAATATCTGGCAACAGGTGTAGAAGTATTTTTGAACATAAGAGAAAACACCTGATTGCCAAAAAAAGTGTTGCTTTACAAAAATTTTTGCTTCTGAGCCCCATCATGCTTGTTCACTTGTTTTATTTTTGTGTGCTCATTTTTAATATTTCTTTCAAATCACAATTCAAAATCAATGTCACGATTTTCATAGAATTCTTATTTACTTATTATTACTTTTGTCAATTTATTTCACTGACAGCTGAATTTTTTTTCCTTCCTTAGGAATATGAATAATTTGGATGACTGTATGTTAACAAGCAGCCCAACAGATGTACATGGCTAGTGTCCATCA
Organism: Atherinomorus stipes; assembly: GCA_023101725.1. Classification (NCBI taxonomy): domain Eukaryota; kingdom Metazoa; phylum Chordata; class Actinopteri; order Atheriniformes; family Atherinidae; genus Atherinomorus; species Atherinomorus stipes. The sequence continues at coordinate 1,319,010 of JALJCO010005173.1, forward strand.
TCATGACATGCAGAGAAGGTGGTCATGAAAAGAATTTAAACAGCAGATAAATGAACCTGTATTTAAATAGCTCTTTTCATACATTGTTTTGTATAAAAGATGGACCATACATGACATAGCAGACAAACAAAGCCTAAATGAAGATACTGTGATGGGTAATGAGATTCACTCTAACTATCATCAGAAAGTGTGAGCACTTTGATAAACGTAGATGTTTGGGCATTTTATGATCTGCAGAATTCAAGTGTGTTCACAAAAATGTCAATGAGGAACGACATTAGCAATGATCTTAGGGCTTAAATGTTTGCCTCTCTTTCTCAGTCGTCCCAATGGGTTCAGCTGAAGGTCAAACTGTGTGACATTCAGAGCGATTTAAAAAGATCTCAGACTCTGGAGGCCTCAATTAGCACGTTAAAAAAAAACAAACAGAACAATGAGTCACATTTATTTATGAAAACCTTAAAACCTCAACTGACCAAAGTGCTGTGCAGGAAGCCAACTTTAATCGTCGTGAGCCTGACAGCTGAGGTTTGGTTAAAATTGTGTCATGCAACAGGACAATGAGCCCAAACACCAGACCAAATGTTTGACAAAGTCCAGAACTGAAATGGGAATTTCTTTTTTGTCCACACTCATGAGAGGGATAATTTAATGTGTGTAGTTGTTGTAAATCTTAAGTTTTATAGTAATTATAGCAGCTGATGTCAGTGTATGTGCCTGTTCTGCAGCGCCGTCATCCTGGATGGGAAGATCTACGCCACAGGTGGCATCGTGAGCAGCGAAGGTCCCGCCCTCGGCAACATGGAGACGTTTGACCCTTGCAGCAACTCTTGGACACTCCTGCAGTCGCTGCCCTGCCCGCTCTTCAGACACGGCTGCGTGGTCATTAAGAAGTACATCCAGAGCGGCTGAGGGTGGCTCCGACTGGGTCGAAGCCAAACACCGGCTGAGCTCCAGTTGTGGGAAAATGCGAGATGGCAACTTCAGCCAGGCTGGTCAGTCGGCTGGTGACCCCTGGACTTGACGCCAGCGTGGATCCACACAGTTCCCACTCCCATCCATCCCTCAAATAAAACCCTGTGCAGAATGTACTCATGTTTAACTACTCAGCCATGCCAGGTGACGATGCCTAACCTCCAGTACTGTATGTGTCATGGTAGTAGTTCATCCTCTCATCCTACAGGCACAGGGATCCTCTTAGTAATTCACAAGCATTTTTTTTTCCTTCTTTTTTTTTTTTAATTGAACTTGTCTTTTCAGTTTTGTCTCTTCCAGATTTCTGTGAACTCACCTCTTGTTTCTTTTTCTATGCTGACTCAGCTCAGTTAAAGCCATTGCAGGTCCATATTTTTGTCTTACTGAGTGAATTACATTTGACAGGTGTAGGCTCCTTAGATATTTTTAGCAGAAGTTGCTTTGTGGTGTTTGAATGTGTTTCAGTAGTAACAGCTACATAACGGAAGGAAACATTGAGGACAAGAATTGGGACCGTTTTCCTCTTCATCAGTGAATTTGACGAGTTTCTTTCTTCTCTCTCCAGTGTCACGAAGCCAAATTCCTACTGTGTGGATTTATGAGGTAATTTCAAAACCAGATTTTGAACTCTGTGTGACCCAGTTCTTTTAATGATATCGGGAAAAGCTATCAAATCTGGGTCAGGTGGGGTTTATAAAGATTTTGTTTTTTTGTGCAACTCCAACCTGATAGAGTATCATCTGGAGGGTTGGTGTTTTTTTTTTTTTCCCCTTTTTCCGCATCTTTATCCGTGCTCTTGGTTTCTGGGACAAAGACGGCACTGCATTTAGAGAGAGGGAATTCCTCTTTCCGCTGATATCTGATCAGATATTCAAGTTGGGACAGCTTCTCTGGGGGAAGAAAAAAGAAAAAGCACAATATTCACCTGTGACTGTTATCATAGATGTTATCTGTTGATCCATGGTTTCTCGCCTTCGTCAGCCCCTCACATCCCTTTTCTGTTTTATACATTGTGTTTCATTGCAACCCACAAATGATGTCGGGTTGGTATTCTGTAAATACAGGAAGGAAATATGTATATTTTAAAACCTGAAGGTGATTCTGTATAAATGTTTTTAGAAAAAAAAAAAAAAGAAAACCAATAGGCTGGATTCAAACTAAGTCTGTAAATCTGTACCCAGAAAGGAGAATTAATTATTAAACCCTAATACATATACCAGAACAAGAACTCATTGTCAAGTCTCTTTTTTTCACTGTCTAATCAACGGGTGTGGAGAAAACTCAGCTTAACCAAAAAAAACTTTGCACAAAAAATAAGTTAACTTGTGTTTGGTCAATTATTTCTCCCTTTAATAATACACCAACTGGTGTTGTGCATCACCGAAAAGCCCGATTAGCAAAGCAAGTTTATTTATAAACCTGCAATACAAATGTGCCATACATGAAATCTGATACACATAAAATTATTTCTCATGTAACAAAGTTAAAAAGTAGCAACAGTCTAGATAAGTTAAGATGCTGATTGCATGGATCGATGCATGAGAAAAAAAATTCATCTAGATTTACAAGTGTCTATCGTTGGTAAAAGTTTCATCTCCACTGGCAGTTTAACTTGTTTGCTCCTTGGCCGCCTTTACAATGAGAACAGGATGATTGTCTTCTTACTGTAGAAGAGTACAAACAACCCTTATTGGCCATGTTTACACTGTCGGGGACCTGGGCAGCATGTGAAAGCCTGACACCTGCTCATGCTGATGGGGATGGCATCCCAATCCTCAACCAGGAGTTAAGGATCAACTATCATGGTTGTTTTGGTCACTCCAGCACATCCAAACTGATCCCACAGTGTTCAGTTGGTTTAAAGTCTGGACTCTGCAGGTTCCTTCCTCCCCACACATATTCTGAAAGTACTCCGAGATTATCCTGATCCTGTGCAGGAGAGAGCGTCATCATCCTGGTGGAAATATATTGCAGATTATTCCACAAATGCATGATCTTTACCAGTTATACATTGCTGCAAAGCTGACAAATCAGGCTTTCCAACCATGTGTAATACACCCCCAACTGGTATTTTTAATAATTAATTTTGTTTTAACTGAGGGGGGGGCACAATAGATATAGATTGATGGCAAAAAAATTCAAACATCAGAATAATTTTAATACCCTGATTTGATCTGTGCTTAGAAAAATGACCAGAAATGAGGATTTTGTGTGAATGTTTGGAACTCACCTTGTTTCCATTCAATACTTTTGGCCTCACCCCCCGATCGCACAGTGATTTACAGAAAAATAAAGACCGCTTCAGATTTACAATTTGCACCTTTATTCAAGTATATCACAGCAGTTTATTGAGAAATACAGTAAATGTTCATTTCAAATATAAATTACACTAAAGTAACATTGCGAATAGGTGTGTTAAATACACGAACAGAATGAACAAAGCTACAAATGGTTCGACTAACATAACTGGAAAAAAAAAGTACAGGGAAGTAAATTATTTGAGGATAGAGCAAACCTTTTCCCTCCGCTAACTGGACTAAGTAGTCTCACCTACCAGACAAAAATTGGTTGTTAGTCCAAACTGGCTACAATTTATATTAAGGAAGATCACAATGTATGACATTTAACTATTTTATGTCCAAATGTGTTTAATAAATCCTATAAAATAACTCTTTTGGCAAAAAAGAAAACTGGAGACGAAGTGAACAGTGTGGAAAAGTTGGTCTGGTCCTGTTTCTCTCACTGGGATGCACCGGACAGAAACTACGTTTTCATTAATTATGTTAGTCGCTTCCAGTATGTTAGTCTGTAACCACTCGACGAAGAAAACATTGGAACGACAAAATAAATAAAAAAAAAAAGAAAAAAAAAAAGCTCAAAGGGCATGTTGTTGCGTGTTGAACCTGAGAGACCTGTAAACCCTTTAATTTCCCCCGTACACGCCAAATAAACCTGCTACACAAACGCTACACAAGTCAGAAAAACTTTTTTTTTTTTTTAAAAAGGATGCTCCATGCCTCCAAATTCTGTTAACTTTCAAAACGCACAAAGACAACTGACTGAATAAGGTGTAAAACATGTTTAATAATAAATAATCAGAATGATGAGATGAAAATCTGCAGAAAGAAAACACTTGGGGAGAAAAGGCGACAAGTGTGTAAAGGAAATGCTCTAAATTGCTTCCAAGATGCAGGAGAAGGAAGTCTCCTAGACGTCTAGGTACAGTAGAAATAAGAACCTGAAACTAAAGCATAAAATAGTCCATCTCATATCCTTAAAATTTATGCAATCATCATCTGGCTCAAATGCAAACATATATAACAATGGGAGATACACACAACTCTTGGATTACTGCAGCAGCTGTGGTTGCACTGATCTGGTACCTAAGATGGTACGTGGAGATGTCGCAACAGTATTTTGAGGGAGGACAAAATACTGTTTTCTTTTGTACCCAGTAAACAGTTTTCGCATTAAAATAAACTAAGCTGAGGTAGCATTGGTTTTTCCTCTCTGCAGTAGTCCAAGTGCTAACCTGTCATCGCCAGTTTGCATACGGTCTTTTCTGTCACTCAGAATTGGAGAAAAAGAGAAAAAAAAAAGGCAGAGGTGAGCTGGGGCTGGAGTTCACCAGAGAGGTTTGACGATCGGACGTGAGCGCTTCCGAGAGAAAGTACGGGCCTTTCTCCAGTTTGCACCTGCTCAAAACATCTTCAGAAGTGTGAGGATACCATTAAACCTTATAAAGCTTCAGTAAATACCTTAAATTTACCACAGTAAGAAAAAAAAAAAAACATATACTGTGTTGGCCACAGATGAGAATCCAGCTTCTTTTGTCTGGTGTTGAAAAGCAAGCAAAAAATAAATGTATAAAGTCAGAACACATTTGATAAAAGGAACAAAAATAATTAGATCATGTAAAACACTTTTAGTGACGAGCACTGCCTAGAATGGCCTTGTTCATTGTGGATTCAACACCCATGCAAAAACAATCTCAATTCAAGCAAAGCATTTGATAAAAAAAAGTTTTAAAAAACATTAAATACACAATACGATGTAGGTTGTTACGACCATCCAACATGTTCAGAGTTGAAACAGAAAGCCGGTGAACAGGCACCGCCATGTCAGCACCTTTTATTTATTCATTTTTTTTAAAAAGAGGGGAGTGGGAAAAGGCTTGGCACTGCAAATCCTTTGACTCGCATCGTTCGATTTTTGCATATGAAAAACTGAGGGAAGGCTGGTGTGGAGCTCCCGTTGACCTCCCCCAGCTGGACTGGGGTTCGAAGGGACATGAAGATATTTAAACACTGTAACAATAGTTCAAGAGCTGCAAACATATCCGTCCAGACACCGACAACCACACAAGGTGAGTAATCTACAACTGATTCATGGGGCTTATTTTGGCCTAGGTTGCAGTGAAAACTAGATATGATTTAATTAGTCTTACAGCGTTAAGATTTCCAGATTTCCTTTTTTTTTTGCTTAAAGATGACTGAGCTCAGTGGTTTGGACCCACCCCAACTTGGAGCCTGATTATTGTCATATTATTATCAAATATCCTGCTAAAAATATCGTTTTTGTGAGGTTTTAAATAAGGCACACACTAGGCAGTGCAAACTACAGTCGCCTTCCAATTTGTACTGCTTCCAGTTCCTCAGCCGGGGGTGTTGGTGGGTAAAATCAACTGTCGGGCACAGCTTGACAGGCAGGGAAAACATTCATACTGCGAATGTAGTGGAGGAGGAGGAGGGGGGTGCAGCTACTACAAACTATTCAGGACCTGACAATCTGCTGAGACCGAACACTAGAAATGGTGTGTGAGCAACTGTTTCGAGTGACAAGGTTCTTGGGATGATCTGCGAGTGTCTTCACACACTGAGGGGGCTTTTTCACACACCTGATGACCGCTGTAATGAAGAGGACATGACTGCTTCTAGTCCTGCTGTGCTGACCTTATAGAGTTTGTGCCCTATTAAAACATCTTTGTAGGCTTTTGTTCTGGGTGAGTATCCTTGTCGGTGGCTCAGATATTAAACTAGTCAAGTAGCTAAAATGGCGGAATTAGCCAGATAATAGCGCGGTGATAACTGGCCGGTGTGGTGAAGAGCTCCACTCGAGGGCAACAGGGCTCGACGGCGTAGTTCAGTGATTCAGAACGCCGCCCGTCCTCTCCGAGTGGCACTCTGCATTCACAATTCTGCTGGTGAGGCTCTGAGTGGATGTGTTTGTAGGAATATAAGCGTGGCCAAGTGACTGCGCGTGTGTGAGCTGCCTGCGGAGACAAGCGGCTAGGTCGTGAGATGACATCACCCCATCCATTGCAAGTCGTCCCAGTTGAGAAATGTTCCCAAGAGCAGCATGGATAAAGGTTAGAATAGCACCCGAGTAGCACCAGGGTTGCCCGTCAACGTTGGGGTGTGCTGCGCTGCGCCACATACACGCCTCCAGGGGTTTGGTTGTGTAGAATGGGTCTGGATCTGGCCAGGTTCCTGAGACGATAGCACCATTGAATGTCTGTCCACATCCTCGTTTTCCAAGCAAGAGGACTTTTTTTTTTTTTTTTTCCTTTTTCGTTTTTGTGATGGACTCAGAAGCTTCCTCACTCACTCAGTTTGTGTGTCCGTGGTCCCGGGCTGTTCAGGTCTACCTGATTGGAATCCTCTCTCCATCTCACAGGAATGTATAAAAATGCTGGATTCTCTCCTCCAACTCCTGCACCATAAACAGAAACACACACATATCAACACATCGCGCTTAATTTCATCCAACACGGCAAACTTGGATGTGTGTACAAAGCATCTGTGCACCACGCTTTCAATATTGCTTGGAAATTTCCCACAGCAAACAACAGCTTTCACCATGATAAATGATGTAAAGTGAAGCAGAGCTGGGCTAGAGTGAGATGGGCGATTTTTCTCAGCATGAAAACAGCAGTTTGACACTGACTAAATCTGAGCAGAGGAAGAGAGATGGATGTTAGGCTGCAATGGACCACGATTAATGCCTTGAAGATGTTATACCGTGTGTGTTCTCTCATCTGAATAGCTGATCGCTGCGACAGTTGCCCCAACATGATACCAATTTCCAGCAAGTTTCGAAACGATCAACTTTTCAGCAAAAAGCAATTTTACACTTCTGAAGAGGGTAAACTTTTTCAGAGAGACAGTTCGTTATGATAAACTTTGGCATTGCACGCTACTTCATCTAAAAATTGGAAAGTGACGGGGACATTTGCATGATCCCGACTGTAAGCATCCACCACAAAGGCTCTCAGCTGATGCACTTCGAGTGCAGCAAATCCTTTTGTGCAAAAGTCTGAAGATTATTTGCAATAAATCCAAAGTTCTGCATTCAAGATAGAAAGGTGTAAATAAAGCTGAAATCATGAGGAAAAATTGCTCACCAGTAAACCGTCAAAACTGCTCTAACGCAGCTTCTCAAGTCTGAATATTGGCTGCTTTTCTAAATCTTGCACGATAATTGGGGGCTAATATTTAGTCAAATGTTAAAAGCATCTGTCAGAGGCTAAACCTTTCACCTGTGTGTCTGTGCCGCTCCATAATTAGTCTTAATCCAGAGCCATATAACAAACTAAATGCCTGGAGTAGGCTCTGAGCCACTGGTCCTTAACCTTTTCACAACGATGAAGCAGTTGTCATGGTGATGATACTCCTGCTGCTGAGCTCAATGTAATTAGCACATGGCTAATTAGCATATTTACACAAACAGGCTGGTTTTTAAATGTTGCTGCTACATTTATATGTCAACTTAAATAAAATATTTCATGATGTAACAAAGTAAATTTTAATATATGAATATAAACTGTGTACCACCAATATAGCTTTGGTAGTGGGAACTGTGACCCCTTCCTAGCAAGTAGACAGTCCCATAGCGTTGATGCATTTTCCAGCAAAGCTTTAATGCATTTACGGTCCTACCTAAATGATTAGTATTTAGTATTATATAGTTACTGTACTAAAGCATTGCCAGGCCTGGTAGCATACTTATGCAACTTTAATTTTGATCTGAAATGAATCCAAGAGGACCCGACTCTGAGGTAAAGCTTTTCGGGTGGCGCATGCAGAAGCTTCTGCATTCTCAGCCTAGTTCCAGACGTACAGAAAGGCCAGCTGTTCATTTCAAAATCTAAATATAATACAAACTATACTCAGCACATTTATTCTGAACACGTTTTAAGATGGCTAGAAGCATGATGCTAAAGTGTACGTGATTCATCTTCTTGTCTAAATCTATTTTAAACATTAATTAAGTACTTAGCTCTTCATCCTACCCCCACAGCGATGACGACCGGGTCGCACAAACTGTAAAACCATGAAGCTATGAAAAGTGAACCTGATGTACCAATGTAAAGTCACGTAGTTGGAAATTTTCCTGAAAACTCCAACTCATTAGGCACAGCCCGGTGTTTCAGACACATCTAAGCTCTTAACACCTGTCCATTTAATGTTTCTTCAGTGGACACTCACAAACATGCAAATAAGCTCTCTGCCTTTGAACACCTGATCTCAAAGTTAATCTGCCTGAAGGCATGGGACCTTGTCATCCCCAGCATGTCACCTCAGCAGCCCAGACCCTCTGTCTCACTAACAAAGTTGGGCCTGTACCATTTTCTCTCTGGCATGGCTGGCAGTTGTCCTATAAGACAAGGTCAACATCTAGCTCCAATTCCTGGACAGTTTAAAGGACAAACTGTTGCAAAATAGCAGGTTTTTTTGCTCCCCCTCGAAGGTGCCATCAATACCCTATAAATAAATGTGATCCTCAGCCTAGCATGCTTGGCTCTCATGATGTAATCCCTTTATAACATACTTATTTAAGGTCATTCATTTACCTCCAACCTGGCGAACTAATTTCCATCATTACCCAGATCAGTTTTCTACATCTGTGCATGTCCAGGTTAGCAAAAACAACAACATGGTTGTTAACCAAAAATGTTTTGGTTTTTTTTTTGTCAGAAAGGGAAAATGTGTTAAAAGAAGGCTATCTTGTATATTGTTCTTGAACAAAAGGTGTGTTTTTACATGCCAGTGATAACAGATTGGGCGATGAAAGGCGAGGACTGCATTGTATTCTGCTCTTGAACTAGAAATGGAGTTTTCTGATTCTTTTTTGGTACATTTTATGAAGGTTTTCTGTTTTTATGACTGTTTAACACAGAAGAGTCTTAAATAGTCTCCGAAGACAACCTAACTTGTACAATTCTGACCTACTGACATGGAAAAAAATGTAGATGTTAATCATTTGGAGTGCACATGCTCTATATACCTCAATAAGTCCAAGTATACATTTCAGGCCCTACTTTCAGAAACAAGGGCAAGGCGATATTAAACAATAAAACTAGGAGAACTGTGACATGTTTAAGGAGCTATTTAGCTCTCAGCCCTGCCCCTGATAGACAAAAAATAAATAAAAAAGCAGGGAAAATATTTATACTGAATGACCTGCTTGCCCCAATCTTAACTTTACAAAGAAATAAGCAACTTGCAAAGTTCAGCAAACTTGATTGGTATTAATGTTTAGCTCTGGCTCTGCAGCTTCAGGTTAAAGGTCCAATGCTCTTACAAAGTTTTTAATAGCCATCTAAGACAGCAGAAGAACATAATGCCAGGCCAAGCGCAATACAGACGGTAATTTGTAGATAAAAGCATAGTTGGCGTGTTGCTGCGTACAGAGCAGAGATGCTCCCTCTGGCTTTCACTGTAAGCGGGGTGCAGTTCACTCCATCTGCTAAAAGGTCAGCTTCTCTGAAGACTGAGACGAGCCGTACCCAGAGGACGACTGGGGGGAAGTAAGGGAGACAAATGTATGGACACGCTCCATTTCACTCAGCTCCACAACTTACAAATACCACGCACAGCAACAGAGTGCAACATTAAGCGAAAATGGCTGCTGCTGCCACCGTGTCCAATATCAACTCTACGCGTGTTTTTGTATTCTCCGGGGAGTTACGGGGAGACGACCTGCTGCCGAGTCAACGCGCCTGTTGGAAACAGGCAAACAAAGCATGTGCCAGATGAGCTGACATTTTCTGCTCTCCAAAACACCAATTTAGGCTGGCAGTCTGAAGCCAGGCCAGACGCACCCCCTCCCCTCCTCCAGCGGCCGACCTGTCGGCGGGCGGCACCACCTGGCTGACTGCTCGCTCTCTCGGCTGCTTCCCGTTTCCGACACGCTGACAGCCCGCTCTGGCTGCCAACGCCACAACACCGCCATTCCTGGCCTCCTGTCTGCGCTGACATCCTACAGAAGCAGCAGATGACCAGATGGGATTCTGGGAAAATGCACAGCAGTTATTTCTGCCTGGAATGTTGTCAAAACAGATTAGGAATTAAAACAGAAAAAGTAGCCTGTGCCGAGTTATCATGGCAGGAAGTTGGGGATGCAAATTCCTCTCATACAAGCTTCGTTATATCCATCATTAAAGCTTGACTTTACAAAATGATATGAATCATTTTATAAAGTCTGGATGTGATCTTCATGTGATGATCACATCCAGGTTGTTGGAGACAGGAGGCCAGACTTTCAGACAGGGTAAATTTGACACCAAACTACACAAACTTTGTATGAATAGTCTTAAATGCCAATTCTTGTCTCCTTTTTTCTTTTGCAAGCCCTCATTTGGCGTTTCCACCATCCTCATTAGGTCATCCAAGGCAGAAAAGGCCGCAGTTAGAGAAAAATCCTCGATTTCCTCCCTGATATGGATTGTATTGGCGCCATTACTGGCCAGCTCCATTTCCGTGGAGAATATCCATCCTGGTTCTGTCATGATCTCAGAGATTGCCAAACATTATGTCTCGTCTCAGCCTGTCTGCGGGTGCACAAATGTCTGTGTCTGAGCTCTCAGCCGTTTGCCCTCCTCCATTTTCATGGTGCCTTGAAGGTAAAACCAAAGCAACATATCAAATGTAGCATGCTTCTCCAAGCCAATCTCACAGAGGGAATTCAAGTCTGTAATAAAAAATACTTTCAATCATAAAAGCTGCAAAATATCCACAACTATTGCACCTCTTTCCTGAAACTTCTTTTACAGGCTTTCAGCCACTTGCAGCTTAGAAAACACGCCACTTTGGCAGCTGTTTGCTGAAAAGATAAGAGGTTGGAATTACCGGTACCTAACAGTCTTTCAATTAATTATTTTACCCACCAATCTAAGCCGCTGATTATTATCTCAACTAAAATGTTCTGTCTAGACTTTCTATTACTTAAAAATACATCAAAAATGGCAAATGCAATTCCTAAAGTACAAGCCCTTACATGTAAAGAATGTGATTCGACTGAAGAATAAAAGATAACATTTTCTGTTAAAAAGACATCTTGGCTCAAAGTGAATGTTTGACTAAAAAATGTTCAAATGTCCTGCAGTAAGTGCACTGCAGACTGACAGAATAATGAACAAATCTAATTAACCCAATGGAAACGATGCAGAAATGATGGCATTAAGTGCTCATTAAAGCTAAACTGTGCATGTTGTACATCTGAAACTTTTCTATAACAATGTGGTTGTAAATTTGATCCTTTGGTTGTATACAACACTGCCCAAAGGCCAGCCTTCATTTCTTTATATAATCAGTTTCCAGGCAGCACAAGTGAAGAGAATTACAGAAAGGTGTAAACATAAATAGAAACAATACTTAATGTGATTCAGGCATCTTCTCTCCTCTTAGAAAAACCTTCTTTTAATGTCTATAGTAGTCTTCAGGAGCAGTTTTCCATCAGTGTGATCCCACGCTGATTCAATAAGGTCAAGGCTTCATAAGACCCGTCACCACCCATTTTCAGTCCAATTCTTCATTACTATGACTATGGCTTCACAATTAATCTTTTTTAAATATAATTGACAAATCAAAACGTTCCAACTGCAAAGGAATAAGAACTTGATGAGGTGAGCCACATGTTTAATTTAAACATCACATTCAGCTGTGATGTTACATTTTTAAACCTCACTGTCATGTATGGAAAATTAGTCCACAAAAACAAAACACAGAGGACAGAAAACAGTCCAACTTTTGAAAAGTCCTGATGAAGTGAATAATGGGGGTTTTACTGGCTGCAGTTGCCCTTAATATCCTTAAAATTCTTAACTTAGGAAATGTGTTGCCGTAAATAAAACCTATGAAGAACAGTGGATCCATTTGAGTCGTAATATAAGCTTAAAATATTAAACCCACATTATGACACCAAACTACACAAACATTGTATGAATAGTATTAATGATGGCACATTCAGCTGATTCAGCTGCATCTCCATCATGGGCATGAAATTCTCAGCACAACGGGAGTGTCTCAATCTTTACCTCCCAGGAAGAGTTAAAAAAAAACACTGATTCCTGTCTGATTTTCAGGTGGTTAAAGCCACGTTTCCCAACATGTTGGATGAAGCGCGCTCACATGACTTTAGCTTTTACTACAAGGACAAAGTATAAACCTGTTCTAGAGAAAATGTCAGTGTTTTGAATCTTGCAGTTGGCAAGTGAAGCATGCATGTGTCAACTCAACATGCTTGCAATGAGAATGACTTCTATGTCTGATGGAGCCTCATCAGAAATGGTTGCTGTGGATGGATGAACAGTAAATGGATCAAATGAAAGTCCAGATGGATCTCACGTCTCTAGGCTGCTGTTTTTTTTTTTTTTTAATTTCCAAATAACATCACTGTCAAATACTTCTGCTGCAGACGGTGTTCTTAGGCCTGACGCTTGTCCAGTTTCTTCAAATATTTTAGGGACACACTGCACACCATGCTGAGATATGCCAAGTTATCAGCTTTTAGCTGTTTGGGAATCACCATGTATAGACACAAATACTACTTTATGCCAATCAGACTGTTAGTTGCCATCTGTTACAAAGACGAAACTTTTTTTTTTGTTAAGTTTTGTGTTATGTGTAGACACAGAGCTGTTTGTCCTTTAAGGAATTTCTCATTTTTATTCATTACAAGCCTGCAGCTCTTCTTTAAGCATATTGACCAAACGAGTGTCTATTTTTGCTTCCATTTTCCAGCAGAGTTGACTGTTAGTTTTATGAAACTTTAATAAACATGACATTAGTGATAGAAGACTAAACCATAAGAATGTCTTGCTCCTTAGAGGAAATGTGCGGCGACTGGCAGGGCACTGAATCATTTTACTCACTACACGTGTAGTTTTCTAAGAATCCAAGCATTAATTATGGCTAGCTATATTTGGTGCTGACAAATATGCATTTAAAAGCATTCTCATGATAGTTAATCAAGTGTGTGTGTGTCTCTGACCTCCAGTAGCCGGGTCTTGTCGTATTCTCTGCGATGCTGGTAGATGCACTGGCTGAGAACAGAGTACAGCCTCTCCAGCTGCTCCACGCTGTAGCCTTGACTCTTCTCCACCACCAGATCCAGCAGAGCCTGAGAGAAGAAAAAAAATCTATTAAAAATAACATTAAAGTTTTATTTGCCTCAAACTTCTTAGAAGCGCATACCATACATTATTCCTGTGCACAGACGCGCGATAATGATACAGACGAAAACAGACAGTCGCACAACGCCGAGCGACCTGTCACGCAAGCAAAGCGTGGCGGTCGCTGCTTGCAGGTGCAGCATTTGGAGGTCAGCTGTATTCAAAAGCAATTAAGATCAGACTGACAGCTAATTAAAGCTAATCATAATTAGAAGCAAGTTTACATTTCACTGCTACTTTAATTAAAACATTCTGAACAGTCAAAGACCCTTTTAATTGACCTGTTCCTCACATTTTACCCTAGCCAAAGTCAGTGTGAGTATGTGGGCCTATTCAAACACAGCCGCTTATCAGAATGCATGAGCCAAGACTGCAAAAGGCACAATAATTAATGTTATCATCCCTGGCACAAGGCAAACATGGAAAGCTCCACAGCTACGACCCGGTGCATATGTGAGCGAGGAGAGACAGTGACCGTGTACAAAGCCCACAAAAATCAAGGCGAGATCTTGATTAATAAGACATGGATGTTTGTCGGAGTCTCTCATCAGTGAACATGTGAGCGGTAATTACAGTGAACAGAGGAAAAATTGCACAGGCAGAAAGGTTAGCACTGCTTTAATCACCGTTGGCTATCTGACAATGCTTTCTGGGTAAATGACAGTCGGCTTGATTAAAGTCAAAATAAGAATCTTTTATAAAGAGAAACTTAAGTCCAATGCATGAAAAATGGAAATGTGGCCTTAGAAACAATACGCTTTACTTTTCAGAGCTCTGATAGGTCATGAGCAGGCTGTGCATTTCAGCCGTTGAGGATAAAATTGTAAAAAAATATCACAGCTGATGCAATATAATTCCATTACCATCATAAAAGTGAATTAGCCTTTTCTTTGGTTACCTCTTATTAAGCAGCACTGAGTTTGAGTTTTCCTCAAACACCAGGTTGAATTTAAGCTGCTCTCTTTTATCTTTTCAGCACAATGACTTAAAGTAATTACAGAGAGAAAATGAGGTCTTTTTGTAACACTAGAAACCTTAACAGGACTTAAAAAGAGAAATGTCTCCCCCTTTTTAATATTAGACTCATGGATGTTATTTCCATTTGCAACAAGCCATCATGAATGCTTTCAGGATGTGCATTTAGAAAAGCAGTAGTATCTGAATACAAATGAGGAAGACCATTACACATCTTCCTTTATTGTATCACAGGCAAGTTTCATTTTCAGTACTTTTTCAGCTTTACTTCCAGTCAAAGTTTATCACACTGAAACGCCTGGAAGCATCTCTGAGTAGATTATACCTTTTAAACATTCCCACCTCCATAACTTAATCTGCCTCAGACATTAAAAACCTCCTCCTAGCCAATCTAATAACACCGAGTCCCGTCTGAATGTTGGCTATAAAAACATGCAAAGAAAAGACCCCCATGATATACATGCAAAAATCAAATATGTAGCAGTGATCAGCATCGCAGTCACCTGCAGAAATGAAGCCTCCTATATTGAGCTCATTTTACTGCCATCTTCTTTGTGCTTTATCATCAAAGCACATCTCAGGTTCTATAATTTCAATCCAGCCACTAGAGCTCATAAAAAAGGCCAAATGAAGCACATCACAGCGAGATGCCATTTTTAACAACTCATGCATAAAAGTTCTAATTAGCGTCATTACAGCCCATCTCACATGTATGGCCGTGTATGACACTTCTCTTCATGAAACCACCAATGATTTCATTTCCATTTACAGTACAGAGTACATTTCAGTAGCGTATAGAGCACATCGCCTCCATTATCATCCATCCATTTCCCAAACCTCAGCCATTTTTAATGCATTACAGAGCCACTCTCAACCTTGTCTTCCATCCTGTTTCCACAACAATTTCTGCTTCTAGTTTGTCCTGTAATTCCCTTTTTTGTTCATGTCATACCTCCTCCTCCTCCTCTCTGCATCCCCTCGTTTCGCTCTCCTCTTACCAGGCTGATTGCAGCGTGTGCTTCCCAGCCTTTGTCGGGCTTGATCAGGATGTCGCAGTCAGTGTGTGGTAAATGGTGTGAGTGTGTGTCGTACACGGGCTCAGTGACTGAGTGAGCTCACAGCACACAAAAGGGCAGTAATCCCTTCTGTTAAAGACTACTACTGACATGGGCCATTTAACCTCACCCCGTCTAAACTCCCTGCTCCATCTTCCCCTCCCCATCTTTACTCGCATCACTTTTTTGACTCGCATCTTTATCCCTGAAGGCTTTAAAGCCGCAGACAGAGGCCGTGGATTCAGAGAACAAAGTAGAATAATCTTGTCTAGAGAAACTTACAACTGTAAATTAACAAAAGTTGGAAGGATATGGAAAAAAATCTTCTGAAAAAAAGACAAAAAAGACTGACTTCTACAGTAAGAAAAGCAGTCTTATGTCCACCTTGTCAACAACTATTGTCAACTTCTCTGGGCTCAGAGGAATCTAGAATGGACCATCATATAATTGGAAAGATGTACTGTCAAATAAGTATCCAGATCTTGTTTGGAGGGAATGGATGCTGTTGGGCCCTGGCCAAAGATAGATAGGAGCATCCAGAATATTTACCAATAACAAATCCAAAAACTCAGGCTGTGCAATGATGAGGGGTTCACTGCCCTTAGCGATGCTAGTTTACATCTTTGCTTTGGATGTCCATCATATGTTCCTCTCTGTAAATGACCGCGCTTGACCACATTCTGCTCACATTACAATGGAATAGTTGAAGGTGGTAGAGGAACTAGACTGGTCTACCTGCAGTCCTTACCTACACTCGAGAATGTTTGACTAAAGAAAAAAACACAAAACACTGAAAAGACTGTTTAGTTTTTGCAGGAAGATTTAAAAAAAAAAAGAAAATAAACACCTGAACCCCTGATTTAGTCTGAAATCATGAGTGTGGTGTAAATATTTATAGCCATGATGTAAAACAGAAGGTTTGTATTTGGACTATTTTTGCAGCATGGATGTACCATCTTATTTCCACCTAAAATTTGTGCACTTTCATTTTCAGATTTAGGTTGCTAATTATCACACAGATTTGGTGTGAGAAAAGATGAAACTGCATCTTAATTACTGACAGAGGAAATTCCAACGGTAGACTGACTAAGGGGGGGATCATGAATTTGAAGCTTGTAATAAATGACGACAATTATTTGTTGATGTATTCATGTGGAAAAATGTTGCTGTGATCAATTCTAAGCTTTAGTATGTTGCACACAACAACATTTCTCATGCAAACAAGCTGTGAGCATGCAGACTGCAGCTGACTGCTGTACAGTAAAGAGTCTTCTTTGATCACTGAATGCTTTTCTGGCTATATGCATGAAGTGTGTGTTTAAAGAGGGGGAGCCTTGCTCAGCACTGACTGAGAGCGAAGGGTTAGCAGGCAGCAGGGAGCTTTAAACCCAACGGTCTCTGTCACTGGGGACGCTATTAAGCCTTGGATGTGTGCTCTAAGAGAACAATTCACCCCCTTCTTCCTGTCTTCACTTTTTCTTTTCTTTGTCTGAAGCACAAGCAAATGTATGAATTATAAATGACACTGGTTTGTTTGTTACTATGAAACCCATGTGTGCCTTCAGTTGAGGCAGAGAGTGGATGTGGCACTGCTGGGTGATTTGCTGATAGTGGGGAAAAAAAGTCTGTGGCTGATGATGTGGTTTACGGGGCGCTCGGTCACACAGGTAATGCAATATTGATAATGTTCTAAGGGTCAGAGACAATCGTGATAAATCATATTACTGAAGTCCCAGCACATTAAAATGAAATGGGTTCCACTGGCCGCGTATAAACTACTGCTGGGGTTGAAAATTCATCCTGAATATTCAACGTCTGCCACGTCTTCATTTGACAGCTGTGAACTCTCGTTGAGTGTAAATTAGGAGGAAAAAAAAATGCTTTTAATATTCAGTGGTGAGACATTTCTGATGGGTCTTCATTAAATCATGTAATTTCATGTAATAAAATCAATCCACTGATATTGTAAATGCATTGTATTCATTAAGTACTTAACTATGTGGCCTCATGTCAGTGCATTAGTGTCTTTATGCACTTTGACTTGTCGGACTCGGTCTACATGTCCTGAGATTTGTCCAGCATTTCAGCAACTCAGATAATGAAACTGTTGGATTTTAGAGAGGAAGAGGGGGAAAAAAGGTCAAATGAAAATAAATGTATATAATAAAATAATAAATCGAAATGTTATCATAGTCACTGCTGCACAAAGATCAATAGAAGAGTTACTTTTAATCAATGGAGAGCTTACAGCGGGTTTCCTGGGCAGGGGACAAATCGAACCTTTCTGAGGCTATAATCTAGAAGTCAATCCTGGTTTAATAAGCGCCTTTACTGACACGTCTTAAAAATTAGATCTGGGGAGAAGCGCTGGGCTGATAAACTGGTCTGACTGATGCAGTTCATTAGTTTATCTCTCAGCTTCAAAAACATCCAGCAGCTCAGTTCATGGTCACGAGGGACCTGAATATTTTTACATTACAAAATAGTTATGGCAGCATCAGTTCTAATTACCCAATGTGACTACAGCAAAAAGCTAAATAAAAAGGAGGAATGAATAAATGAAATAAACCTGATAAAAATGTAACTTGATGAAAAATAAGTGATAAGCAGGTTACAGGAAATAAATGTAATATTTGACACGTTCAAGATGGCAGAGATCCAATAAAAAGAGATGCTTCTTTTTTCTTCTCACATGCAGTGCAGCCTGGAAAAGTATTTCCATGGATCATGCTGACCATGCATTAAGCATTTCAGACAGTCTGTATTATGAGAATACGCTTGTGGAATAAACAAAACGTATATAAAGCTTGGGGAGGGGGCTGAAAGCATTGCACAGAACTGAAGCCGTCAGGTGATGCTGCTCATTACCATGAAGCTTCTTTCATAGCATCAGAATAGAGTTTAATTGGAAGTAGAGAGTCAATAAAAGACACTCAGAGGTCTGAAAGTGATGTTAGTAAAATTGAAAACAGTTTCAAACACTTAATTCACAGCTCTACTCCTTTTACCCTGCTGATAAACTGTTAAATGTGAGCGCATATTAACAAAATCGTGTTTGCTTCAAGTGACACGCTAAACAACTGCATACCAAAAATCCAAAACAAGCAACTATTAAGTTGACAGAAGTGAATCCAAGCATTTAAAATACCATTTGCATGTAGTGTGCAACTAATCGAGTGTACAAAATCTTTAGTTTACATAAGCCGAGGGCTGAGTGAGAGGCGCAAGCAGGTCACATAAATCACAGTGAAGGCTTGGCTTGACGGCAAACTAGCGCGAAATATGACGGCAATAACCGACTGGTGTGTTTGTCATGTGCAAGTTATTGACACAACTGGTGCTCACGTGCGTGGCCAAGAGGCACAGCCTTGGGAGGGCAATTACATGCAAATAGCAGCACTGTCAGGACCATCAGTGGGAATGAATGAAAATAAAAGAAGCACTTCAAATGCCATCTATTTTTATTGACAATCAAACCACAGTCCAGCACCACTATTACCCCGTTCTCTTTTGAAAAGACATGTAGTGCAGCCACTTCGCCGAAGGGGCTGGTGCCGTCATTACAGCTAGAAATGAAGTAAGATGACAAACTGAAATGGGGCTGTTTCTGTTGACAGGCTTTTCAGAAAAAGGAAATCCTGACATGCTGTAAAAGCCGAGCATCAAGCCAAAAGACTCCATACTGAGCCAGCTACAAGAAACACTTGCTTTTTTCTGAGCATAAAAGCAGCAGAGCAGACGATTATCTGTGTGTTCTTGGTAAAATGGAGGAAAAATTGCCCAGCCAGATTGGATTTCTTGTTACTAAATTCTCATCTGCAAGCCTCGGCGCCACTTCTCCAAACCCATCTGTGGACAAGTGTCTGATTCTTGATGAAAGAAAACAGCTGAGGATGAGAGACAGTTTGGAGAAAGGAGAGAAACGAGCCTCTGGACCCCGTTTATTCAAGCTGAGGAATTCATTTTGATCCAGACAGCGTCAAGCATCATTTCAGTGAAACTGGCAATGACAGAACTTGATTTTACTAAGTGAATGCGAGCAAATAACTGCGTCGTGGCTCTGAAAGGCTGGATGTGAATAGTGAAATAATACCACCTCTGTCCTACAAGATTGGAGGGTAAAGTCTGTGAACAAACTCATAACACTTTGACGGCATTCAACTCCAGAGAGATTTCAGAGCCTCTTCCATCAAGTTAAAAGTCAGGAATAATGAGCCCCCTACAATCAATGAATGCAACTGAAGAGAAGAGAAACAGTGCAGCGCTCGCTGTGTGAGGCCTAACACAAATCAGGCAGCTTGCCAGTTCCAGCCCTGCCAGCAAATATCTGCTTAAATGGTGACTCTCATCCCGCGCACCGGAAATTCAATTTGTTCCGTAAGCCTGGGAAGAAAAAGCAATTATTCACAGTCCCCACTTTTCACAATCTGCTTCTTTAAGATATATCCCTTCTTCCCTACACTAACAAATAAACCCCCAGATTAGTGCTGCGTGTGGCTGTTCATAGGGGCAGCCAGTGGAAGCACATAGATTAAGCCAACTAAAAAGCTTGTCAATCAGATTGAAAGGGAGTGTCAGGCTCGCGAGGGGAGATGTGTACCCCCACCGTCCCAGTAGGACATGCGTAAAAGCCACTAGATAATGGTTTGATAGCTGGATGTCACTTTGGAGCATGCGGAAGAGAAGTACGCACATGTCAGAAGAACACTTCTTTTACACCAATTACACTACACAGAGCGCTCTAAAACTAACACCCCCCCCCTCCCAGTCTGATCAGCTGGAAGTGCTGTCAAGGGAGCCCACTGAGCCGAGGCTCCAATTTACACTTGGGGTATTAGGTGGGACCCCAGCGTGACAGTGCAAAGCACCGCCGAGATGGATGGCATGCTTCCTGTTACTTGAACACATCCTGGCACGAGCTGGTGGATCTAGTGGGGCAGAGAGAAGCTCATGTTTGAGTCATAACCCTGTTTCCTTCAAATTTTACAGGAACAACACCTGTTGATGGAGAGATGTGAAACTGGCCCACCCCGGTAATTGGCCTCCTCCTAAAGATTCAAGTAGCCGGAATAGGAAATGGTGATGGCTGGGAGCTGTGGGAGGTTGACAGACGGTGGCATAAATGGAGGATGAATGGAAAGGAGGGATAAGCTTAAGAAGTTAGGAGTTATCCATCTGAGAAGGGCAGTGTGACAGCATCAGCTGCAGAACAGGCCTATGGTTGTGGGGGGAGCTTAAGGCTGGTCACCCATGATTGCATTTCCCCATCCTCCACACCTTGATTCCCATTGCACCAAAAAACAATTGGCACATTTTCTGTTGTTGAAGCCCTAATAGCATTAGCTTCCCCACCCCTAATACACTCGCCTGCTCACTTCAATGTTTGCTATACAAAAAATAGATGCAGCAGGTTTCTGCAATGTGCATATTTCTTTCTGACATAGTATAAGATGGGATTTAACTACTACTAGTTTGCTAAATTAACAATGGTTTCCCTATGCAGAGGAAACTGGCCCAAGCCAAGACCACCGCTTCCAACACAGTCAGACTGAGGGAAGCAGGTGCACACACAGTCCACTTCTTTCTTCGTTTGCATATACAATTCTCCACCAAATAGGTGATTTAACAGTTCATTGGATGCAATAAGTGACCAATCAAGAGTATAACAATGAACCAAAGCTGCTTCCATTACAGAAGTAGAGAAACTTTCCACCCATGTTGTCAGCATTCTAACACATTTGAATTTAAAACAAAAACCTTTTTTGTTGTTTGTTTTGTTTTTCCATTAAAACTCCTTTTTATTCACAATCCAAGTCTAATAAATGAAAATGAAAATGTGACACCACAAGTACAATACGGGCTGAAAGTCACACATTCCCATTAAAGGCGGGAAAAATCAACAGTCAGCGAAATAAGTTGAAACTGACAAAGTTAACAATAATTACAAGTTTTGACAAAAATCGTGACACTGATTTTAAACTGTGGTACAACAGAAATATAAAAAACAAACCAACAAAAATAAAAACAAGCAGAGCAGCATAATGGGGCTCCTGAACTAAAATTTTTATTGAGCAACACTTTGAGGCAATCATTGCAATCAGACTTCTGCACCCGTTAACAGGTACTTTGGTCCACTCTTCATGAGCAGGGTACCTCCATTTGCCTGGGTCAGTTTTTTTTTTATTATTATCATCATCATCATCATCATTACTTTTTAAAGCCACACTTCAAAATCAATGTTTTATTTGACTAAAGTGTAATTTAGAAAATTTTTGATTATTATTACTTTTTCAGTTTCTTGTTATTTGAATTACTATTGTGAATACAGCCTTTTCTTTAATGAGAGTGTGTGTAAATTTTCAGCCAGTACTGTAATCTATATCTTTTAAACATTGATTTGCTTCTGAAAGGCAAGTCACTTAACACACATGCCCTTTTCTCAGTTTTGGTATTCAAAAAGTGAACGTGGACTAAGCCACGAACACTTCTGCCTTTTTTTTCCTCACTAAGAGTGCCTGTTACATAATTTATGTTGCTGAATTATTTAATTTGCTGAATTATTTTTGTAACGTACGATAACATCGCAACACGCTGCGTCAACATGTTTTTCAATGGTTGAAATGCCTGAGACACATCACGTTATGGAGATCAGAAAATGTCTTTTCCCCATAAAAATGTTGATCTTTACTTTGATATGGAAAATGCCGCTACCGCCAACATTTCTGCTTTAAATAAGCTGAAACATGGCAAACAAAGAAAAAAAAGAAAGAAGTTTTAGCAGAAATATTTATTCAACAGTGCAACTACCCTGCCATACTAAGAGAAAGTGTTGATATTAAATAAATGATCAATAGCTTGTGTCTGCTCGCAGCACACAAGCCACTAAAAATCAATGTCCGGCTGCTGTGAATTTACACTTGAAATAAGGTATAAAGCAGCTCCGTAGTGAAATTAGATCCAATACCTGCTGCAGAGTCTACAAACCACATGTTTATTCTGTGGTGGATCAGAGTCAGATCTCCAGTAAAGTCTTCAGGGGTTTGGGGTACAGATTCTTGCAGTTACCACAACAAAGCGTCATGGGGAGGAAAAAAAATGTTTTTCCACAATGTTATTTTTATGTTCCCCAAACCAAAGTTAGAGTAAAATATACCCATACTGCACCTAGATAGTAAAAATCATTTGAAAAAATGTTTACCAAAAGTCGCTGGTGGTCAACCACCACTGGAGGATGGGGTGGGACTGGTTGCGGTTCTTCCTCTGCCCTTTCGGCAGATCTTTCCAGTGGCTCTGATGTGCTCCACTTGCTTGTCTTCTCTTTGGAACCATCTATGAAGAGATTAATGTTTAGTTATGATGAGAAAATTTGAAAAAAGTGAGCCAATAAGATTCAAGGCTGTGTGATTGCAGCCAAAATAGCCTAAAAAACATCACTAAGCCAATTTGAGGGTCATTTTGCTCATCTAAATAAAGACTACGAGACACAATCTGTACAATTTAAAACGTGCAAACTGCCATAAACCTAAAGATTAACACGATATACAACAGTGTGACAAAAAGATCCATTTGAAGCTTTAACAGCCAGTGAAGTGAGCACTCCTTCACATCTGGCTTCCTGTCCATTTCTAATAGTGTTTATAAAAAAAAGGCTTTGATGGAAACAAAGGGCCTGGCGCAGCCGGTAATGAGAGTGGAGGCGGAGCAGCTGAGTCGTCTGCTGAGTAAAGAGCCACGGTTTGTTTGTTCCGTCGTCTGATCGTGCCTTCCTCTGATGGCTTAAACAGGTTTTATCAGCACCATTTCATCAGCCTTCTAGCTGGCCTCTGCTCATAATATTCTGACCACAAGACAATAATCAAACACACAAGTTTTTTGTTCATCTGCGACTTCTAATGCAGTTTTAAAAAAAAAAAAAAAAAGAAAAAATCTACGTCTGAGTCGGAGTTTGAGGGGGCTTTCTTGATAAAAATGTATCATGTGTTCCTTTGCTGGCAGTGTAGAGGTTTACAAACATCTTAATGTACTAAAAAAAAGGAAGAAATGGTCTTTGTGCTTAAACATGCTTCTATTCAAGCTTTATACCTTCTTTATCCTGATCTTCCTTCGTTTCTGTAACTGGCCCACCATCCAGGGGGTGTTGCTCCTGAGTCAGTTCACTTTCGCTCATGTCTTTGTGCTCTTCCTGCTCTGGCTTATTGCAGCCCTCAGCTGTGCTCTGAGGAGTCCTTGTGTCAGCCTCACTGCTCCTCTTGAGGGTATGCAAGTCCAGGCTGTCCAGAGACTCGGTTCCATTCACACAGTCCACTTGTGGAACTTGAAGGTCCTCTTTGTGTCCAGGCTGGACCTGATCATCTGAAGACTGGGACGTTTTGATCGAAGGCTGGCAGTCAGCCTGACTGGCCTGGCTGTGCCCCTCTGCATTCGGCTGCGTACTCTCACCAAGGCAGTGCGGCTTCACATGTTCTCCTGCGCTCTCTGGCTTTTCCTCTTTGGCTGCGGGCTCCTCCTGCTCCTCCTCCATGACAGGGTTTGGCTCCTCTCTGGCTTTGTCGGTATCTGGAGGGTCGGCAGGAGGCACAACCGGGGGTTCGCTGGAGCTCTCCTCTTCTGTGGATGGGACATGGGGGTGATGGCCGTTGGGCTGAGGATCAGCAGTGTCACAAGATGATTCCTCATCCTGTGTCAAACATGAGTCACTGGGCCCCGCAGCTTCTGCCTCTGCCTCTGGTTCCTCCTCTTCTTCCTCCATCCCCTTCTTGTAGATTTTCCTCTTCCGTATAATGCCACGCCCCCAAAAAGGTCGCCGGCGAACCTTCCGCTTTATGTGATCTATAATGAAGAGGAAAATAAAAAAAAGTAATAAGTAAACATACACAAACAAGACTGCAGATCATTTTAAGTCACGCAAGATGAGTCTTAAATGTGGCAAAACATAAAAAACTCAACAGGGCCATGAGAATTTTCTGTCAGCACCATAGCTTGCAAGTTTATTGCCTTCAAAAATTGGACATTTGGCCTTCTTCAGAGTGTAATAAACCATGGGTAACGGGGACAGCAGCTCTGCTGCATAGATGTCGAACACCAAAGACAACAGATGGTGCTTGGGGGATTTAAATGGAAGGAGAAAACCAGAGCCCGCTGTCTGAAAGGGCACTGAAAGTGTCATCGCAAGCAAGAAAGAACACTAAATGCAGTGAAGCTTCAAGGCATTTGACTTCATTTACTGTTTTTCCAAAGCACACACTGAGACGCAGACCAGAGCATCAAACTCAAAGTAAAGGGCAGCTGCAGAAAGCGTGTGGAAGAGAAAACACACAAGGACGGTTGCAAGTTGGTTTCCTGGGAAAAAGATTTGAATCTGGCAAAGCAGCGCAATGACTCGCCAAAGAACCACACATCCCAACCACAAAGAAGCAAAGAGAGAGAGAGTTGAGTCTCAGCCAGCATCTTTGACAACACATAGTTCTGCATTAATCTTTTACTAAGCAACTACCTCGAAAAGAAGAGCAAAGTGACAACTTTGCTTTCCTGTACGAGAGTGTGTGTATAAATGCGCTGAAGGGCAGGGCCATTACAACCCAGCAGACTCATTAAAAATCCATAAAGTCTGTCTTCGTCATTATAAAGCTGTGAAGGGACAGCGCAAAATAATAACATGCTACATAATCGTGGCGGCTTCAAGTTATTCAGAGAAGATCATAGCGTACTGTACAGATAAAGCTTTCTTCCACGATGCTTCTGATCATCTCCCTGCACCTCCTCCCCTAAAAGGATGTGGACAGACAGAATGACAAGAAATCACAATATATGCCTCCAAGTTTCCCGTCAAATGTCCCAACTTCCTCTGAAGCTTTCAGCTGGGTTTCATATTCCTTTGCTACAGCTGTGATTATGTGAATCAAAAGAAGGCACACAAATACTGTAGGTTCAACTCTGAAACCTACTGAAATTTACATTAGTTCAATCAGAAAAAGTCAACAAAGGGGAGGATGAGTTCAGGTGCTTCCTCTTTCATAACTGTTCTCCTGTTAAGTTTTTCCTAACCCGCTTTAAACTTTCCACCACACAAGAGGGAACTGAACACACTGAGAATTGGTTGATTATCTGAATTAGGCTACAAACATTTTTTAATGTATATTTCAAGAATAAAGCATTTGTACTCGTGTACCTTTGTCTCAGCCTCCTCTGCTGCTTCACTTCACCTCATACTGTCTCTCTGCTGTCAGTAAGAATTAAATTCTCATGTTACATCTGTTCTGCTCAAGAAGTGAAATCCATCTCTCCTGGTTATTTAAACTCACACCAGAATGCACTTAAGTGCTGCCTTGAAATTTTTACTGCATTTTCCATTTATTATACACAAGTGTCCAACGATCGCGCATACTAGGCAGTTCCCGGACTCTTATTTTTCCTGGAAACCCTTCTACTTGTATCTCCAAAAAAAAGATGCACCCTGTCCCTGCTGCCAAGCCCAGGCGGTTGTGCTCACACCACTGTCCATAGCTTCGTTGGTACACAATGCTGACTATCTGGAAACTGTGTTTTTTGGCACTCTGGGAACAGAAGCAACACTTTATGTAGGCATTCTCCTGGAAATACTTCAACATTAAATTAGCTCGATGGTGAATGAACATCACGGCCGAGGTACTTCACACCATCGAGGCCGGAACCTTACAAGTCCAATGTTCGGGACTCGTTTGATGAGAAATCATCTACATGGGCAAAATGGGACTCAATTTCCTCTTGAGACAAATTCATACCGCAAGCAAATGAGTGCAAAAATCAGCGTGTAAAGAAACAGGCACGCACAACGCTACCAGTGTTTCATCTGTAGTGGGAATGGTCCAACACTTTCTCTGCTCTCCAATTTGTGCCTGAAGAACATCTTTGCATTACACGAGGTTTGATTCAGAACCCTGTATCTGCTTAAGTACTTTGTGCAACCCCTGAGATTTGTCCAGGTGTCCTTAGGTGGGTTTTGGTGCCCACCTAAGGAGGGAGAGGACCCCAGATTGGGAACCACTGTACTATAATACATAACACTAATTTGAAAGATAAAGCAGTTTTCCATTTACATCAAAGTAGAGGAGCAAGAGGTTTAAAGAAACTCCCGCCTACCAACCACTGGCCATCATGCCTACAGTTGCTGTCAAAGCATCTCATGAGGGTACAGCGACTGCAGGCAGACGCAGTTTTAAGGTGGGATGCTGCTTTAATATTCGGTTCATCCTGATCTTATCTGAAGGGGAGAGGCAGCAGGAGGGTGTGCTATGCAGGAGGCAGACAGGTCTTCAGGCATGACTGGCACATGGGACAGTTGCTCAGTTATTACAGGATGAGAAGAGATACAGAAAGAGAACAAGAACAAAGAGGCAGAAACCAGGCCAGACATCTTGGGTATTTCTTAGTAGAGGCATCACATCAACTAATATTTTGTTTTTTGTGTGAGCTTGTCTTTTTTTTTTCCTTTCTTTTTTTAAGTCTAGTCAGAGTGCTCAATTTTGACCACAATTCTTTATCCAACCTTGACAACCCAGCTTTTGTCAAATGATTAGTCATGCTCTCGCTTTTTGAATCCCAGTAAAGATATGGCTTTGTTGCCTAAAGTTTTCTTTCAGTCATATAGTTAGAAAATGTTATTTACGAAAAATGCTAAAGAAAATCTTGACTCCAAGAAAAAGGACAAAATGGGCAATTTTTTGCTGACCCCTCATTTCCCTTTTTAACCCCCTGTGGATACATACTTTCCACAATCTTTTATTCCCCCATCACACAAACCAAAACAATCAATCTACAGTGCAGTGAAAGAGGTCTTACTGGGGTCAGCTATCACCATGAAAGCTATGAAACGTGCTCCTGGGGGAGGGAAAGGTGAGTCGGAGTGGCAACAAATGGCTCGTCATAGTCAGCTCTTAAATAATGCATGAAAACTGTTAGAGCATGAAGAGGCAACCACAGAAGGGAGATGTGAATGGGGGCGGGAGGACGTAACGGAGAAGAGAACCTGAACACTTCATTATAATTAAAAGTGCCTAACCCATACAAAATTTATGTCGCTGCAGAAATGTTCAAGCTGCCACCACACATACTTGCAGAGAAGCCTGTGTGCTCAAACATACACAAAACACACAAACAGCTATAACTTTTGATAGCTGTAGCACCAGGAGGGCACAATCCAAAGAGCTGTAAAGCAACTATTAAATAAATAAATCAGACCAGTGACAGCTATGGACAATTCTGCAGCATGCTTTATTTCCTAATGAAAAATCAAGGCCACATAATTGTCAGAGCTGCTTCAGATCATGCTTACTTTAATCCCCAGACCTGGTTAATATTTTAGTTATTCATGGGTTTAAATTCTGCCAGATCCCTGCCTAAAATCTGAAAAACAAAAAACATAGTTGTCTAATTAAATGTTCACATTTTACATAGTGTATTTTCTAGAGTCGCTCCGGAGTAAAAGTCGCACCAGTCAAATAATGAGTCATAAAAAAAAAAAAAAAAAAACATATACAAGTCGCACTGGACTTTAAGACGTGGTTTTCTGTAAAGAACAGCAAATAACAGCAAAGGAGCGCGATTTTTGGATTTTTCATATCCTTTTTGTAACAGCTAAAACTTCCCAATCACTCTGATTCCAAAGGTAATGGCTGTTAATGATCATAAACATCATAATTAAGAAGGATAATCATGGTTTTTGAGGATTTGTTCCAGGCAGTACAGCCAAAAAATGAACTCCTCACGCTATAAGGATGTTTTGGGATCTTTACCCTTGGAGCAGAATACAGGTGTCACAAGCCTAGAGCACCAACATGTGACATTAGACAGCAACGTTTACTCCTTGGCTCATGTCAGTCAGTATGAATTAACACTTAGAAATATGTTAGATTGTACATATTTTGATATATAGGTCGCAGCGGACTATAAGTCACACAAGCAGCCAAACTATGTAAAAAAAAGTGCGACTTATAGTCCAGAAAATACGGTAGTTATAAAATTCCCTTAAAGGAGCATTGTAAGAATTAAGTAGTGTTTTCACAACACCAGAAATTCTATAGTCGATACCAGTGAATTTTCACAGTACTCTATACCAAATTCAATACTGTGGTCAACTAAAAATAATAATAAAAAAAAAAACCCTGCAATAGATCCACCTTTATTAAATAATTCACCACTTTACAATGCAGAAACCTGAACTGTTTGCCAACGTCTTGCAATTTCAATCTTGATGGGAAAAAAACAAAGCAGCTACAGCTTTTATTGCCTCAAGAGCTTCAATATACCCACAACATACACAAAGCTAAACCTAACTGACTCAAGTATAGAGATTTGCAAACCTTTAATGAAGGGATCACTGCAAACTCTGGCGTGATGAGACTACGTTAAACCCTACAAAATGTTCACAAGGCCTTTTTTACCCGATGTCTTTTTTTTGTAAAATCCTTAACTCATTCGCCCTTTTTAATGTGTTCACGAGGAACCCTGAAGTAACCCTGATGACTTTTGGGATTTAGACAACTAGAACAGCCAAAAACAAACAAACAAATGAGGTATTTTACGGTGATTAAGAACGAGTTTGTTGGACAATCTGGTCTCCAATGACCTAGGTTGACCAGCACTTTATGTGACACACAACTACCGAGGCAAATGCTGCATCAATTAACTTCCTGGATGCATGGAGGTTAAGTGTAAGCAAGCTGTAAACGTTAAATTCTGTGCACTTAACCAAAATGCAATCATCTCATAACGACAAACCTGTTGTTCATTTCAAATAGTGACTATGATATCAATCTTTCATTTCCTATGAGGACATCTGCTTTTTAAATTGGGCAAATGGTTGAATATAAAGCCAGAGCTGTGTACTTTAAGGGTCAAAACTTAGAATAAATTATGCGTAGAAAATATTCCTGTGAAATTAAACAGCAATTCCAAGCCAACTTCAAAGGGAATGTATATTTAAGAACACATTCACACAACATAATACATACATTTATAAGGTCTTGCAAGGTTAATAATCATGGCAACTTCCAGTAGGCTTTAAACATGCATTCATCAAGAGGGCATGTACACCACTTACATTTCATAAACATTGTGAAAGGTTGTGAGACGTGATTATTAAAATTCATAAAGCTTCATCAATGCCATGCATGCTGAGGAGGCTTTACAGACATGACTTTCATAGAAAACCTCACCACTTTCACACTGTCCAAGATGAGGATAATCCCCATCAGTCATGTCACAAACAATTTACATAGATGTAACAATTATTAAAAGTTAATGATGCACTATTCAATGCCGATGAAAAACATTGACATGATATGGACTAAAAACAATTATTAAAACTACTCTTTAAAATATTTTCTGACATCAAAACGAATTCAGTAAATTTCCTTTAAGGAAAAGAAAGTAGATTTTGCATGTTAAATAGCATTACTATAAACAAGAGTCATCAGCTGTGAGATATTTTGTGCTTTATCTAATAGCCCTCCATCTAAACTAGTTTTGCGATTAATTGCCAGACATATGGCAGGAGATTTTTTTAACCAGGTCTTCCCTCTAATACCTGCCCTGTCAGAGGGTTCAGTCAATGAGCTTGTTGCTAGCTTTAATGCTAACATGCTAAATGTTATGGATCCCCTTACTCCCACTAAGGTGAAGGTTATTTCCGGAAGGAAAAAGTCTCCATGGAGAAATTCCACACTGGTGAAAAAATGAAGAAGAAAAACAAAAAAACAATGTTGTAAAGCCAAGCGCAAATGGAGAAAAAAAATCTACAGGTTCATTATGACATCTGTAAAGAAAAACTTCACTTTTACAATAGTTGAGTTTTAGATTAGTTGGACCAAAAGGCATCAGTGACCTCTTGACCCAGTATGAACCCACCAGACTCATTTGGATCCTGTCTTTTATCAGAGTCAGAACCAGACATGGAGAAGTTGCGTTCAGCTTCTATGCTCCACATGTCTGGAACAAACTCAAACACTGTATATTCAAATCCATGTTAAAGACCACCTGTTCTCAGCTGCATTTACATAGATTTTATTCAGGAGTTCAAATCTGCACAGCCTTTTTTCCGACACTTAATGTTCCCCCTTTGCTTTTATTTTAAAATCATGCTTTATTATTATTTTATTCTTTTACTTTTTAATGCCCTTTTCTTCTGCACCCACTGTAATGCTTTAAATATTTTATGTAAAGCGCTTTGAATTTTCGTGTACATGAAATATGCTATACCATACAATTAAACTTGCCTTGCTTTTCAGTAACTCTGTGACAGATTTTTTGATTAGCAATGACCTGTTCCGTCTAACTAACTGAATCTTTTTGACACAAAGGGTCCTAACCTAACCTCAACAGATGCTCTGTTGTTTACTAACCTACTTACGGCTGAAACTTTCTGCTGAATGTGTAGGAGCTATTTCAGTGTCCTTGTGTTGGCAAGGGTTTGAAGTAAGAGTTTCCATGGCAATGAGAAATATTTTCCTTGCCACCAGAGAATCCTTATTTGGTTATTCTATTCTACAAACTTGCATTTAGCCAACACTGGGCCAACACCAAGAAACGCATGCAGTAAAATCCAACATGCAATATCAGTGTGAGGCACATGGAAGAAGTCAGTGTGCAATTACAGTCCGTCGCACAAAGCTTGACCCACCCTTTACTGTTTTGCATTCAAGTACTCAGATTCAAAGGTTTTTGCTTTTTTTTTTTTTTTTCTTTTTCCAACCAATAACTCATTTCCTGCATTGTCATCCTTTACAAAAAGTAACTGTGCATTTCTGATGATCCTCTGGCTTTAAAAAGCATCATCAACTCTTCACTAAGACCAACTTCAAACAGGCCTGACTATCTAAAAAATTAAAATAATCCATCTCAGTTGTTTTTTGCTCAAAAGTTTTAATGGAAATCAAACAAAAACAAGTGATTATATTAAGAAATAGTTCTGTGAAGCACAAACTGATAAATGCCACTAGAGTTTAACCATTTATTAACAACAACAAAAAAAAACAAAAAACACTTGTTTGCGTTGCATGCACAGGAAATTTAATCCAAAATACTTGAACCGGGTGATTATTGACATTCTTTTAGGGTGAGATATGCCTTTTTCAGCCTTTTACCTGGAGATAATCACATCTAGCTCATCTGCTGCTCAGCCAAATCACTGAGACCAATGTGCAACCAACCAGGCTCTGCTTATGTTCCTACATGTAAGCAAGCGTACGGTAATCATGGTCAGGAGCACGATCCTGCATCCGGCCCAGCTTTTTGTCATTCTGTCTCGCTAGAATCGACTGGAGTTTGT
Organism: Atherinomorus stipes; assembly: GCA_023101725.1. Lineage (NCBI taxonomy): Eukaryota > Metazoa > Chordata > Actinopteri > Atheriniformes > Atherinidae > Atherinomorus > Atherinomorus stipes. The sequence continues at coordinate 1,350,772 of JALJCO010005173.1, forward strand.
GCCTCAATCTTGTAATATAAATGAAGTATTGATTGCCCCCATTCTTATCCCCTGGGACTGATGGGGAAGAGCTCAGAGTCTAGAGCTGTGACTCAGTCATACGACAACTCACATACTGTAAAATGCATTAGCAAGGTTAGTGTTTATAAAGAACTTGCCACTCAAAGTTAAAAACGACATGGTAGTCCATCAACAAGATATCCTTTAAGTTGCATTTTATCTTTAAAAAGATATTTGATGAAGCAAAAAGAGAAAGCTTGTATTCGTCTGTGTGCATTTGCTGTGAGGAATCTAAATTGTAACACTAATTAGAACTGCCAGTCTCTTCTAAGTATAAGCAACAAGAACCTCTTCTTGAGAACTGTATTTTCCCAACTGAACCCCCTCAATGGGGATTTCAGCCATTTCTAAATCACTGAACTGCGCTGTAATTAACACAATACAAAGGCTGTATATCCCCTTCCATGACAGCTGAACAAATTCCAATTCGCTGCTCCCTGAAAACTTAAACTAAATTATTTAAATCTCGTCTTGAGGAAGGTGCACATAGTATGAAACAGAACCACATAAGGAAATGGTAAAAACAGGGTTCAAGAGAGGCAACCTTTTAAAGATTCATATGATGTAAATGACCATGTTTTTTAAAAAAAAAAAATAGACATGTTTCCTCTGTTGAGCCAGCAATACTATGCTATATTAATAATTCTGAGCATAGATGAAAGGAAAATGAAGTCTATTTCTGGCTGGCATAGAATCATCTGAACCTCAAATGGCCTTTTGGCAGTCGAGTGGTAAAAGTTTAGCACTAACATAAATATAAAGGAAACCAAACAACCCTCCTCTACACCTAGCATTTATCTGAATAAGGGAAGTCCAAATTCTCTCTACATCCATGTAGCCTAAATGGATTAACCATGTCATTTTCAATTATGTACTTCACATACTTTGTTTGCGGCAGCAGGTGAGCAGACTTCACCTGGAGGTTTCATGTCTGTACACATGGTAAGCAGAGCACTCAGATCTTATTTACCATTTGCTTTGCTGGAATATTTCTAATTAAAATCCACATCTGAAAGGATCTGCACCAAATACTCAGATTTTAACTCCGATGGCTTTAAGTCTGTGTGTACATCTTTGTGTGATCAAAAGGACTGATGTTTTCCCCCACTCAGACTCCCACATATGCTGCTGCTTGGTTGCAGAGCGAGGAAATATACCAAAGAATGGGTGAGGAGCAAACATGGCACACACAGCAGAGGGGAATGAGAGCCAGAGAGGCTGTCGCGGTGACAAGGCCTCAGGGTTTCTGGATCTTTCAGTCATGAAAGAAAGGCACCATTTGTCACCCGATGTGCCACTTTGCACCAAGACTTGATGAAATGTCCGGATCAATAAATGATCCCATCCTTGCTTCGTGAAATTAAGGAGATCAGTCACTTTCTTCTATTGCTGCATCAGTATCTTCCCATTTTCTTTCTTCACTCCTCTTGTCTTTCCTCATTTCAAGTCTAACAAAGCAAGACTGCAACGCTTAGTTTACACAAATATTCAATATAGAAAATTGACTTTTGTTTTGTTTTTTAACCATTGCTCAAGGTCAATATTCTCCTTTCAGCAAACTAAATACAAAGCAACATCAAAAATATGTTTATTTAGCCAAGCATGAAGTCGAGAGGATATATAGTTAGTATAACTGGGTTCAAAGTGGGGAAAAAAGTATGCCAGATCCTTGAAAGTTCAGTAATGTCTTGTTTACTTTCTACACTATCAGTCCACAACACATGGGTCTAAACTTCTTTCCTATATAAGAAACTGAATGCAAGAAATATTCTACAGCTAAGCTAATGGCTTTACTGGGTCTACAGAGGTTGCCTAGCAACATCACAGTGGCAGTAAGAGTCACAGTGCTGCCAGCAGGACCAAATTTCCACCCAGCTGCAAAATACTGATTCCATTAAGTCATAATATTAGTAAATAACAAATTTTAATGCACACAGAGATCCCACCAACCAGTGTAAAAATTTTATTCCCTCATAAAACGAAGCCAAAAATAGTCCACAACTCTGCTTTGTCAAGAAAAATAAACTGCATATAATATAATGAATGGCAGGGAAAATTGGATTTTAAGTGCTACTGGCACACAACACAAACAACAGGTCACCTGGCACAGAGGGCAGTTTGCACTGTCAAACCTCATCCCATAAAACCACCACAAATACTGCTGCAAAGAGAAAGCAGAGCCATGACAAAGAGAGGCTGAGGACATAATTCAGTCAGAGCATCCATCTTCTTCCTCCCCCCTCTCTGCTGCTTAGTAAATGGCCAGTGGGACAACGGTGCCTGTGGTGCCCTCTTCACAGAAGACAGATACGCCCCAATGCACCAGCGGCACCAGGAACTGTTGAAGATGTCAAGCTACAGACACATGTAGATCTACAGCAGGGCATTAAAGATTTCTGAGGAAAAAGATCTGTTGCCTCCCCCAGTCAGAACCATGCAGCTGCACGTGTTGGAAAAGCAGGAGTTGGGTGGTAAAAGATCTGTAGCAGCAGGCTCATTTTTCCTGATTTAAGAAATAACATACCTAGTGGAGAGTGGGAAATATGGGACATGGCAAAGCCATGAGTTCACTAGCAGGACGAATGTGCAACAGCTTGGGTGAGCAAGACCTTAAGAAAATACAGCATTGCTATGCTGACTGCTGTGCAAACAGCAAAGTCAAGTAAAATATCGCCAGTTTGTTCACTGATTGGGTTCTTTTGGACAAACTCTGAATGTGGCATTATGTGAAGTTAGATAGAGATTACGAGAGAGGTTTGATACATCCACTCTGAGCTGGAGGTTACACACAAAATATATGCTCGTCTTTTCCTTTTGAGCCATTCCATTCAAGGGTCGCCACAGTGAAACTCCTGCCTCCATCTCATCCCATCCTCTTCTCTTACACAAACCAACTTCACGTCCTCGTCCACTACATCCATTAATTTCCTCTTTGGTCCTCCTATAAGCTCGTTTCCTGGTTGCTCCAACCTTAGCATCCTTCTACAGATTTATTCACCATCTCCTCGACATGCCCAGTCTTTCTCTCTTAGCGGACTTCTATTAACTAAAATAAAATAACCATAACCCACAGCCCCTTTATGAGATTTTATTGGTTACATAACTGCTGAGTAAAGTATCACTACTCTGCCTGCTTATATTTGCTGACCGCCTCACAAAAGGCCAATATCAGGAGGCATATCACATTCACTGCCAATGATAGCTGATGTACTTTGTTGGAGCTCTTACACATGCTAAATTGATTAGATTAGATACCAATTAGATACCCTATGAGTCCGTTAAGGGATTCAGGTCGTCACAGCTGTATGATAATGGGAGTCGGCAGTACGGGATGTTGAATTAAACTCCCTTTGCACAGGGATTCTTTGCTCTACATGGACCCCTTTATGGATCAGCCTTTCCTTTTAAGATTTATTGACCTTTAACAAATTTAACAGTTGAGTCGTGACGATCGTCTGCTCAGATGTAATCCTAAACAAACATCTGCGTCTTTATGTGGCTAGGTTTCATTCTGTCCTTTACAAAGTCGTCTGATCACGAGTAACTTTCTAAAAGAGCCGTTAAACTTTTAGTTTTTTTGTGGGAAAAAAATGTCAAAACTGAGATTTATGAGTGAAATGACTAACATACTGTAAAAAGCACAGCGTATGTCCACTGAGAAAATGTTCAAAGTCATGGCACAGAAATACACTCTGCATCAGAGGTTTCCCTCAGCAGTTTAATTAACTATAACATCTTATATTTTGCATCTCCTTCAAAGAAAAAAAAAAGATATAGATAGGGATTTGGCTGCATGGTAACCATCACTAACAGGAATTTAGTCAGAGCATGTGTAAACGAAGGATAACCTTGGCTCAAACTACCCCCACAGTAAGGTTGGTATCGGACTTGGATGTGCTCGGGGATTATACTATTGATTGCAAGTTTGTGGTTCAACAGTTCAGCCAAAACACAGCCAATAATTCACTTAAAGCTCACTGTAACATTTGTTTTTGTTAAACTGTGTCAGATAAGTCATACATCCAAACAAAAGGGAGGGATTTTACACAGTAGACTCTCAAAAGAAGAAGAAATGAGATCAAAACCTGCAGGTTTGACTTTCAAAAATTAGAAACAGAAAAATCAGCCAAGAAAAAAAAATATTTGTTGGTACAGTTAGAGATGCATCATTCTATAAGCAAACTGACTAAAAGAGTCATGGCAGTGCAAATTAATATCAGTTTTTGATGGCATTAGATTGAAGAATCTGACACCCCATCTAAATGTCTAAGAATAGCAGTTTACAACCACGTCTCAATGACAGGACCTTAAAAATATAAAAGCAAGACTAAAACAAATGAAAGCTGAAACTTAATCTTCTGTATGAAGGCAGGATGAACATGAGCAACTGACAAGTCACAAATAAAATGGTTGGATAAAAAAAAACAAACATCTGAAAGGTCTTACTTGGGCAGAAGAGAGCTGAGAAGTTACACAAATGCACTTGACTCTTTACGACATGTCTTAACGAGTACTTAGCAGGAAAAGGGCAGCTTTGTTAAGAAAATTACATTTTGTCTCCAGGTTTAATGGTGATGTGGCTATTACCCTGAACTGAAGTGCGACAGCAGCAGTAATTTAATATAATTAAAAATCCTGTCTGTACAGATTCCCATTTTTAATGTGGTCCTGGTGAGACTCATTTCCTAAAGAGCTCTGTGACATGCAGGTGAGCTTCTGTTTCTAAAATTCATCTCCAGTACAGATAATAGATTTACTGTCATTCTTGGGGGGGGGGAGAGATGTCCTTATAACTGATACATTAAGGCCCAAAACTACTCAAATTTCTTAAGCATATGTTTACAAAAACAAAAAGTAGTAAATGCAGGGTAATATATACTTGCACCTTCCAAACATCACTGTTTCAAATGCAAATCATAATGCACAAGGCGACTATCTTAATGGGAAAACAGATGCAACGTCACTTTGCATGAAGCAGTGCACAAAGTCCAAAAGACAATTTGGGTCTCACAAACAAATCCATAAGTCATTCCAACTAATCAAGGACTAATGCATCATGTCTGTGCAATTGTTCCAGTCAATTACAACTTATCAGAATGAGGCAGAGAGAGGGGAAAGCACCCCATTAGGCTGTGTGGCATTTACTACCTTCTGATGTTTACTGAAATTGACTAATCGACTGCACTATGGTAAAAAAGAAAAAAAAGAAAAAGAAAAAAAAAACCTAAGAGTAAAACCCCAGGAGGCCCTGTATAATTTTCTATTTGTAGTCCAGACTAAATGCTGGGATGTTAGGCTACTCTTTGGTGTTGGAGAAAGACAGAGTAAAAGGAAGATTATTTTTTATCACAGAAAGCACAGCTTCCAGATCCACATTAATTGGAATGGAGGAATGGCTTTGTGAAAATCCAAACCTGTCAATTACCCACTGAGGCCTCTGGATGATAGAAGGATATTCCTTGGAAGGAAACAACAAGTTTTATTTGAGGTCCAACTATCTGATCAAGCAATCCATCAGCTGAAATGTCACTGTTCATATGTTTATTACAATACTTTGCCAATGCCAGGATAAAAATCAGCTTTTTCTTTTTGTCAGTTTTTCCCCAATTGCTCCCTTTATCATAATTCATCATAAGTGAGCATAGTCGGCAATAATAAAAGATTCTGTCCAGTATTCAAGCGCCTCCCTTCTTCATCATCTTTCCCTCCTTTTTCATCACCTTTTTCTCACCTTTAGGCAGCAGAGCCTGGAGTCACTGGGCATGCACAGAGGCTCCAAGCAGCAACCCTCAATCATTCTGCTCCAACTCTCAAGGCTCATTCCTCTCAGACAGACACATGCAGGCTGTTTACAATAATCCCAATGGCTGTCTGTGTTACACAGAAAAAAAAAAAACAAGACGCTGAAATCCTGTGAAGAGGATCAACAAATAACCTTTTAAATGGTACGTTCTTAACCTCGCAGCAGAAAAGAGCCACACACTTCGATTGTTTAACACTGATGTCAACTCAAATGCACCCCAGAAACAATACATGGAGGCATCACAGATGATTTTACATTCATTTCACGCTTGGTGCCACAATGATCCAAGAGGCATCTGTGCCCACAAAATGGCAGCTTATGCTCAGGGCTTTGCATGGATTTTATTAGTGAGCGCCACAGGGTGAGAAACTGTGCGGCTCACTGCAGCTTTTCCCAAAGAGCCAGGAAGTAGCTTGTGAAAGAACAGTGTCCATTTCTTATAAATAATAACATCACTCTGTCAGCCTCAGGCAAGATGCTTATTTTTCTGCTTCACCTACTAACATGTTCTAATTCGGTCCCTTAAGAAGCTGAGGAAATATTGTATCCTGAGAAAAAGACGATTCATCACCTCTGGTCTGAGCTAGACGCTGTTCAGAAGAGTTCACCATAAAACTGATCAGATCCATAAAGACCCATTCCAAGAGAAACTGGGGATCCTGATGGCAGGGACAAGCTCTGAACTCATTAAACGCGTCTGGGATTAAGAGAGACAAAACACAGCCAAAACCTATAAAGAAACCAGGCAAGCACTACAAGAGGAAGAGATCTGAGCTAAGGGGCTGCGTGATATGGAAAAAAAAGAGTTACAACAAGATTAGAAATGGAAAATATGTGGAGATCTGAATCATTTCCATAAGAAAAAGCTGCGTCGAATGTGATGTAAACTGGCTGATTTTAAGTTCACATGCATTTAGTTAAAGTTTTACCAAATACAGACATTAAGGTACAACTATTTCTTTTGGGGTTTTTTGCCTTTCAGTGAAAGAAAAAAATATCCTTCTATTAACCCATTTTCTTGTGCTTGCTGGCCAACACAGCACATCACAAGCTGTGCCTGTTGTCCTTTTTGTCCCAAGCAAAAACCCTGGCCTTGCTTTTATGCAGCATCTACGTTAGCCTGAGGCAAAAAGAGTTTTCATTATGACTTCAGATATCCCATCGAGGTCCTGTGATGGATTGACATCGGAAAATGGGGAGAGGAGCTGTCTGTTTGCTGTGATGCGAGATACGAAGCAGGGGGAGAGGCGAGACACAGCAGCGCTCCATCTGCATAAATGCAGCCTGGTGGCTTTTGCCTTGGGCATGCTATTGAGTGATATGGAGGACACATTATGCAGTCGCTGCATTATCTTTTTTCCCTTTCCTTCCAAAAATAGTTCAGTTAAATTTTTCAGTGGCAGTGGAGAAACACTGGTGAACCATGTCAAAAAAATGAGGGGAGGGAGTTCTGGTAAAAGTGGGAAATGAGGATGCCATCTAAGAATATCTAAAAGAACAACATTTAGTTGGGTAATATAAAACCTCTGACTGTTAAAGACAGTCAGGAGGAGCTAACTGATTCAGCTTAGTGACTGAGAAAACTGAGAGGGCTTAATTATGAATGAAAGGAAGACACTCCACATGAACCAGATCCTTGTGGTGATGCACTACGAGTGAACCCAAGCCCGTGGCCCATGGTAATGGGCTTGGGGTTTTCTGTTCCTCCTGGGAGGACTGGTGAAGGATGAAAAAAGATGAGCTGGGAAACCATGACAGAGCATGTACACAGGCTAATGGAAACCCACCGATCCTGCCCCCGCCTTCCTAACCATTAACTACAGCAAGCTCTGCCATCTCCCAAACCTGAGGCGACCTGGAGGCAGCAGCAACAGCCATCTGCAACTCAACAACTGGGCTTATCTGCTGCTGCTTTCAACACCTGATTCATAAATATCCCGAGTCCTCAAAAAGCCCTCCACGTAATCTTCTCCATGGTTGCAAATACTGCATCCCATTCCTGCTACCACTCGGTGATATCTGAATGTCAGAGGCAACTCCCAGCTCTAGGCAAATGGAAAAGAAGCATAAAGAGAGGGGAAAAGGTGGCCTAGATAAAAGCCCTATAGAGCTGCAGGTACCAACACAGCTCCAGATAGGCTCCCACCTGCAGGTAACGATCTAGGATAACTTCAACCTTCAAGTGCCCTGACCTTCCACTAAAGAAAAGTCAAAGCCACCAACCCCTGCATGACCCAGCTGCACTGGCAGATATTTCACCATTTCCTCAGCAGCACTGGTGTAAAGATTGGCAACTTTCCCCTCCACAACACGCACTACGCTTCTGATCTGGGCTTGAGTCATATCTCAAGACATAACTGACTCTGATCAATTAGGCTAATAGATGCCTTGCTGTGGCACTCCAAGTGAGAACTAGCTGGCAGTGTCACAAATTAATCACCTGAGTTACCCTAATTAATTATGCCTCTGGTGGAAGCTGATAACAACCCTCCCAGAAGCTTTTAAATTGGTGGTCCGCATCTGTAACATTTGGCTTCGAAGATAAAGACTACAGCTAAAAGTAGCATCTAAAAGCCAATGCTACCACTGGGTGTCACCATTTTAAAAAAAAAGTCTGTGCAGACAATCCACTAGCTTTTCTTTTGTTTCATATCACAGTGAAGACTGCATTATTGAAACAATTGCACTAGTTTATTTGCATAATTAAGTAATTGGGAAAATACTTATGCAGTATAATACAGCAAAACTGGAAGCAGATCAACCTAAAGAAACTTTACTCTGGATCTAATATTGCTTACACATTCCTAAGGTACTGGCTCAAATGTAATGTTTCAGTCCTCAAGCCTCAACAGGAATATTTAAAAGTAAATGCATTTGTGTCTGCAAATTCCCTCCACAATGTTTTTAACCTTTCCCTGCAGGACTACACAAACTGTTCAGAGCTTCACTCTTTACAGTGGCCAACAGAGGCCCTCCTCTCTCCAGTAGGCAACATCTCCCCTTGAAAAAGAAATGGTTTACCTACACAGCAGGAGCTCCATCAGGGCCACTCTCATGGGAGACAAGTGCCATCTAGTGCTGATCTGCTGAACTACACACACCTTCATTTTGGCCATAACCACTTCAGATGATGATTTTGTCCGTCATATCTTGGCCATAGTTTTATAGAGAGGCTTCAAATGTGATTTGCAGTGACAATGAAATAAGTTTCATCATCCTCAGGTCGCTCCTTCAGATAGCATGTACAGACCGCTTTGCTCTGATTTGTTCAGGTAACAGCCTCATTAGTTTCCCACCCCCCTGCCCTTCCCTGGCCCTCCCTTCACCCTTAGGCACCTGCCGTTTACCACAGGTGGGCGTGTAATTGCTCTGTGGCATGGTCGTGTTTGTGGTTAAGAGAGAGCAGCCTTACTAATGAGGCTGCTTTCTGTGCAGCTGTGTGCGAGCAGGCGGGCGTGTGGCATCGCATACATCTGGATCGCTGTGGTAATATAACAGGTGCTTGTTATGAGTCAAACAAAAAAAAAAAAGTTGAAAAAGAAAGTTTTGATTAAGTTCGTAAGAGCTGAGCTCTCCGTTTGCTTTTGGGTTGCCTGCATCAATACCTTTGGGTGGTGTAGTAGTAAAAAGAATGAAAAAAGAAAAAAAAAAAAAAAAGACTCACTGGTGGTGTTTGGTTTGTCAGCAGCCTCCCTGTGAATGCCGCTCTTGGCCTGCTCTTCTCCTGCGCTGTGGTGCTTTCGAGCTGGCAACACACCCGGAGCTGCTGTCGGCTGAGCTGGCGACAGGAGGTCTGCAATGCACACAGAGGAAAAGTCATCGTCAACAAACAACACTCCCCATGCTTTGTGCGTGCCTAAATATGAGAAATACTTCTGAAATGCACTGCCAACTGGACTGAGCCAAAAGGCAAGGAGGGTACTTTGGCAGACAATGATGAGAATGTGATCTGGCAGACGAAGATGACCAAGGGGTTGTCATATATTAAGTCGAGTACAACTACATGTCACTCAGCACTGAATTAATATATAAAAACTGACATAAATTTCACTGGTTGTATTGTATGCTTTACTCTGAGCACTAGCGTGGCAGCAATGAAGAGCAGAGCGTAGAGATGATAAAGGCCCAGAAAATGAGACATTTCATCTCTGACATGAAGTGATATTTTAGCCAAATTTATCACAGCGCTTTTTATCTGGTCACAGGGGACAGAAGCCACCCCCCACACACACCCAGATGCACTGTGGGTTTTGAACGGTGCACTAACTGGACGTCAAACTGCGCTCAGCTAATTGATAGTTTTATGTCAGAACCTTGACTGGAAGATTAAATATTTACACAGCTGTATTCCTCCTCTGGAGCTGTTGACTTCTATTACTGCAATATTCATTTAGCATTCTGTACTTTGGGTTGCCAAAAGAGCAAATCAAAAAGGATCTGGGTGACTTCTGAAAATTGCTTTCTCTTTGATAAGTTTACTGGTTTACATGGAGGAGTTAAGCCTCTATCACCCCGAGTCAAATGTCAACACGCCCCCTGCAAATATCCTGGGTTAAGTTTTAAAGCACAACTGTGTAGTTCTCTCTGTGAGTTTTGACTTTAAATTATTTCTAAATGTCTTCTTTACACATACATTAAAAATTCAATTTGGTTTATTCACACTAAACAAAAATATTGTTTAGTGTTGACCATTTACAGGGGTAAGGGAGCTCAATATAAGGGAATGTGTTAATTTATCTATTCCCATGTGGGCAAGTAAAGCAACAGTATTTGCATATGATTACATGTCTTTGCACTTAATATTTGAAAAGTTATATAAAAAGTCAATACTTAGTTTAAGTGGATTGTTTAACTACATTGTATGGGTGCTTCTATGTGCATAAGCCTAATTTAGATTTACCCTGCGTCCACTCAGAAGCGCCGGAGGCTGTTTGGTGAGCGTACAAATACAGAGCGTCAGGCAGACAGCTAGCACAGAAGGTACTGTCTGAAAGACTAGAGCCTCAGGCGTCACTTCTGTGTCTCCCACATGCGCTGCGCTACGACTGACTTGCTCTATCATGCATTACTGGGCCACCTTCAAAATGGGTTTCCATCTTTTGAAATAATCCATCAAAAAAAGGGTTGTAGAAAACCCAAGCAGCAAGAACAGATGAGCTGGAACCCGCGATGTCAACATGAGTACTTCAAGTGAGTGAGTATAATCAAAGTATCTTATATGTTTAATTAAAATCTATTTCTTGGTGGTCTGCTGAGCCTCAACAATATGACAAAACATCCCTGCAGGGATACAAGCAGTTCAGACAAAATAATGTTTACTCAATTAGGAAAATGAAAGCATCTTGCAAAATGTGGTTTTTAATAAGTGGTTTGGTGCCAATTCCCGATGTTTGTAGCTTTAGGGGTTTCTGTTAGGGGTGGGCAATATCGTGTCATTTGTGATAATACCGGCAGTTTTGACACGAGTAGAAAATGTAATACCGTGATAACACATGATCACATTTTCGGCACGATGACATCATTCAGTTCTTTGCAAGCATCTGACAAGCTTATTACGTGTGGAGTCCAGGAGCGGACTAAAATGGCCTTGATTAGGCCCGGAGGCCATGTCGCACACAGGCTGGGTGAGAATTAGCAGATGAGGCAACCAAATCCAACAAAATGTTTAGCAGCAGCATCACTGCAGCACAAGTTCATGTTAATGTTAGCAGCGTCCAAGAAGTGAGGGGAGCCACGTGGGAAGATGACGGACAGAGACATGAGCTGATGGACATTCCACAAACATGCAGGGTTAGTAAGATAAAAGTAAGAAATAGAATTACTAGCGTGGGCTGATGTTTGTAAATGTTATTCAGGTTGTATTTTATACCCAGTTTGTTTTGCTCAGTATGTAAAAAATTAAATATTGTTTACTTTAAAGTAGTGAAAATGGCTAAACTTGAAACATCTCATCTGTAAAATCCTACATGCAGCAGTAATATTAACATATGTTAATATGTATACATATGTACATTATGTATCATATACATATTATGTATTACGTACATTATGCAATTCTATACTGCAATATGGTATACCATAACGCAGTGTGGCGCTATAGAGGCTTCATCAAAGTGATAAACAGTGGAAGGATTTTCAATGTCATCTGTGATATCAGAGATATTTTGGAAAATATACTTTGATATCATTTTTTGGGCAATATCTCCCACCCCTGGTTTCCATTTTTCAGTGTTTAAATAAAGTTCTTACCCCTCTTTCTGCGTGCTTCCTTGATCTCTTCACACATGCGGTCAAACTCTGGGTCCAGCTCGGCAGCAAATGTAGCATGGGCTGTGTCCTTCAAACTGCACGCTCTGTGCCTGATCACCTTATCTGGAGAGGAAGGGGACAGCGAGACACAACATCAACATCACAATCTGTGCAGCTTTAAATGTGAAAGTCATCCAACAATATCTCTTCTACAAAACCTTATATATTCTCGTCTTTTCCTTCCACCATCAATGCACATTCTCCACATCTATCTTTGCATATCATGCATGCAAGGCAAATAATCGATTGTAAGCCCAACCTGTTCTGGTATAATGTGAGAAAGAGGGTTGCAGCTTTTTCTCACAGATTCATGAAGGGGCTAAAGATAGCTTTAGAAAGAAATGTTAGCAAGCAGAACTCAAACATAAAAGCACTGATTTCAGAATATATATGCACACTCAGGCACACAAACAAACAGAATTTTCTTTAAATGTCTACTCTCATTATCTGAGACTCCTTAAACCTTTAAAACTCCCATGCCTTTTTCTCCATACATGTGCCACAGCATCATTAAATCCTCTTTTTTCCCCCTGATACCTCTGCATCCATGGAGGGAAAATAAAGACTGAGCTGCAGGCGCACACTAAAAGCACAGCCACTGTAAACAGACAGTTTCTCATTACAGCAGGCAGTAGAACAGTTCTGGCATCGCAGGGCAGAAGGGGTCACAATCTGCCAACTTCTGCACTCTAATTGGACGATGGCTGCTTAATTGCAATGGCGTCAATTTGTGTGTGTGTGCCTGTCTCACAAGAAAAGCAAGTTTAAGTGTGTGTAAATGCATGTGCATTTTAAGGGCAAAAATCTCCATCAGTGGAAGAGGTGTCAAAGACCATGTAGGGTGGCAAAAGCATGGCAGAGCCTTTTTTTTTTTTTTTTTTTCCTGCACTGCCTAACCTTCACACCTCCAAGGCAAGAAAGCACTGAAACAACATTTCTCTCAACCTGCCAAGTAGCGTTTGTGACACTAAACCGCATTGTGGAGTTATTTTTTTGTTAATCTGGAGTGAAACCAATGTGACTGTAAAACAGGACTTTAAATAAAGTTAGCGTGAAGGACAAGTAGGAACGGACCACTGAGGTATAATGAGGCTTTTTCCCAGCACTTTGAGAGCTGGTGTCCAAGTTGCCCCGCAGCATAATTGCGTAGGGTCTGGGCCATATTCCCTGGGCCAAGAAGAGAACAGTCTCAGTTAGTCTTCTTTATTAAACTGCCTAATTGCATTTTTCCCCTTTAGTGTATCATTTGTAAGCCCTGCACTCTAACAAACGACCCAGCCTCCTGCCTGCGCAGACAGATATGATTTATTCATTTGGGTGAAGAGCTGCCTCCCATTACCATCAGGCAGCCACTTTCTTGAAAGAAAACTGAAGCAGTTAAATACAGAAAGCAAAAGTTAACTCAAAAGTAAGAATGCAGGTAACCTGCACGTATAATCACAGAAATGCATTGCAAACAGGAAATACCCTTTTCTTCTGCATACCAGGCTTATCCAACTCCACCGTGTATGTGAACTGTTGCAAATAGCATTTTTTTACAAACAGCATTTCATCTTGGACAAGAAAAATAAAGGAATTTTATTTTCAAGGCTGCCAAGTCTAAGTACCAATTATGTAGTACACCTACACATAACCGTGAAGAGTAGCTTACATTGCTTGCATGTGTATTTGGGTGCATGCCAGGCATCGTGAGCCTTACCTCCAGGATCCTTGTCAGGATTGTATTCTAAAGCATTACTGCAAATGAGGTCAATGTCCACCAGGAAATCCTTGGCTGTCAAATACTTGTGGGTGTCAATCTTTGTCATAACAGTGGAAAGGTCCATGGGCTGCCTAATCACCTCCAGGTAGTCTGACACCTGGCACAAAAATGCAAAGTTCATCTTAATAAAAGCTCTGTCAAACTGTCACTGAAAATAGGTGCTTTCATGAATCCATTCCACTCTACCTCCTCAATGTCAACCGGCTTGCTGAAGATGCTAAAACGTTTGTCAGTGGCCAGGCGCTTGGTCACGTCCCTGAGAAAGAGTCTGAGCTCCCGTAATGTGTTTTCCTCCTGTTCAGCCAGGCGGCGTTGTTCCTCTGCTGACAGGACTCTGGGGCCCGGAGGCTCCGCCACTGGTAGCACCTCCTCACACCTCCCTGTCAGGACACAGGCAAGATATTAAAAAGGTGAAAACATGTTCATTTTCTATTTAGCTTGGATTTATACACAAAACCTAAACATCAAAAAGAATTAGAAATAGAAGTAAAGGCCTGAGCTCAGCTTCAGGCAAAAGCTTCACATCCAGCAATGCAAAGACACATACAGCCAGCATGCTGGTGGTCAGCTAAAACTACACAATCCATCTTAGACCTGGTCTTTAATACTACTGTGGTTGAGAATCACACTCCACCCCAGGGGAAGAAAAATAAAATGAAAAGCACAGTTTATGAAAATTTCAGCAGAATAGGGGAGGGGGGAAGGTGCAGCAAGACTACACAAACAGATCTTGAAATTCACCAAGGACTAGCCTGTGGCCAGTGGCAGCATGATAAAGAATAGCAAGCATATATCCCCGACTCCTCTCCCAAGATACCAGCGCTCGCCCAAGGCATCTGCTGACATCGTTTGGAAAGAGTCTAAAGCACCTAAGGGTGCTCCACTCACTAGCAGCAATCCTGATTCTAATTATGGCTAATCGCAGCTGGGCTCTCTCATAGCAATTCCCCTCCATGCTTTTCAGCCAGCCTCTCTGCTGGAAGTCAGACTGCTGTCTCAGTAAAGTTGGAGCCCCTGTAGAGCGCAGAGCAAGTGCAGCAGGGGACCCCTGCCTCGCATCAATGAGGAATCTGCAGATGAACGCCCGGCATTATTTCCATTTGAAAGTCTGGGTTGGCAGCACTCTCATACTGAGCTGCAACAGAGAGCTAGGGGAGCAAAGGAGTGACAGGTGGTAGCTGGAGAGGTGAACGTGAGAGATGGGTGGTGGAGCCTGGTTTTCCAGTTGTCCAGGATTTCCAAGTTTCACATGATATAAAACTAGTGTGTGTACCCTAATCATCTCACGTTCTACTTTTTTTCCTCCGCTTTCCTTTAGTTCAGCAAAAGGTCAAGTTATATTAATTCTGAACATTGATATCAGGAACAACCAGGAGGATTTCCCAAGCATACTAATCAGATAACATCTGCTCTCCTACCTCTACACTGACTCCAAAAACACACTGTGGGAAAGATGAAAAGTTAACTCGCAGCTAGAAGCCAGCACTGCCCTCTAGGACTGATGGCAGAAATGAGTCCTTATTGTCTCGTGTGTGTGTTTGTAACAGAGCTGGTACCTGTATTTCTGGGGCGTGGAGGAGGTCTGGCTGCTTGAACCAGCAGCAGGTCAGAAAAGAAGTTCCTCTTCTCCTCTTCTCCTGGAGGACAAAGTGTTACTACCTCCCCATAGGTCCTCTGAAAGATACTTCTCACCTGCAGGGGAAAAAAGCAAACAGGTACAAATGTCAATAATAAACATTTGTAGACAGTGTGAGACCTGTTTTCCCATCAGACACTGAGCGAGACAACTGAGTGCAGCGGAAGGCAAAGTACTAAACTTAATGAGCGTGTGAAATTGTTTATATCCACATTAGTAATAAAAAGGTAAGAAGAAAATGAGCATTTCATCTTTTCTAATGGATTTAAATCAACACAAAGTAAGTCCTGCAAACAATACATCACCTTACAGTTGAAATGAAATAAAGCAGTAATGGGTTTGGGATAAAAATGAGCTTTTAGGCTTTGGGGAAATTGACTGCTCAAAAGAAAAGAAGTCTTTAGCTTAGGAGTTTAAAAGGGACAATTGGGTACGTGCACAAAATGAGCCAAGACTGGATTCAGTGTCCAAAATATGATTGTCAGTCATTTAAATGTGAATAATTAATGCACCATTCCCTGCAATGATTGTTTTCTGTTCTATTAACATGGATTACATGACTGAAAAGTTAACTTTGTTTAAAGCATCATTACTTTTGATGAATAAAATGTTTTCATGCTTAAAAGTGTAACTAAACCCCTACTTCTTGCGTTGAAAAATGCCAGAAACAGCAAGGTGTGGGCTGATCAGGGGACAGGAGTGTGCCCAGGAAGCGGAGAGTGGGTGGGTCAAGAATGCACGGGCAGAAACTACTGAATGGCAGCCTGTTGAAATCCCTGGAGTAAATGAGGTACTTTCAGATTGGGGATGTTAAGGTATGAAAATTTCATATCACGATTATTGTGACCAAAATTATCACAGTTATTATCATCACGGTACTATTAAAATGTATGTGTTTGAGGGACAGCCTGGCCAGCCTTGTCTGAAGGCGTGGAACTAATAGTGGCTGAGTCATGGGAAACACCGTAAACATCCAACATTGCCGTCAGAATTTTATCCTTGGTTTATCATTTTACTGGAAATAGTTACATCCCTCTTTCAGATGTTTGTTTTTTTCCAGACTTTTACAGTGTTAACTTTGGGTAGACAGCAGGCTCAGTTCACAACAGCAACAACAAGCCACGGCAGCCACCACGAGCTGCCACAGGTCCACCGAAGCAGCTGGCGGAAGTATCCTGGTACACTGCCCATGGTTTCTATTAGGGCTGGACGATAGAGAAAAAAAGATTATCGATAAAAAAAAATCTGTATTGATCGATATCGATATTTATCAAAAAAAGAAAAAAAAAAGCCATTATCAAATTAAAAGCCATGTGCATCCCTGACCATTTAAAGGGGAAGCTTGTTTTTTTTCAACCGGGACCCATTTTCTAGCATGAAATACGTTCATTTCCTCACCTAGACAGTTTTGGTGTATCTTGAATTCCTTCAGAAGATATTTAGATCCACTCCAGATCAGCGTATGTCCAATATAATGGAAGTGATGCGGCAACCTTACACAACTTCTAAATAAGGCATTTTCTGCCACAAACTCCTTCATTTCACCATTGTTTTGTTACGAAACATTAGTCAGACCCCCTGTGAGCTCGAAGAGGCTTTTTTGTGGTGATTTGTCCTTATATTGGACATACGCTGATCTGGATTGGATCTAAAAATCTCCCAAAGGAATTCAAGTTGCACCAAAACTGTCTGGGTGAGTAAATTAATGTATTTCATGCTAGAAAATAGGTCCAGATTGAAAGAAATTGAACTTCCCCTTTAAACTTTTGCTGAATGACCTACTCATAATAAAGATCACACTAACACTAAATTCCAATTTAGCCTTTGCCTGGGTCTGCGTTTGTGATTGGTTTGGCGGAAGTAGTGATTGTAGTATTATGCTACAGCGGAAAACTGTGTTTCTATATTGAACTTTTATTGACCCTCTTTTTTTTCTATTGAAAAAACCTCTATCGATCGATATATATCAATATTGAATTATCGTCCAGCCCTAGTTTCTATACATGCAACACGAGGACCTGTCTTTTTTGCATGTGAAGGGAGGGGTCTGTGAGTTGGGTTTTTGTTGGGTTTTTTCCCTTCTCGTGACATAGAGGAGCACCAAGTACACACATCAGGCTTGAGCATGAAAAACAAACCTAGAGGGCATTTTGCATCATTTGTGACCCACAAAATCCTGATTTTTAAAGAAATTAGTTGGTTTCCATCACAGTAAAGTCATACTATGTTGTTTACAAATCAAAACACATTTTAAAAAGGTGCACACACACTTATAAGGGGTTGAAATCTTTGAACTGGAAGCGAGAAACCATTTTGAAATCAGCATTGTAGCCCGTTACCGCTAACAACCTAACCAGACTCAGACTCCATTTAGTTATGTGGTAAAGTAAAGCAAGGAAAGACATGCAGTTGTGCTTCAAAGCTCCATTAAAGACAGAAGAAAATCAGCTGCCAGTCAAATAATTTGAAATTGACAAAAATGAAAAAGAATTATGAACATGGTGACATTAATTCTATATTGTGCTTCAACAGAAATATTAAAAACAAATTAAAAAAACAACAACAAAAAAAGTAAACAAGCATGATGGGGCTCCAAAGCTAAAATGTTGTTGAGCAACAATTTGAGACAATCACTGCAATCAAGTGTTTACTGTAATGTTCACTAAGATTTTTTACACCTGTTGACAGGTATTTTGACCCAATGTTCATGAGCAAGATGCTTTAATTTGTCTGGAACATTTTTTTTTTTCTTTTAAATTCTAAAATCCACATCTTATTTCATTACAATATAACTTGGTAAAATATTTATTGATTACGTTTTTCAGCTTCTTATGTGAATTACTATTGTGAATTTAGCTTTTCTTTTGTGGGAGGGTATGTGAACTTTTAAGCACAACTGTAGGAAGATATCTATTCAGGAAGGCACAGATATCTGATCTTATCCCAGGAAGAGGGTACAATTAACTCTGATGGACTCTCATGAAACCAATGCAACACAATGTTAGCACTTGGGAGAAAGGACAGATATTATGAATACTTTTCACATTTGATTCAAAGCACAAGAAGATACTTTGTAAAACTTTTTACCAGTGATAGCCACTCCACAAACATAATGGAACATTTGCACGCTGTCCATCCTAAAACCTGAGCAAAGGTAAACATGCATAATATTTTTACTAACATAATATTATGAGCTAAATAAAGCCAAGTCTACAGCAGAATTATTCAACTACTTAGTTAACTAGAAATTTAATTTTCTAGATAATTATGACCTCAACTAAGTTACAATTCACCTACAAGACTTTGATTAAAACATTTTTCATCAAAATCTTTCATCCTAACCTACAGAGTTTCAGTTTGCTCAAGAAATATTTCACTTGCTTTAAATATTTTGGAAATTGCAAAACTCTGGGTTATTTGATTGGCAGGTTCAAGTAAATGTGTAGGATGTTTTAGTGAATTATATCAAAGACCTTGTTTCCCAATTAAAGACTGGTAACTGCTATCATTAACATGCGTGCTGGGACTCACTGGTAAGACTACATGCTGAAGTTCAAACTGAGCATCAGAATGCGGAAGAAAGGGGGTTGAAGTGACTTTGAATGTGGCATAGTTGCTGGTCTGAGTGGTGGTTTCTGATCCCAGTAGATCAGACACTGCCGCCTTACTGGGATTTTCACACACAACCATCTCTGGGGTTCACAGAGAATGTTCTGAAAAGAGCAAATATCCTGCAAAAGCATTTTCTAGACCAAAATACCTTGCTGATGTTGGAAGTCAGTGGAGAAGTGGCAGACAGGTTGCAGATAATAGAAAGACAACAGGAACTCAAATAACTACAGGTTAAAACTGAATTATGCAGAATACTATCTGAATGCACGAGGCATCGAAGCTTGAAGCAGATGAGCTACAGCAGCAGGAGACCACGTCAGCTGCCACTCCTGCCAGCTAGAACAGCAAACGGAGCCTTCAACTCACACAGACTCAAAGTCTGATCTGAGTCTCCACTTAAGCTGCAACATTTAGATAGTAGAGTCAAAATTTGGTCGGTGGTCCAGGTGGAGAGGAGGTACAGTAATCCAGTTACTGAAAGGTTGGCAGTTTGAACCCAGTTTCATCCCAGTCAGTCATGTCTTTGGGCAAGACAAGAAACCATTCTTGCCTTGAGAGTTTGGCACCGCTGTTTTTGAATGTTGTTGAATGAATGAGCGTTCAGTGGTTGTCAGAGAGGCCGTTGGTGTGGATTAGCTGCCAGATTTTTGTCAGTCTGCCCTCGGCCAGCTGTGGCTACACATGCAGCTTAACATCACCAAGTATCAATGTGGCATAAATGAATTATGGATTCACTGTAAAGCGCTTCGGGTGCCTTAAAAAGTGCTGTAAAAATCTTATCCATAATCACTATCCTTATAAACCACATGAATGCTTGGATCCATCCATTCCTTTATGCTGACAGACTAGCAAGGTAAAGCTAATCAAGAGGCTGGTGTGTGTAAATTGAAAAGCAAACACATTTTATTAATCTAAACTAAAATCTTAACGGTAATAAATTGTTACAAATGGAAAGTACAGAGCCTAAACAAATAACTTCCATTTCTGGACTGCATTTATACTGGAGGCAGCAGGAGGCTTCCAGATTCCAGTTTAATTCTGTGATACAGCTCAAGGCCATTCCTGACAGGAAGCTGTGCTGCTGACTAAGCTCCAACATTTCTCTAAACATCTCCCCTGTTCAATCAATCACGTCGATCCACTTCTTTATTCGTGTTATGTTTGTTTCTCTCTGCTCCCTTTTGCTTTTTGTTTTGCCCTCTGGATTATATGCTTTCCCATTTGTAGATTGTAAAAACAACAAAAAAAGAGAAAAAAAAAGTGGAGAGAGTAAAGACAAGTATGACAGCAAGGGAACCAGGGACATTTAGAGCACATGCAGCTCACAGCAGGTACGAATTTTCATTGTGACATGAGGCTGCAGGGGTGTTGACACAGGAAAGACAGATGTGTGGATAAATAAAAAGGGATGTTGAAGCAAGAGCAGAACTGATACATAAAGCGAGTAATTTCTGCCTGGTTACATCTAGTAGTAAACATAGCATGATGACTTTAATGGTAGCAATTTGCTTCAAGATTAAAGCTAAAAATATTCAAGTCAACAATCCTGTTTTTATATTTTCACTATTACTGCAGAGGAAAATTGGGGCAGCTAGGGTAAAATGAGTTGGCTTGATTTAAGGACTTCATGTTACTCATGTAAGCAGCTGAAGCAAACATCTTTCTTACTCAGTGATGTCAGACATGATAGAAGATCTTGCAGTAAAGTGCTAAAAGCAGCCTAAAAGATGCAAAGCATAAGATAAAGGCTGATCTCTGCTTTAAGATGATGACCATTTTGCGTAGTTTAGGTGGTGAGGGAGCTGTGACATCAGCTGTAATGCAGTTTTTCAAGCTTCCTCAACTGGACTCCTGTTTAAAGTGAGGCTCTCTTCACTTGTCTGGATCAACCTTTGAGCTATTGTCATAAGCCAAAAAAGATAAGAGCAGTCCCTTTGGGCTGAGCCGAAGAGTTAGCAAGTGTGTAGCTTATGGAAATCAGAGAAGAATCAAAGTTACTTCATTTTGAAAGCTGCAATCCTTTTGGCACAAACGTTCAAGAGGAGATCCATCACTGCCGGAGGGATAGCCTGTACCATGGATATACATTAGGAAGACAGCTGCAGATTGTTGCTGTAAGCCTGAACACTGATGTTGGACAGTGACAATTTCTATGCCAGTCAGTGCGCACACACACACATACTCAGCCATGCTATTGCAGGCTCAAAAAGCAGATTTATACAGTAACCAAACATGTTACTGTTTTGTTCCATTCAAGGCACTTTTTTAATTGTTTGTTTGCAAAAGGTGTCACAATGCAAATGGCTTCAACCAAGACAAGTCTAGCAAATTAAAGTGTTGAGACACTTAAAAACAAACAACTTCAACCCAACACAGGCAATTGTCTTTTTGTGTAGCTGCTAGCACAGCCACATAGTGAGGCAGAACTGAATTACAGTACCAAAGTATCATCGATTAATAATCCTCGTGCTTAGGTTTTTTTTCCAAGTGTATTTTTTTATTTCAAAGAAGTTTTTTTTGTGATCGTTGTTTATGTATTGTGATAACTTCTGATTCAGACTCATTGCTATCAACGTCTGCTGTTATTTGTCCAAGATTGACACTTAGACATCCAGACCCTCAAGACTGATCAACATGTAGTGATTCATTCTGGAATTTCTCTCCATAATTACATCACATCAATGATTTTATTGTTTATTATTAAACTACCCATGAAAACTCAATGACTAATAACTAGAATCATTCCAAATAAACCCCAATAAAAGTGACACTGCGCTTGCAAACCTGAGGTTTTTTAGTCAGCCATCAAATAGTGTCCAAAAAAGATAAATATAAATGATCAGGAGCAATTCTTTACAAAAGGAGTTCAAACGCACACAAGTCTGATAATCCATGATGTTACGTCCTATTCCATTGTGCACGGTATAATGTAGTGCACTGAGATGAGAATACAGATTTAATCCTTTTTTTATGTTGGAAAACATCCTTCTTCAACATGTAACTGAGCAATGTCTGCCCACCTCTCACACTGCATATCCCAAAAAACACAGTTATGCTAAAAATACGACTATCAAGACAGCATCTCTCTCTTTAACTGCAGGTACATCACTCCTACGATCACATGAAGCAGCTATTCTCATTTTCATTGGTCTTTCATATAGAGGAAAGCCAATCCAAGTAGAATGAACAGCTGCTAAGCGAGGAGGGAAGCCACGGAGCTGGACCCGAGCCTGTGGTGTCAGTTTGGCTTTGGAGGGATGCTGCCTGTTCCCTGCTGAGGTTTGGAGCTGAGACAGCAGCTGTCGCTGCGCTCTCTGTGCCGAACAGTAAAACAAGACCATCAGATGGCAAAATCACTTAAAGCAGCATAGATTGCAGCATACCCATGCATGAAAATCATTTAATAGTTATTCCAGTGCAAAGCTCTAATTATTAGATAGAAAAAAGCAAAGCTGATCAGACATGGAAGGTTTTAAGTACCTCAATCCTGGAAACATTAAAATTTAACTCCACAGAAAGCCTGTGGTAATATCTGCATCTCACGTAAAATCTCCAGCCACAGTAGAAGTGTGAAGTTTCTATTCCCCTACTTATTGCTTCTTTGAATTTGCAAAAATCCTTGAGCATATTTTTGGATTTATCATCTTTATTCATGACTGCACATCACCTGCTGCAGTGGCTCAATTATTCACATTATCTGCCATCTCAGCCTCATAAAAGTGACTCTCAGAAACACCCTTAGTTTATTTAAACATGGCTTGAAGATTCTCTGAGCCAAAGATAAATATATTTAAACACACTTTATTAAATCACCCAATACAGAACATTAAAACATCAACTGGTGGCAAAGCAGAATCTCAGTGGGAAACAAAGTTAAAATTAAACATAGCACGTACATCGTTTTATTGCAGGAAAACCAGAGCAACGTTAACTCCTGGCTTACCTTCATTCAGAACAATGCTCTATCAAATACAACAAGTACTGCTTAGCTCGCCAACAAAGCCTCAAAGACTTAAAGAATAATGACCAGTCTCCTTCACCGGACTGAACTTGGGAGAAATGGGAGATTTACAGCAATAGAGGAAAACCAACTTCTTTGAACACTGGCTTTCAAAAATCCAACAGTTACACTTTGTAGTTTAGTGTACATTAGTGGCAACCAAATTAACATTCACCATCATAAAGTATGCACAAAAAGCCTGGTCGATTGTTATGAGGAATAATATATTTACTAACTTCCAAAAGGCTTCAAGCTCATACTGTAGCTTGGAGATGCAATAATTTCTGTCCATGGATAAAATGGCTGCAAACATCTGAATGTTCATTAAATATTTGTGATAAAATCATATAATGCTCCTTTCCAACCCCAAGGTCTCACAAATGAATCCCCAGTGAAGCCAAACCCCATTTAGAGAGTTTTTCATAAGAAAGGTGACTAAGCCAAAAGTCACCGGGCAAAAGCTACAGCCCAAACAGAAGTCACTGATTTTATCAATACATATGCAAAAATTACAATAAATGTCTGTGGTTGACTGTATCTAACCAAAATTATTTTAAAAGTATGAAATTCCCTTAAACAAAACAGACATCATAATGTCCCACGACTTTTTTCATGATTTGGAAAAGACTCCTGGAAGACCACCATCTCATACTAGCTCACATCGTAAGACAGATTTTAGTCTCAGACTGAGACAAAGACTGGGAATCTTGCAGGTTCACTGTTTACAAGACTTCACAACTAGATTCTTTTTTTTTCCCATTATGCAATTTGTTCCCATCATCATAATAATACATTTTATTTGAAAGCATCTTGTCAAAGCGCACAAAGACACTGTATGAAAACAGATAAAACATTAAAAACAGTAAGCTAAAACACTAAAAATGCTAAACAATCTGCTCTCTCTAACCCGAGAACATTCAGTGACCAACATGCCTGTGCAGCAGCTGTGTTTGTGTTTACTCACAGTAATGTGATTGCTGCTGTGTATTGTGCAGTAAGATATGACAGCGCGGGGTTCGCATGACATTCTCCGTCAGTCATGTGACCGCTTTTACATTGAAGTCAATGCATGTCACAACTCTGTATTTCTATGGTTCTGGTCAACGTATTACGCAACTCTGAGTATTGATGGTTCTGGAGGTAGGCACCTGTTTCCACTGCTGTCAGAGCTCATCCAGCTATTGGTTGTTGATTGTGTTGTGTCGCTGCGATTTGCGATAATATTAAAACACGTTTGATATTATCGCAAGCCCAAGACAAGGAAAAGATTGATCAGTGCAGTTGATCATCTCAAACTTGACGATCAAGCCACCGGGATGCACCGTGACTCCAGTAAAACTCCTGAGATTTACTAAAGACTTCCAGTTTGAAGTCTGCGACAGTGAAAATCGTTTGGTGTGAGCCCAGCAAAAGTCGCTCAATTCAAAGCTTCTTTTTTTTGTTTGTTTATATAACAAACAGCTAAGTTGTCAACAACAAGGACAAATTGAGAGTCTGCAGCTCATGATTCAATTATAGACAAGAGAAAAGTGAACTGTGCCATGAGTAAGAGGATATTTACATATTCTAGTTCAACTTTGACCAATAATCTGCACTACAAGACACCGGGTGGTGGTGATCTGTAGCTACAATCTGACAATATCACATTTACTCTCAGAAAATACAAAAATGAGCAAAGAGCGGCCTCAGGGCAAATGATCGACAGCAAGTATACTCTGGACTACAGGTTAACCAAACTAACATGAAACCAATAGGAGCTAACGAAGATTAGCCGCCTAATTGGCGAGCTAAAAGGTAGGACTTGCTTGGCCACCGTTATGCTACTCTGCTACAGGCTGAGGACTTCCTGAGGGCAAACAGGGAGCTACTAAGCAGCCACCGGCCGGCAGACCAGCATCCAGTCTACTGCCAGTCAATCAGAACGACATGCCTCTAATTGTGTGCAATTCAAGGGGCACACTCTGCTGGAAAAGTGTGAAACCAGGAAGTAAAGTTATTAATTGTAATTCTTTCTTGATCTGCTAGGGGCTGGCTCCAAAACAGAGCAAATCCCCATAGACTCCCATGTTAAGGCCAACTTCACAGCAGAAATAAACATGTTTACAGCCTGGTTCAAAAATTCATTTTAGGTTTAATGGGTCAAGTTTACCTTCATGTCAACTGTAAAGGGGGGTGAATTTTTTTTCATAACTCGTCCCTTTAGATGTTATTTAATCTTGAACTTAGGGTCGTGTCCCTAACAAGCTCCTTGTTTGACCTCGGTAAGGTCTCAGTCTGCAGCAGAGTAGCAAAATGGTGGTTTTTAGTCAGCTAATTGCAAGTCCAAACATGCCTTACCTTTATCCCGCTGCTTGGGAGGCTAATCTTCCGTTAGCTCCTGTTAGTTTTGATTTAGCTCAGTTTGCATTTAGCCCAGAGTACGTTGGTTGTCAATTATTTGCCCTGCAGCCGCGCTGGGCCCATTTTAGTATTTTCCGGGAGTGACGACACACGTGACACAGCAAGATGACAACAGTGGGACACGCCCAACTGGCTTCGCTTTCCTCTATTCAGACATAATCGGATACTATGTCCATCTCTATTAACGGTCTATGGTGCAATTTCAAAATTAAACAGATGAATTACAAAAAAAAAGTTATGTTTTTTAACCAGGCTGTACACGTTTATTTCTGCTGTGAAGTTGGACTTTATAACATGGAGACTTGATTCGTTTTGCAGACAGTCCCTAGCGGATGAAGAAAAAACTACAGTTTTTTTCAGACTTGCTCATGGCCTCACAGTTGGCAACTGGAGGTTGTTGATTGTATTCAACTTAAAAATCATCTTTTTTTAATATAATCCAGCCTGTTAAGAATAATATGATGGTAACAACATTTACTGTTTATCGCTACACAAGGAGCTGCAGGATCTCCTACAGGTTTATCATCAGTGTAAAGATCAGCATGGATAAAGGAATGGTGTGTTGATGCAACGCAAGACCTAACAGTGGTCCACCGATTGTCACAAGGTTTCCCATGACACATCACTGTATATCAAGTATTTCAGTTCAGTGTTTAATTACAGCGTCCACCTGGCTAGCATGCATTACATCCATGCAAGAGCGTCCCAGAGAGCAGCTCAACGTGGCTTTCATTACACTAATGAAAACCCACTACAAAGCACAAGACAATTAAATGGAGAACAAAGCAAAAAGCCTGAGGATAATCTTGATGTCCTCTTTTATTAGGTCATAATATTTTCCTTCAGGTACTAATACAGCATTTTTCAGTTTATTTAATTCATTTAATTTTTATCTTGCTGGCCCCATGTCAGCACATCAACAGTTTGGATGGGTTTTGTCCCATCACGTGCCTCCTGCTTTGGGTTTGATGAGCAAAGTAAAAGGTCATCTAAAGTAAGCAGAACTGGGATTCAGAAATACATGTATAGTTTGTCAGTCACCTAATAAGTAATAAACCCTAATTCATGTAGAGTCAAAGACAACATTGACAAAATTAACAAAGCTGTCCAGTTCAACAACCTTTGGTAAAAGTTAGCATACCAAAAGTCTGATACAACTCTGAAGTTATTTGAAAGTAAAGTATCCAAGAGAAAGTCCAGACACAATCAGCATTCAAGTCTTGTTATCAAAGGTTAGGCATGATGAGGAAACTGTAGACCTCATCTGGGATAAGAGAGCTAAAAACATGCTTCCCAATAGTTTTGTTGAAGGTGTAACTTTTGGAAGTCTGATTGAATTTGTCAAGTTCGAGTTTACATTCAGTCCCATCATGAAAAACCTTAAGCACATGATTGAAGAAACCGAGGATGCTGTAGGGAAGCTGAGCACCAAGTTAGCAAGTCTTGAAAAGCTTTCTCCCCACAGATTCATGGACAACGCTTAAAATGTTGACGTGTACTCAACTTAAAACACCGTTCAGCAGACCAAAGCTAAACCAAACCAAAGACTAAATGTTAGAACATTTGCCTCGAATGTCCGAGTGATCACTCAGTACTTCTCATAGCCCCATGAGATGAACACTCTGCTCATTTAAATATGATCAGGTTCTGCTCAGAGACTTGTCATTTTAAATAAAGTGTGCCAGAACAAGGAAACAGGACGAGGGCCAAAGTTCTCCACCTCTACTATACATGGTTAAGCCATTTCCACTGGAAACGCTTTTTGCTTAAATTAACTGACACTAAGGAATTTGCAACATCTGCAAAGCTGATTTCATAAAGTTTGAACTTTAATGCACATCAGAAACAACTGCGTCTTAAAGTGAAAAGAAATTGTACATTTTCATTTGCACAAATAAAGTTGTGCATTTTTCAAATATTTTGTCTCGTGTCAGTATCGCCAGTTACATCGTTATCGCAAATTTTATAATCTATATCGTGATAAATATTTTGGGCCATATCGCCCTGCCCTAGTCCAGTGCAACTTATATATCAATATATCCAATTTAACAAAATTTCTAACTGTTAACTCAGACATGACATGAACCAAGGAGCAAATATTATCGTCTACTGTCACATGAGGGTCCTCTAGGCCTGTGACAACTATATTCTGCTCTGAGGGCAAAGATCCTAAAACAACTTTATCTCAGTGAGAGCAATTCATTTTGGAAATCTGTCTGTACTGCTTGTACAGTGGAACAAATCCTCAAAAAACATGTTTATCCTTCTTAAATATGATGTTTATGATCATTTACAGGCATTCACTTTGGAATTAGAGTGATTGTTACTGCTAAAAATTCCCCAAATATGATATGAAAAATCCAAAAACTGCCCGATTTTAAATAAATACAACTTATAGTCCAGTACAACTTGCATACGTTTTTCTTCCTTTCCATGATGCATTTTTTGATTGATCCGACTTATATTCCGGTGCGACTTGAAGTCCAGAAAATAACACTTTTGTAAGTGACAATGCTTGCAACATAGTGTTGACATCACTGAAAACCAGGGCTTGCAGGAATGGGGGTATTTGAAGGCTGAGTAAATCTGAGTGATTTTAAATGGCGTTTTTGCTTGAATCACCCATCCTGAGTGTGTCGTAGCATCAATTCAAGCACATGAATCAATTATGCTTCAGTGAAAATGAGAAAAATAAAGGATCCAATGCAGAGAATTGTAGGTAACGAATAAAACTAAAAATAAAAAAGGAAGACCATGCAAAACAAAAATTGGAAGGAAAAAAAAAGTATAACAATAAGCACCAAAAAGTCAAGAACAAAACTAACGAGAGGGATAGAAGAGCAGGGAGTGCATAACCAGGGAGGATGGTGGGCAGTCAGATAAAAATGACAAAAACAGTGATGAAGCCAAAATAGAATAAATAAAAACAAACTGAAGGGCAGATGACCTCAGTGGTTGTGACACCCTGTCAGCATGAGAATTCCAGTACAAAGAAAAAATGACAATCTCAGAATCATGATTTTGCCTCAATATCACATCTAAACCCATCTGGTCACAGTTTCCTTTCACATAATGGAAACAACGATACATCAAAAGCTATGAAATCACAAAAAGAAAACATGTCCGAAAGGCAAATCTGAAAATGTCAGATTAGGTGTGCACCGTTTACCTACCTCATCTGATAGCTTTGAGTACTGAGTCTCAGCAGTGGAGAGGATGAGGACAGGGCTGAATGATGGAACATCCTGCAGCAGGGTGAGGAAGGTGCTCTTCACAGTGTCGCTTACTGTGTCCCACCACTCTGAGATATGTGGCATGTACACCACGCTGGGCACGCTCCGGCGGGCCTCACGGAAAACCTACAAACCCAGTGGTGGAGGTTTAAATACTGCTTTTATATGTATGAATTTTCAAAAACTCATCAAAAGAAATCAAAAGCTTCAAAATACATATCTGCATTTCCCCCCCCCCCACTATATATCGGTTTGTGTTTCACCTGAGCACAAGACTCCTCTGGCGTCTTGGCGCTGACGGAGTACAAGGTGGGCAAGTCCAGGCGGTGCACTGGTAGCTTGTCCAGGTGGTGCAGCAAAGCAGGGGCCAGGTGGGAGCTCTGTCCTGAGCCTGGGGCCCCTGCCAGCAGCAGGCGAGGCCGGTATGCTGTGGGCTGCTGGAGGGCAGAACTACAAGCAGACAAGAGGTCAAGGTCAACTTTAAAGGTCAACTTTAAAAGAAGAAAAAGCACACTGCAAGTCAATGAGAGCACAAATGCTGACTTATTCCATTTGGAATAGCAATTTATTCTTAACATCAGCAGTAAAAGCAACACTGCACTCAAGAAGGGTGATCAGAGGAAAGTGGAAAGGGATTGCTGGAGTACTCATAAATTAAGCCGACTTTTTACTCCAAGTGCTTTTTCTAAGGGGCCGTTCACACACGGACGATTGCGGGTAAACATGACAAAATATATTCATCGGAAGTGCTTGTCGTTCGCACGGCAACGCCGTTATTCTGGGTTGAAGACGCAAAAATCCCAAGACTCATTCCAAAGTGGAATTCCTGCAGACGCGACGCTGTAATGTTCTCGTCTGCACAGCCCAAAACGCAAAAATGATGGTGGACCTGCTCACGCCGCATGCACGTTGATGTCACACACAAACAGAAAAAACAATAATGTCGGACTACATAAACCCAGCGGCTTTAAGGTTGATTTTACGCATGCGCGCAGACATGGTGGAGTTCTATCACAGCACCACCTATCAGCCTGGCGTGCATATTCAATCGAATTCCACAGACTCTTGCATCCTCGTATGCACGCAGATTTCTTCATGACGACGGTCGTGTAAACGCTGATAAAAAGATGAAGACGAGACGCCACTTTTGCGTCCTCTCTTCTGATCGTCGCCGAGTGAACATAGCCTTAAGCCCCGTTTCCACCCGCCGGTCAGGTCGGGCCAGGCCGGATCGGGTGGGTTTTGGTACGGATGTGTTGATTTCACGCTGCGTCCCCACAGCAACCTGTACCCTTACTCTGGAGGCGCTGGACAGCGCTGCTACGTGATCGCGTGACATCATCGCTGTGCAACGCTGTTTAACCAAAACACGACGCCACACATGACAGAAACAAAAAAGGAGTCACCCCAGCTTTGTTTTTACGCTTGGTCATGCGGGAAGTGAGATTTTTCAACAAATCAATTGTATTGCTTTGTGTTAGCTCCACCTCTTTGGTCCGGATCGGTTAGATCGGTACCCCTACCGAAGGGTGCCAAAAAAGTAGGCCGGGTCGGGTCGGATATAAGGGTACCCGTCCCAGTTTTTATCTGCGGAGACGCAAAAAAACGTGGACCGAACCGGCCCGACCCGACCCAGACCCGCTGGTGAAAACGGGGCTTTAGAGGCAAAAGATATCTAAAAGATCCTTGGCCTCAACCGCTCATATTTTAGACCAGGAATGAGTGTGAGGTGATACTTCAGGCCCATTTATGCTCAACGCAAAAGACGTTGGAAGACGTTAATGTCATTATGCGTTTTCAGGCTCCTATTGGATCCATCTCTCGACGCATAAGACGGAGGAATACCACCGGACTCCGAGGGGTCGGTGCTGAGCTGTATCACTGACATGCGACCAGCAAAAGAAAGACAAAAAACAGAAGAGGGGAAACTGTAGGAGAAAAAACAGGGGAAGAAGACGACAACAGCTGTAGCTTTAGATGAAAGGCTGTGTGTGTCGGGTAGTTGTAAATGACTATAGCAGTGCATTATCACTACCAAATAGAGTCTGAAACTGACGTTGGGTCGCAGAGGTGACATATAAACTCAATACTGCCATCTAGTGGATGGATGGGCATAACAACCATGGTAACGTAAAAAAAAAGCAAAGTATGAGGGCGGCGACGCATGGCAATGTTTAAAGTCCCTATAAATGGGCATTAAAATGAAAACAGCTCTGGTCAGAAGGTGGTATATATATCACAAGTCAGGGCTTTTTGACAGGACCAAACATTTCTGATTGTCACTTTTCTGTCTATATCTGATGGTCAGGCTCAAATAAATGGCACTATAGCTCAAAGAAATATGTCGCGCTTGCCTTTTATTCTTTTACAAAAGATAGTCAAACTCAGTCTTGCCTTGTTTAAGGTGTAGCAGGCAGACACTGTGTTTATGTGGTTTACAGAATAAGGTGAGGGTGCTTTGCTCTGGCAATAAATACAAAGCAGTGAATTAGAGAAACAATGCATTATATTAGCAAATGTTTCAGACAAGCAGATGCAAGAAGAGATTTTTGTAAATATATTTATCTGCAGACTGAATCTGCCTAATCATTTTACTGCCATGGAAACTAGCACAATAGCTGTTTTAGTTAAAAATAAATAAATAAATGTGAAGTGATGCTTTTCCAACAGACATGCATAGGTCAGCATCCCTGCAGCAGCTCAGTCATGTTTATATATGTACAAGAGTCCCAAAAAGTCCCCCAGGCACCAAGCTATATTTGTATCTCACTGCTTTGATACGTACATGTTTTCCTTCTCTAGAGATTACTCTCTTACTCTCTACTAGAAAGGTAACTACAATTCCACCCCCCACCACACACACACACACACACACACACAAGTTTGTTTTTCAGAACTTACGAGGAGAAATGGAGGAAGGGTCTGTGCATTGCAGAGGAGAGCTGACTCTTTGGGGATGCAGCAGGCTGGACTTCATAAATGGAGGCAGAGCCATCCTCATTGTCATCATCGCTGTACAAGTCCTCTTCAAGCAGATGATTGTCACCGCCTTTCACAAAGAAAACATGCAGTAACCAGTGTTTCAAATGGATGCAAAAGTTGAATTCTTAAAAGAATCCCATCCCTTACATTAATGAGGCCATTAGACTAACAGGAAAGAATATGTAAACATTCCTTACTAAGCAGAGATGATGTAATGTCCATTTTAAGGGATACTGAGCCCAGGGAATGTGTCATCATTTGGGTGCAAGACGTACAACTTCTACAAGCAACCTCCCACTGGTGAAGTGCTCCATTAAGCCTAATCTGCTGTAAACGCTCCACTGTGAGCTGGAGTGGGAGCTGAGTTATTGAAGTGCTCACACGATGATGAGTTATCCAATCTCTGTGCTACCACCTCTAGATACGGAGGGAATGGGGTGACCACAAATTGTATGATCAGTGTGTGAAGGCGATACAAAGCACTGAGGTAATAAGGCTGGGAAAAGAAAGAGATAATTGAATACTGCAAACTGCCAACAGGAAAACAAACTAACGAAGACAGAAGAAAAAAAAAAAAAGGAAACGGATGGAGTGAGAGAGGACAGGAAAATAAACAGATCCTTACCTTGTGTGTTGTCCCTGTCAGTACACTGAGCATGAGGGAAGACTCGGAGCAGAGCTTTCAGCACCAAGGAGAAAGAGCTGGCCAACAGGGGCCTGAGGGTAGGGGACAGGGCTCGACCTGCGGGAGCCAGAGCCCTCTGGGAGGCCGGGACTATTGTCCTCATTGCCTTGCTGAAGTCACCAGGCCCCAGGACGATGGAGGTGACATCCAGCTTCAGTTTGACGCTGCTGCCATAGATCTGGGGATAGCGGCGGCGCAGCGCCATCAAGGCTGCCTCTGTGCAAAGTGCTTTGATGTCAGCGCCACAGTAGCCTGGGATCAAGGGAGATCAGCAAAACAGTCAGTAATTTGTTTTGCTCATTTTGGCTTCATTAAGACTCTTTTGGCACTGACGATACAAAATGCATGCTCTGTGCCAGCTAGGGAAAAAAAAATGTGTACATTAACATTGAGTGTTTAAACATGAAGCTCAGCACTGAATAAGGCAGATTTTTAAACTTGCATCGCTCTTACCGACACATTTTTCTGCAAGTTCATCTAGAAATGGCTCAGCCAATTTGGGATTCCAGTCCCTAGTGTGAATCTCCAAAATCTGCTTTCTGGCCTTGAAAAGGGAAAAGATGGGGTTTGGAGAGCCACAAAATATGTATATTAAACTGCAAATGAAGGAATACAACAAACAACCTATTAAAAAAATAATATTAATTGCATTATATACAGAAGATGAAAACAAAATCGCTGCCATTTATTTTTTGGCTTGACACCACAAAATTTAACAGTGTGTTGACCAGAGACTATCTGCACATTCACTAACTGATAATCACCCTGCAGATTAGGTTTTGATCACCAATGATCTTACTGTGCAAACACATGACGCAAGACAAACCATAAGAAGGGCTTGGTGGGGAGGAGTCACCTACACTGAGCTGTTTATCTGATTTAATCCTACATTTATTTATGAGTTACATCTTTAAATGCACAGCAGGAAAAACAAGCCCCCCCACTGGTGCAAGGCAACAGGATCTTCAAAAACACAGATTCATCAAAATGGGTATTTTATATTAATTTTGAAACCTAAACAGCATCAGATATGACTTTTGCTTATGAAATCAAAACAAACTGCAATAAAAAATATAGCTTTCACTCCATAAGCGAATGAGATGCTAATATGACACAACTCAGCTTATGCTTGTTATTAAGTAGTGGCTGACAAGTAAACCTGCAACTATATGGAGTTTGACATGCAGTTTTTGGGATATGCAGTAAATGTCATCTTCTCTACGACAAAACCTGCACCTGAAGAGTTTCCAGGTGCAGTGAAAATAAAGAAATGCCTATGACAGACTTGTCACAATATCAAAGTTTCTCAGAGTCTTACCGTCTTGTCGGGCAGGCTGAACAGAAACTCCCGGTCAAAGCGTCCAGGCCTCCTGAGTGCCGGGTCGATAGAGTCAAGTCTGTTTGTAGCACCAATGACAACTATCTCCCCACGACTGTCCAAGCCATCCATCAAGGCCAGCAGCGTGGACACAATAGAACTGGCCAGAGGGAACAACATAAACTTGCAGCCATAAAGCATGCTACTTACAAGGACTGCCAGACTGTCTGGCAAAACTACAACAACATAAAAGCTAAATCTAAACCACACAACAGCCTAAAGATACACACACACACACACACACACACGTGTGTACAAGATAAGATTAGAACAACAATGACAAAACTAACAAGTCAGTCCAAGCCAAATAAACAAGGACTTATTTCTGCAAATAGTACAGAGTTTATCAAACATGCATACTAAACAGTGTCGTTCTGTTGGTTGCAGCTCCGTGAAAGCGTTTACCCAGCAAGGCTGAGATCATCTAGAAAGTGTGCTCACTTTTCATATTGTGAGTAAACGGTGGTCCAGAATGTTAATGTCATGCACCAACCTAAACAAATATTATTTAACTGCAATCTTTTGGCAAGGATCAACTGCAAACTGTGTACATACTTCCTCACCCCAAACAGTCTAAATCAAAAGTGAAACTCTTTGGATTTCTACCGCAGCTCTTGCTCAATCCCAAATGAACAAACAAACCAGGAGTCAAGTGTAACAGCCAGTATCATTTATGATCAGATTTGCAAAGCTGGCAGTGTCAGACCAAACTGCAGCAAGCCTGTACCACCCATTAGCAGAGTTAGTGAAAATAGAAACACTAAATATACGTCATTCTCCACTACATCATCATGGCTGGCAACACTGCATACTTCAGAAAAAGACAAGCTGTAGTTGGCTGAAGTCTCACTAAATTCTTGACACCTGTAACTCACTTTGATGAAGATAGACCAAGGACCACCAATTCTGGACCAGATGACACAGCTTCCGGCAGGTTTTCAATGTGTCCCCACTGCGTCACCCTTTTTTTAAATTAATGGTTTGTAAATTGGCTTGTGCAGAACTTTTTGCAGCAGAGATATGTTGAAAACCTGCAGGACACTGGCTCAACGGCTCCAGAACTTGTGATCCCTGCTACAGACATAACATAACCCGCTGGCTACTGAGGTTGTCCACAAGCAAAGGCCCTGTTCATCTTCATACAAACACCAGTCCAAAACAGCTCCATCATCTCTGATGTAAGGGTTACAAGCACATGAACCTTACCTGTGTATCTGGTCTTGCCTGCTGGAGCGAACAGGAGCCAAACCATCGATCTCATCAAAGAAAATAATGGATGGCCTCATCAGGTAAGCCTGATAAAACAGGAAAAGACCAAGGTCCAATATTGGGTTAAAAAGGTTGTCTGGGGTTCACTTCTTTGTTTAAATCATATTGTAGTTGCAAAATCCACCATCTCAGAAAAGAATGAGCTGAATTTTTGTATTTCTTTAAATACAGCCAACTTGTATGCGACATCAGCTGTTCTTACATGTGCTGTCTCACCTGGTCAAAGAGCAGGCGGAGCTGCCGTTCTGATTCTCCAACCCACTTGCTGAGACAGTCAGCTCCTTTTCTCATGAAGAAGGCGACCTTCCTGTCTCCCTGACTGCACTCGTTGGCAAGCGCTCGTGCAACCAGGGTCTTTCCTGTCCCTGGTGGCCCGTAAAACAAACACCCTCTAAAAAGGCAAAGGAGAACAAACAAGACTCATGTTTACCAAATAACTGCGAAGTCCACCACTTCATGCATTTAATAAGGCTACCACTCAAAATATGTCACCCTGCAGTTTATCAATGATCCATGTTTAGTCTTCACATTTCTAATTCACCTTTTTGTCTTCATTTTAATGCTTTCTAAAGCGTTTACCAACTTTCCTGCATCTATATCAGTAAATGAAGAAATTTGTTAAAATTCTTCTCACCTGGGAGGCTGAATCTTGAATTTCTCAAAGATCTCAGGATAAAGCAGAGGAAACACAACCATCTCCTTTAATGACTGAATGTGATTACTGAGGCCACCCACGCTGTCAAATCTCACCTACGGAGGAAAAGCATGCATCGTAAGTCATCTGAACATCACTGAAACCCCTTTAGACAGGAAGCCTGTGTGTATGGTGATATAACTTGCTGTTAAGTGTCATTTAAGAACCCCCTTCAGAAAAAATATTGTTCATTTTAGTTGCGGTTATATGCCAATCACACTCACTGTATTGTCGAGGTTCATGGGGTCCACGTCAGCCAAACTTGCACCCACTTTCCCTCGATCACGCAGCACACCACTAGCCAGGTCCTCTGCTGTCAGATTCATGGGCAAACATCTGTTGAAATAAACTAGTAATAAGTAATCACATTCAAGAGGTAAAGCACTCATCGTTCCTTTCACAAATATGTAGAAGAGCAACTTTTGAAAAACAAAAAGGGTAAAATAGCTAATATCTCTCACATAGCTTTGAAGATGTTATTCTTTTTAAAAACAAAAAAAACACTTCAGTAGAGGAAGATGAAAGAAGGATATAAGAGGGAAAAAAGGCAAGCAACACCTGTTCCTAGCCCGAGTCATGCTCTTGCTTTTTCTTCGCTCAAATCGCTCTTCATCAGAAGAGGAGGTCGTGTCACTGCTGTGAATGGCATGTTTCTTCACTCTGGAAAAATGCAACACACTAGATTCAATCCTGCATCATGTCATCGCTACATTCAGACCCCATTAGAGAAAAAATGGAATAGTAAAAAGTTTAAATATTCATCACTCGATTTAAGATTTTCCACAAATGTCTGCTCACCTTATATGGCTTCTTCTTGCTGGAGATCTATGGGTGTCAAAAAGTGAGGGGTTGCTCTGTTTTCTGTTCACAGGCTCTGAGAAAACAAAGTGACTGGTGGTTATTTACCAATCCTGAGACACAAATTACATTTCTATGAGAGGTTTGGGAGAGCACCAATTACCGATTGGTGGTGCCTCGTATCTCTGCACCGTCTTCCGCTGCCTCAGGTTGTAACGTCTGTCATTTTCCTCCCCTGCCTCTTCCGCTTCATCTCCTTCATCATCCTCATCATCATCCTCTGCATCCTCCTCCTCTTCCTCACCATGAGACTCTGAAAATGAAAGGGTGGATTTTCAAAGTTCAGGTTAGGATACAACCAAAGAGCCCCAACAAAATTACACGAATGAAGGAACAAACACTTAGTTTTGATTGGCTCAGCTTCTGTTTGTAAAATTCTGGCGATTACTTGGTAAGATCACGATTATTATTATGTAAAATTGCACATTTATGTTGTTACAGCAGTCCAAAAGGCTGAGTAGACCATAGAAGCCGTTACTGCATATATTCCAGGTTGGAAAGGTTGCAATCACAGTCGATGCCACTAGATGTCACCGCATCCTCCATACTCAACCTTTAACCTCCTGAGGTTTTCATATCTTCCTGATTCCATAACTAACATACATAACTATAACTAAATGTGCAGAAAATGTACCTCCTGTCCCTTCCTCCTCCTCCTCTTCTTCATCCTCATCCTCTGCCTTGCTCATGGCTTTGTGGTGCGCAGGCATGTTAAAAGTGCTCCTGCGCATGGATTTCCTGCGTTTCACCCTGGAATACATGTCCATGTTTTCCTGAAAGAAGAAACCAGAAATGCTATCAGGTGTGTGCAATTTGCAGCATCAGGGAGCGGTGAAGTGGCAGCAGAGCCATGCTCACCTCCTCAGTTTCTCTAGTCCACATGCGAAGTCGCTCCACCTCACGGTTCTGCCTGATGCTGGTGATGTTGTCCATCTCCTGGAGAACAGCCTCAGCAGTGCTGCAGATGTACACACAGGATGTCACAACATGACTCGGGTACAATCAACGTCAGTGGAGTATTAAAGATGCATTTTGTTGGGTTTCATTTATCTCCAGTGTATGGATATAAAATAAAGTTAGGTCAAGTGAGTCCAGTTGATTGCGTTTAGAAATAATAAAACTACCTACCTGTTGACCAGTTGGTCAAACAGCAGGCTCTGATTGAGGTGTTCAAATTGGCTCTTCTTTACCCGGCAGCTCCTTTTTAGCTCCACATGGCCATTCATATGCGAATGATCAGCCCCTCCACTTTCCTCATTCCGGTGACCCATATGGGCTACAGTGTACAAAATTAAAAAAGATGAGTGTTGAAGGGTACTTAAAATCATATCAATACTAAATGCAATTCAGTTAAAAACATGACAAATCAAGCAGAACTGGATTACCGTGCCCATTTTTCATTATCCGAGAGGACAGCCTAGAAACGGGGGGGAAAAAATTGCATGAAATCTGTGCATAAGAGAAAATGAATACTAATTATTAAGCTCTCTTGTTCCACTGATTGCAAAACATGAGATGAAAAGAGTGAGTTGCACAATGAAACTGACCTGGTGCGGTAAGTGGGAAGGCCCCAGCTGACCTTCTGGGTCTTTGCCTGTGGGGATGGGGAAGTGTCACTGGAGCTTGGCTCAGAGGCCGTCTGCCGCCGTGTCCGTTTGGAAGGGGGTGCCAACCGTGGGCTGCTAGGACTGCTTGCATCACTGCTGGGTTCCTTCTGTTGAACAAAATGCACACATTTTTACAGAACAAGAAGGGAAAAAATATGAGATTGGCAAATAACCAACTTGTTCAAAGATCAGATACCAAATCAGATACCAAAACACAAAAGACACTGTTTAGCAAATATATGCATAGAAAAACATCTCAAACCGCATACAAAAACAAAAGGCCAAAAAAGAGCAAGAATACCTAAAATCTACTCCAAAACAGTGTCATGGAGTCAAAGCAACTTCTAACTAAGCATTTCTTGTATCATATCAAGCAGAAATATGCAATGATGCTCACACCCTCTGCAGCTTAACTTCCCCGCTGATATGAGAAACATCTCTCACTGTTGTCAGAGACAACTGTGTGCAATGACAGCAGAGGGGTTTGTCTGACAGGTAGATAAATGCAGAAGAAAAGAAAGGTGCAGAATGTGCTCAGAGTAAACAAAACGCACACAGGCTGCCATTGCTGTGCACCTTGAAATCATTATTTTGCAAACACCATCACAAAACAGCAGTCTATCTAAATACAAGGTCAGCATACAGCAAAGCAAAGAAGTCTAGTAAATGCTGGACCATACTAAACCTCTAAAAATATAAAGTTGACCCCCTCAATCTCAGATTGCATTATCATGAGTCATTAATTGGCCTGGCTGCAGCACGGCAGGACCAACTTGAACTTCTTGAATCACAAATCTGCCTCCCTTAACCACTCATTAAAACTCAAATCTGCTATCGATTGTCCCCAAATTATCTCACGGTCGAATTGAATTGCTCATCTGAGTTGGCTGGTATAATGATGCGGAAATACAGGACCAGATACGGGACCTCCTGGTTTACATAATCTCATTGTTTACATTTTGAGACAAAGACTGACAGCTTGTAGGTCAGAAGAGCAGAGAAATACTAAAGCTATCTGGAAAGCGTTTCGTGCAAGCACATATGCAGTATCCGACACAAAATTTAAGAGGTGTTTATAAACACTTATTGCAAAAACAATCTGCTTATGGCCCCTGAGGTTATTTACAACAGAAAGTTCACCAAGTTCAGACTTGCTAAATACGGGACTTGAGCCAGCCAACTGTTGTGGACCTAGGACTCCCTTCCCCCACTGTAAGCTAACTGTCGGGTTAGCTATTACACATAAACGCTAGCTTAACTAAGGCTTTCTCTTCACATCGGAAAAAATGTTTACCCCGCTACTTGCAATATAAAGCAAAGAAGTACTGCTTAAAACATTAGGTCAGTTGGCTTTTTTCTAAAGGCTAATTCGAGGTGACAGTGGTTAAACAAGTCAGCCGGGTAAAATTGCCAAACACAAAGGGAACTCAACTTGTGGCTAGCAAGGAGTTAATGTCGCTAGCTTGTATTTTGACAGCTGCACAATAGCTTCAGCGCGAATGACACGCAAACTAAACACCGCATTCAAATCTCCTACTGTATATCTGTGCGACTGGGCAAGTGTCAATGTGAATGCTGCTCGTACTTTGCAGTAAATAAAACATTAGTTGGAGCAGCTTGAGGCCAATGCTACAGCTACCTAGCCAAGTAGCAGAGCCATTTAGCTCGCCGGCAAAGAAAAGAGACCGGCTTACATGTTCCTCAGAGTTTCGCTCCTTTCTCGACGCCGACCGGGTCCTCGAGATAAAGGGATTGCTCCGCATCCGAGAGCTCTTCCTCGTGTTCACCATGTTGTCTACTCTGGACTGTCCTCACTGAATCTCTCAAGCCGGCTCCAAACACTGCCTCAGTAAGCGCAGCATCGAGGCGCCATTTCTCCCTGTCTCTCTCTCCCTGTCTATCTCCCTCCCAAGTGGCCGTGAGTCTGTTTGGCAGGTGCATTCATTTTTGCTGACAGGATTACAACCAAAGACACAAGTTCCTTTCTTATTTGATGGCTATTACACCACTATCAGAAATCCAATCATAGTTGATGCTGTTATGGATACAATCTTACAGTTTGTAGCAGGAATACTGGAGATACTGAACATGAAATCTGCACCAAGTAGGCTACTACTATCATAGTTCAACTCTGAAGGAATCTTATACCATAGAGCAGTGATTCCCAACCCTGGTCTTCAAGGCACACTATCCTGAAGACTTTCAATGCTGACTCACATTGATGGGTCAGTAGCAGACTGATGCAGTGCTTG
Source organism: Atherinomorus stipes (assembly GCA_023101725.1). Lineage (NCBI taxonomy): Eukaryota > Metazoa > Chordata > Actinopteri > Atheriniformes > Atherinidae > Atherinomorus > Atherinomorus stipes. The sequence continues at coordinate 1,391,312 of JALJCO010005173.1, forward strand.
TCAGAGATCCATTTAATTTGAATCAGCTGTGTCTAACAGGGCAAAAAGGAAAGTCTTCAAGATAGTGTACCTTGAGGACCAGGGTTGGGAATCAAGTAGGGATGGGCAATACCAAAAAAATTTTCTGTCAATACGATACCAGTAGTTTATGGTACTTTTTCATCCGATATCTAGGGATGGACGATAAATTATCGTGTGTGATGTATCGTCAAAGAAATCCCCCATGGTAATAATTTGTCATCTCACAATAAAAATGATAAATTCAATTTATCAGGGTGTCTTAATAATTATTTTTTTCTAGTGCATTGTTTGAATAAATGTCAAAATTGTTTGACTTGTTTGTTTGGTGTTACTACAGTTTTGCAGTCCAGGTGTACCTGATGTAGTTTAGTGGCTTCTAGTATTATTTTAGGGCTCTCAAGACAGAATGTAATGATATCTTTATAATACAAACGATTATGCTGATATTTCTATTGTCAATGATCGTTACCGTAATAAAAACAGAAATTATGGTGATACATTTTTTAGTCCCTATCGCCCATCCCTACCGATATCAATACCAATACTTTTGGTCCCTTTAAAGAAAACGACATGGTTGTACAGATTGCATTAATATTTTGAATGCAAAGGCAATATTAAACATAAGTAAAACTTCAGAACAGAAGTACTGTAAAGAAATGCTTTTAAAATAATACTAAATTATACTGATGAAGAAATCAAACAAAAATAAGATTAAAAACTTATTTTAATTGTCAAATACGGTAAGTTCAGGTTAAGCTTATTTAAATGTATTCAGTAGAAAATGTTCAAATAAAAAATGTAACAGTAATATTATAAATGTACCAAAGCATAATGTGCAATAACCTCATTAAAGCACTGAAAGATCCCAAAACATCATCTTCATCACTAACAGTAACAGCATCATCGTGACATCTGATAGGCTACCGCCATCATGTGACACAGCAGGTGGAATCTGGATGCTTTCACACATGATTTCATTGCCTAAAATTCTTAGAAGTGAAAACAAACTGCATGTTTTGTATCTGCACAGTGGTACCGCAATACTCAAAAAAGTATTGATTCCGATATTTTGTCTGGTATTGAAGTATCGAGTCCAGGGTATCAGTATGCCCATCTCTACCTAGAGCAGCTCTACTCAGTTTCGGTCCTACATGGGCTGAAGTCCCGCAAGTTTTAATGTCTCCCTGCTCCAACACACCTGACTCAAATTAAATGGATCCAACAACCAATCAAGCTCTGCACAATGACTCAATAACTTGAGTCAGGTGTGGTGGAGCATGGAGACATTAAAAACCTGCAGGATTGTAAGACTGAATAGCCTAGCCTTGGAGGAATAAGATCTTCTCCTGGTCTTATTCCAGCAACCTTTTCCATAGAAGTTTTAAGCTGTTCAAATGATGCACAACTCCACTACTTCCTGAACTTAAACCAGCTTCTTCGCCTCCTGTCTTTCATTACTGGACAAACTGATTAATCCAGGTGTGTCTGGCCATTGTCCTTGTGTTTACTGCAGTCAGGCACACCTGGATTAATCAGTTTGTCCAGTAATGAAAGACAGGAGGCAAAGGAGCTGAGTTGTGCATATAGCCCATTGGGGTGTCCAAAGCCGGTATTCAAGGGCCACAATCCTGCAGGTTTTCTATGCCTCCCTGCTCCAACACACCTGACCTGACTCAAATAAATGAGTCATTGTGCAGAACTTCACGGGCTGTTAGATTCATTTAATTTGAGTCAGGTGTGTTGGAGCAGGAAGGGAAAGAAAACCTGCAGGGCAGTGGCGTTTGGACACCCTATCTTAGAGGCAAAACTGACATCTAATGAATACTGCCACAGTCTGATGGAAATGAATGAAAACCAGACTATTAATATTGTATTATTTATGATGAGAAGTACTAAGTGATACTGCCAAAAGTCTGGAGACTTTAATGTGATTTAGCCTCATTGTAATTTCAATCATACCTGCCTTGTCTCTGATATTTTGATCTCCTCACAAGTCAATTCAACTCACAATAAAAAGTCTAAATTGTATATTTTTGTTCGGGAATTATGTGAAATAAGCTGCAATATTATGTGCTGTTATATCACTCAACAGTGTTAAGTGCATTTATTATAACTGTGCAATATTCTGTTGTAAAATTCTGGTCAAGATTTTAAATGATCTTAGAACCAACATGGACCAAAGGAAACTGTCAGTTCTTCTCAATCTCAGAGCAGCCTTTCAAATTAAACTTTATTTATTTTATAGTACTTTTCATGCATAAAAGCAATACAATGGGCTTCACAGAATAACATAACACTCTGGCACCAAAACATAGACATATAGAACTACCACCCCTTCAATTCCTCTAAATCCAAAGCAACAGCTGAAGGAAATATGCCTACCAGGTGAACACTGGAGTGAAAAAATGACTAAAATAAAGATGAAATCTTTTGATACTATTTTAAATGGACCCAAGGAGACTGGACTCTCAGGCATGGTTTTTAACCAGTTTAAATCCCATCTTGATTATAGAGAATTTTATGAACATTGATGACTGCTCCTTTCAGAAATACAAACCAAACGGTGTTCCCCAAGGATTATATCCTTGGCCCTTTTCTTTTGCTGCCTTTGGGTGATACCATCAAACTTTCACAGCTAGGCTGATGATACACAGCTTTATGTGGTCTTTTTTTTTTCAATTTTTCATTTCATTTATATATTTATTTAAGACTTGCATGAAATAAAGAAAAAGGGAGTTAAAAAAAAAACTCACATTCATAACAATTAAATAACTACAAAGCTCACTATAATTATTACAGTCCTTATACCTTCTTGCAAGCTGAAAAGGGGATGGAAAAAGCACTGCTTTTCCAAGTTTGAGCCCCTCATACAATACAATACAGAATGTTTACACAATATCCAAAACACAAAACAAAGACAGACAAAAATGAAGACAAAGACAGGCCCAAACAGACAATCTCCAACCCTACACACCTCTCCCCCAAAACAAAGTGTTTACAATCACATAAACAAATTCATTAGTTTATGTTAATAATCAGTGTATCACAACAAAAACACCATACACTCAATAACCACAACAGTATACAATCTCATACATACTTATAAATATTCACAATCATTTATCAGAATGATACAATATACAGTCATTAATTATAAAAATATAATGCATTCTCTATATAGTAATATATCAGGTACATTACACATTCATAGTTGAAACATTCTATATATATATATATATATATATATATATATATATATATATATATATATATATGAGATCTCAGAGGAATATGTTAGTTGTTCATTACATAAAACAAAACATTCTGTATCAGAAAAATATGTTGTAATGATGTAATATAACCAAAATTATACAGAACAGCCATGTAAAGATGTACAGAACCGTAGGAGACGCAAAGTGAAGCCCAAAACAATGACAGTAGATGTGAAACAAGATGAACTGTACTGTAAGATACAGAAAGCTGACAGAATAGTTTCAAAATTACCAAAATTCAAGCAAATATTACACTGAACAAGCAGAAACACAGTACAGCTAAGACTACGCCATGACCACAAAGTTGTGAAATGATGCTAAATGTCTGCAAGCTACACATTAGAATACTCAAAACTACAGCTGGAATCAGTCTTGTTGTTTCACAAGTCTGAGGATTTTAACCATAAAAAAAGTGTAGATGCCAAACAAATGCTGCTTGTACTTACAGTGAAGCTCCAAATTAAGTGGGTAGAGACACTTGAGGCAAGTAGAAGGCATAACATCTTCAGGAGTTTGAAATACAAACCTGAAAGTTATTTCTGTATGATTGCACAGCTTTATCAGGATGTAGCTAAAGAAATATAACACATAATATGTGTCAGGTTTTAATGCTCTTTTCATGAATGCGTTGACAAAGTATTTCAAGTCTTTTTAGTCTATTTGTTTAGTTGCTGTTAGATTTTTTGCTTCCAAAACACATCGTGTACAATATTCAATAACAGCCATAGAAATTTCCAGATAGTCTGCAATGGCTGCAAGTACCCATCAAATCCCTCTGTCAGTTTAGATGAAATGAATAAATTAGCATGTCTTTAAGACACTGACATCTAAAAGTCTTGAACCATCCCTCATTTTTTTTAGATTTTAATTATAAGGATCCAGACTTATTACAATTGTATTAAGTGGTCTGGCACAAAAGTTCTCCAGACTTAGTGAAGGGCTATTTAGCCATTTAACATTTACCTCTGATCCATACAACTAGGCTGTACAAGGGTCACCTAATTCAAAGGATAATTCAGTATTGTTTTGACACATGGGATCATAATTGTAAATTGTACCTGGAGACATAACTTCCCGTTTCTTTGGCTGCAACTATGACAATCCCCAAAGATGACACAGTGTACAGAAGAATAGTAGCCTATAGTAGCAGCAACAAGCTTCACATAATTGTGAATGGTGCATGATGAGCTCATGGGGTCCAGACTTTTGCACAGCACTGTACATTAAGTGTATTTGTAGGCCGTCAACGAGGACAGATAAAGAAAATAAACAGGGATGCTGCACCATATGTTTCAGATGGTCTCCCCCATGCCGTTTACACCTACACTGATGTGCTGAGTTAAGCAGTATAGTACCTTTACGACATCAGGAGCGGTTTTGCGGCACTGTTACGTCACACCTCTTGCTCAGCAGAAGCGTCGCTGACCGAAAACTTATGACTGCAGATGTGCAGCTGGGGATTAACCGACACAAACGCGGACTGGTAAATCAGTGTTTGACCTTACTCTTAATACGTGCATGTAGATAAACATTTGCTGTGTCTGTAGGTCATAAAAACCCACGTTTTTTATGTTTCGGCTCCTGTGTCGCGAGAGCAAGGCTCTCCTGTGACGCCCACCTCCACAAATAACGATAACGCCACGGGCTGCCTGGGCATCCGCTTATTTAAAAGCGTTGTACAAATGACCATTGAAAAAATGCCCAACATAATTCGTATTTTAACACTCTGGTGTTGTGCGTTGGTAATATTGTGATTAAATTCAACTAATAAACTTGTGAAATAGTAAGAATTAACCTATAGCAAATATAAAGTGCTCCTTAGGCCCTGGTGTCTTTTCATTAGCATGTGTGTTGTTTTCTTAGATGGAACACAGAGCGTCATGAAGGAGTTTGACAACGTGGGGGGTGAGAAAGATGAACAGTGGTAAGTCATAAAAATCGTGTACAAAGAGAAATTTAAATAGTTACACTGTAATGTGTCAAAAGACCATTTTCTCATGCCTTGACTATCAGGATTTAAAGATGCTTTTTAGGGGATTTGAACTCAGGACATGTTTCTACAGGTCAAACCCTTTGAACGCCTCCAGGTTTTGTATACAGTACAAATAATAATACACTGTGTGATTAGGGCGGGGGAGTGGGAAAAAAATATAATCAGAATATTGACTGATAAAAAATCAAAATAATAAAAAATATTATTTATAAAGAGATAAACAACAACATAAAATAATATTAAAAAAAAAAAAAAAAAATAAAAGAAGGGGAAAAAAGAAAAAAAAAAAAAAAAAAAAAAATCCTTTTCTGTTTTTAGAAAAATTTCCACACTGTGTGTATTACGTAACTTTTTATCTTTTGCAGGGCTGTGAGTGAGGACAATGAGGAGGAGGAAGTCCCAATGAGTCGCAGTTTTTCAGTTGAAGACCTTCTTGATGAGGTGGAGAAGATCTGCTATGATGCTTCTGGCACGTCAAAGGTCAGAGATAAAAATCACCTTATCTCTGCACAACACAGTGACACACTGAATATATGATACTTTTTTCCTAAAATATAACATGTGTGTGTGTAATTAACATGAAAAAATACAATTATGTGCATATAGATTTAAAATTAAATAAATAACTCATGTTTTGATCATATGATATATTCTAACTCTATATTTGCATACATCAGATATCTACTAAAGTAGAATCAGCTGAAGTATAGTTATGATTAGATAGATTAATGTGCAGCATACTTCTTAACTGTCAAAGATAATGTTCTACATTCCTATTTAATGTCATTTGTTAGATTTATTTACTATGTATGTTGCATTAATGCCATATGGTAACCTAACTTTAATTTAGTGTATTTTTTGTAACCTACTTTTCTTTTAAATGGTGTCACATTTGTGAAGAAAATGGACTTGTGGGATGAGCAGCAGAGTTGAATATGCAGGTTGTTCCTGTGCCCATTCTTCTCTTCCCTTGACAAACAGTTTCCTTCGCTTTGGTGTGGTTTATTGAATGGATAGCCTTTGAACTTTGAGGTAAAAACTGCAGGGATGCCATTCAAACCTTTCCACTCCCAGTTTCTAGAGGCAGTCTCTAACAAAATTCTACTCTGTGAGAGCAAGTTTTGTCATCTTGAAGGCTAGTTTAGTCCCAGAATGTAGAGAGATGCCACTGGTTGCATAACTCTGCAACGAAATGATGGCAAATTTAGTTTTTCTATTGAGGGAGATGCTACCTAACCCCACACCATCCAGTGCCCCCTCCACCAAAAGTTTTTACCCTATCAGTGTAACAATAAGCGTAGTATTATCTACATCTTCACGCTTTGACCCTATGATTTCAACTTAGTGCTGTAGCAGGGTTTATGCTCTTTGGCATTTGGGGGAGTACATTTGGCAGTTTTTCCTTTGGCACAACCCACATACTCAATTCTGATGCTCATCCCAATAATGCAACTTCCTTATAAATGTGGCTCCGTTTAAAAAAAGAAATAACCAAGCTTTTTAACATTATAAGATTTATTGCCAAGAAACATTATTTATTAAAGAAATAATCAACCAAACACAAATTTCCCTACGTTTTTATGTTAAGTTTGTATCATATCACTGTTTTAAGATTTAAATGTTCTGGCATTATCAAGATTGGTAATTGAAAAGGGAAAGAAAAAGCCACAGAAGGAACATTAGTGTAACTGCATGTAAGTAATATTAGGTTGTTCAGTGTTGCAGCTGTAAGGACATATCTCCTTTACTGTCAGAAAGAAAGGTCCAGCTTTTCCTTTGCAGAGGAAGATATAAAGTGAAGCACTGGGAATCTTTTCTGTAGCATTTAAAGAATCCCACCAGCTCGTATGACGTCTCCTATGTTGGTAACTCAGCTTATCTCAGTTTATTTCATTCAACTTTCTTCGTAAAAGAAAAAGATGGTTTGCATAACAAAACTAAAGCATGTTTAATTCTGCATATTTACCTTGATGGTATTTTCATATTTGTTTGCTGTTGTGTATTGAAGTTGTTGGACGGTGGATTTAGATGTTAAGTTATTATGTTCCTAAATCCAACAGTAAACCCAGAGCCATGGTGTGAGCTGTATTCTGGAGGAGGTGACGGGCCATGTGTGCTCTTACTTATCTAATAATGATGCTACCAGCTGTTTGTCCACTCTGAACATGTCCTCTGCATACCAGGTGGAGATGGTGGTGAGGCTGTGGAAGGATGGCTTCACTGTAAATGATGGGGAGTTTCGCAGCTACTCCGTACCAGCAAATCAAGATTTCCTGGAGGCCATAAAGAGAGGGTGAGTTAAATTTAAAAAGATATCTATTTATTCATGTTTCAGCTCCTCTGTCTTTGATGATGGCTTTATCCTGAGACATGGATGGACAGTGTGCATCCTCCTCTCTTTTTACTGTGATGCCCCTATTACTGGACGGACTCATCAGACCACATGACCATCTTCCATTGCTCCAGAGTTCAATCATAATGCTCACTAGCAAATTGAAGCCCTTTTCTCCGAATAGCATCACTGATAAGTGGTTTTCTTATGGCTACACAGCTCCTTAGATCCGATCACTTGAGTTGCCATTACATTGAACATGTGGAAATGCTCTTCATTCATTCATAAGTCATTTTCTGTACCGCTTATCCAGTTCAGGTTGACGGGGGTTGCTGGAGCCTATCCCAGCTATTGTCAGGAGAGAGGCGGGTACACCCTGGACAGGTTGCCAGTCTGTCGCAGGGCCAATACAGAGAGACAGACAAGCATTCACGCTCACATTCATTCTTAGGGCCAATTTAGAGTGATCAATTAGCCTAGCATGCATGTTTTTGGATGGTGGGAGGAAGCCGGACTGGAGTACCCGGAGAGAACCCACGCACGGAGAACATGCAAACTCCACATGCAAAGGCCACTGTTGGAATTGCTTGAACCCCCTCCCCAGCTGGGACTCGGACTAGCGAGACTTCTTACCGTGAGGCACCGTGCAGCCTGGAAGTGCTCTTACTTTCACTAAACATAGCCCTGAGTTCTACTGTTTTTTTTCTTTTGTATAATTTCACCAGATATTTAAGTGATCATCACGGTCAAGTTCTTGCCAGATTTTTTCCGACCTCATCTTCTTCATAGAGGATGGTTCCCCACAATCCTTCCTGTTATTGTTAAACAGTTCTTAACCGAGTTTTAGTACTTTCAGCACCTCTATGAGGTTTTTTTTTTTTTTTTTTTTTTTTTTTTTTTTTAATGCATTCCAAAAATTCGACCTTCTGACACAGAAACTTCCCACAACCACAGAATGTGTCTTCTGATGTGGTCTTTGAAATAATGGGAAGCTATTTGCTGCAGCAGTTATGTTTTAATAATTTGTTGCTAGTTTAAACATCCTCCATGCAGTGATCATCCAATGGAAGGCACTCATCCCTTAGCTAAATCCAGGTGATGACTATTGTTTTTTTTTCTTTTGGATGGAGAGTGTATGTTGTGTCTCCATTCCATGTTTTGTTGCTCATATGAAGTCAAGGCAATAACCAACAAATGCTCTAGCTGCATACTTGGCTTCCCTGACCCTCACCTGCTGCTTAGATGTTGTAACTGTAGGTGGAACCTGGCTGCTGTTTGATCTGCAGCAGAAACCAACACATCATGCAACCAATGTAGATGCTTTTATCTGTTAATATTGCAGCCAGAAATGCAAATAACAGTGTTCCATGTATGCATCAAAAATGCCATTATTGTGTTTTTGTCCATGCAGAAATCTGGGCATCATTTACATTGTGCTCAATCCATCAGGAAGTGGACCACAGGTTACAGCTATAGTGTGAAATGTGTAAATATGGGAAGATCTTCAGGACTTGCGCTCCTTATGCTCTCATTTTCAGGGTTTCCTACAGTTTTTATTTAGCTTTATTTTTCTTTACTCCTCATATTTACAAACTGCACTAAATCCATTTTACTCGAACCATCTGGGGAACTAATAGAAAAACAACCCACAGCTAGCCAAGAAAAATTTTGCGGTTGAGTGTTTTTGTTCTCTTTTAATATTCATGTAAAGCCACTCAAATTAAAAATGAAGCGCAAGACTTTGAGACATCTGGACTTCATTGACAGAGAGAGCCAAATCCTACATGTTAGTCACACCTGAGGGGATGTTTGCTCTTTGTATGATTCACTGGTTTGTTCCTACAGTCAAACAGCATCAATCTCCCCAACAGGAAATTTGCAGCAAATACATTGCGGCTACAAACCACAGCCAGGGAACCTCAAATAGATAAAGTATTATTCCCATTTATGAGGCCCGTTTGTCATATTGATTGATCTGACAAGTCTCCCAAACTGATCTATAACCTGTTCCAGGGAGCTTCCAGCAGAGTGGGAGAGCAGAGCAGAAGAGGAGGAGCTGGAGATCAGTGTGGAGGATCTGACGGAGGAAAACTACGTTCCCAAGAAGAAGACTTTTCACCCTTTTAGTGGTCGAGGATACCGGCTTGGCAGGTAGGAGTTTGTTGTTGTCACAAAGTTATTTTGCTTGGCAACAAATGATGATTGTTAAAAAAATTCTGAGTTTGTGTAAGTTTTCTGCCATATTATTTTGCACCACTAGATGTCCTTCTAAATCCACTAAATAAAGCATGAAAAGTAAATCTGACCCTGCAGACTATCAGCTTAACAATAAGAGAATTTTGGCTATTTCACGGTATGAATACCAGCTCATCTAGTAACTCCCAAAAACAGAAATGAAGTGGGGGTTATTTTTCAGGACACATTGCAACTTTAAACAAAGGGAAAAAAATCCACTTTTCACACACTGTTCACACTCTGAGCTGATGGTTAATCTGCCATTTATACCCTGTCCTTTCCCAGTGTTGCTCCCAGAGTTGTGGCCAGGTCACCATCTGTGCACGAGGATGGAGAATCTCCTCCTATTCCCATGGTAACACTAGACCACGCCCTTCCCGTTACCTCCCTGCAGATCTGGTTGGCTGACGGCAGGAGACTGGTGCAGAGGTTTAACCTATCGCATCGGTGTGTATCACAGCATCGAGGCTAAAACACTCCACACATAGAGAATGTACTCTCCATGAGGAGTGTCTTGACACTCTGCGGTCCCACTGTGCTGTCTGTAAATCCCATAATCTCGAGCATCGCTGCAAAATAAGTAGTTCAGGGGGATGACTAAAGATTTTTGCTTGTTGTAGCTGGAGAGGTGGTGAGGGGAGGGTTTGTTTTAAGGATTACGTAATGCTTTGTTCTCGTCTGCTGAAGTTTGAAGGCATGGTGCATGAGGCTGCAGAAAACATAATCTGAGATGTAGCAACAGCGTGGATCTATAAAATCCCCCGTGAGGGGATTGCGTAACTCTGTTGCAGCATTTATATAACAGGCTAAAGGATAGAGAGGCTTCAACCCCTCCAACCTTAAGCTAGCTTGGGTGAAAGGGGTAGGGCTGCCATAGGATTGAACGTATATGCCGGGTTGGCATTAATAATAGATGATGTTCTAGTATACTGCCTCAGAGAGAAATCACGTGTCACAACAGGGAGTAGAGTATTTGGCTGAGAATGCAGGGAATATTATAATCCCTGTCATGTTTGTTTGTCTTTTTATTTTTATTCCTCTGTCCTGATCTGTTGGTTGCACTTTTCTCCCAGGATTTCCGATGTTCAAGATTTTGTGGCACGCTGTCAGAGGAGCTGCCCACCTTTCATCCTGACGACTTCACTCCCTTTCCGAGAGCTCAACGACAAAGAATTGAGTCTGGAAGAGGCAGATTTGGCCAACGCTGTCATTGTCCAGAGACCCCTGAACACACAGGCTCCTTTTGGACACTCCTGACCAACAGGGCCCCATAATCCAACCCAGCATGTCACACCCTTCCTCCCTCCACTGACACATCACTATCCTCCTGATAGCAGCCTCAAAATATTTATTTCTACTCCCGTCTGTGGTGTTTTTGTGGGATTAGCTCACCGGATTATTCACAAAGGTGCAGCTGAGGAGTCGGCGACTGTGATTGACATGTTCTCACCCTGCAGGAATCCACTTGCCAACAGGCTTGCCTTTAACCGCAAACTGTAAAAAAGTGATGTCACCCATAAGATGATCAAGTCTTTGCCCATTTGTTTTAGCTCCTCCTCCTCGTCACCTCACAGCCTCAATCCCACAACCATCAACAACAAAGTCTGAAGTCTTCCCAAAGTGTGATCACTACTTTTATGCACTATTTGTAGTTTGAATACGGGACAAACAAATGATTATGTTTTGTTTGCACATCATTGCCATATCGAAGTTATTTATTCTGGTCTGGATTTCTTTTTCTTTTTTTTTTTAATTGTTGGGTTTTATATGATGTTTTTCTTATGAATATTTGCATATTTGTTTTATGTACAAGTGGGAGTCAAGAATGTCAAATATTTTCTTTGAGTCATTGAAAAACATCAAAATCACAACTATGAACCAATAAAAATCCTCAAGGTTAAGCTTGTCTTGTTTTTGTAACACAAATACCATATTTTGGAATGGGGTTTTACATCTAATGCCACTAAGATACACTTGTTCAGCTGCTTGGCACATGGCAGCACTAAATGCATTTAGTCATGTAGACACAGTCAGGATGAGTTGCTGAAGTTGAAACAGCATCAGAATGAGGAGGAAATGCCATTTGAATTTAATTTTCTTTTTGAAAGACTTCATGCAAAAAAAACAGCACAACATCCTTTCAATGACAATTTTTTTTCAAAAAAAAATTTATTGAACAAATGAGAAAAAAATACAAAGAAAAACAAAAAACACAAAGAATGTGAAACAACTCTCAAGAGTCCATCATGTCAATTTGGAGCAAAAATCTGTTAAATCTAATCAGATCTATGCAGTTTTGGGGTTCCAACCTGGAACTAGCAGGTATACGGAACGAAGTGGCTGACGAGTCCTTTTTCTTATACTGTATAATTCTGCAGCACCTCTCATCTCCTTCATAAGACCAGTCTGCTCTGGTATAAAACCAGCAAGCATGATACCTGGTCATTCATACGTTTGACATTTTAATTGCATATCTGCAAATTTCTACATTTGATAGCATTTTGGTGTTGGCGCTTTAGCTTTGCTGTGGAAAACAGAAGTCCAAGTTTCAGCTTTCTGGTGAAATTAAGTGTCAAATAGTGACGACTGTGTTCCCCTTCACTGCAAAAACTCAAATCAAATCAGTATATTTTTTTCTCATTTCTAGTCAAAATATCACATCACACTCAAAATAAGAAAAATTACTGGGAGAAACATTTCAGTGAGATATACAAACTTGTTCTAAGACAATGCATCTTATTTCAAGAAATCTTATCAAGAAAATTTTGCTTGTCCCATTGGCAGAATTTGTTTTGCTTGTTACAAGCAAAAAAATTAATCTTTTTTTTTATAAGATGCATTCTCTTAAAAAAAAAGATCTTATATCTGAATGAAATGCTTCCCTTTCAGTAATTTTGTCTTATTTTAAGTGTGATGAGATATTTTGACTAGAAATTAGAAAAATATACTTGGTAAGATTTGAGTTTTGCAGTGTTGATTTGAGATGAGTTCACCAGTCATTCCTTGACCCAACTTTCAGTAAATACGTTTTTTTTGTTTGTTTTGTTTTTTACCACTGTGTAGCATCATCAGTGATGCTGGGTATCCTTAGTATGAGCACCTTATTATGATGAAATTCAGGAAGAAAAGTTGGGAATAAATGACGTGTTTCAGGTAATGCAGTGTGTTTCCATGACAGAAACACTGCAGTTAGCTCATATATAAACTCCATCTCTTTGATGGTAGAGTTTATCCATGAAGCATGATTAACAGCTGGGCGATGGACAGTGACAGAAAAAAAAAAGATAAGGTTTTAATTGGTTTAACAGATGTACAGGGCTGATGATAAGGAACTAGAATATCAGCTGGAAGGTGATGACTCTCAGAAGAGAATGATGGGTGAAAGAGTTCAGGCAGATGGCAGAGAGAAGAATCTCAGTGGACCAGAGGTCTGGTGCAGAAACAGAAGGAAAGTTGCAGGCTGAGGACAAATTCAAGACTGGGGGTCCACACTCCTGCTTATAAAGAGATAGGGGCAGGTAAAACTGGTTTGGTTCATTAGTGAACCGAGAGAAGATAGAGAAGTGACAGGAAACATGACCAAATAAGGCACGAGGCAAGGAGCCGAGCTGGAAATGTGACAATGATAACATCAAATGACTTTCATGATGACAAAATAAAAAGCATGTATCAGCATGCACTGTCATTAATAATTTCTTATTCAAAAGATCACTTTATTCACTAAAAGGACTAAAAGAAAGAAGAAGAAACTCTCATGTATGTATGTCAATTATTGATATAAAAGTTATACACCCAGATCAAACATCAAGTCTATATGTTTTTTTTATTAAGATAAACTACTTTGAAAAGTATCCAAGATTCAGTTATATGGCAAATAGCCCTAATGTGATTAAACTTAGTGATTTCAATCTAAATTTCATTAAACATTTTGGAATTGCAGCTCTCTCTCTCTCTCTCTCTCTCTCTCTCTCTCTCTCTCTCTATATATATATATATATATATATATATATACTATACAGTATAGTATATATATATATATATATATATATATGTATACATATATATGTAGTCGTCCTCAAAATTATTCATACCCTCTAATTAAATAAAATGCTAAATTCACAAGAACAATTCAAATAACCAGAAATTTAAAAAGTAATAAAATAAATTGTTTTTAATTTCTAGTTGAAAAGAATCATTTAAAAAACAAACAAACGAAACTGTCCCAGACAAATTAGAAAATTAGAGCACCTTGCTCATGAACAGTGGACCTTTCAACAGGTGCAGACATCTGATTGGACATTACAGAAAAAAGTTGATTGCAGTGATTGCCTCTATAAAATTTTAGTTCAGGAGCCCTATCATGCTTGTTTTCTTGTTTTATTTATTTTTTTGTTTGTTTCTAATATTTCTGAATAAATGTCACGATTGAAATTTTTTTATGCAATTTTAACTTATTTCACTGACAGCTTTTTTTTTTTTTTCATTTATTTAATGGGAGAGTGAATAATTTTGAGGACGACTGTATATTTACACATTTGTCTCCAGCATTCATCATGGAAAATATTGCACACCCAGTGTCTTCAGTCAGAGGCTTCTTCAGCTTCACAGCCACAGGAATCACTCCTGCTTATCACAGCCTTATACTCAGCTTGTTCTCATTTTGTATTTATATATTCATCTCTTTATTTAGAGATGAATAATATGAACGACTACTATTTTCCATTCTGGATTAATAAACTTTCATTCAGTCCAATTCATTTCACTGTCAAAATCCCCCCCAGGTTGCTCTAACAGTATGCTTCGGGTTATCGCCCATCTGTGCTTCGGAGACTCATCCAATCAGCTCTGCTGAACACAGACTGACAGTAAATCCTAAAACACTTCAGTATTGAGCTGCTGCTTCTGGCTTTGTCACATCATCAACACAACAGTGAAAGATGCATGCTCCTTCCTTTACTGCCTCCACATGTTTCACAGATGATGCAGATTCTCTTTGTAAGCTCTTCCATGCATCCTTCTGTGTTTTCCTTCCCTTCCCATCATTCCAGTAAGTTATGTCTAAAAAGGGTTTCTCTAAAACATCTCTGGTTTTTTAAGATGTCATTTTAATTTGCCTGTGAAATGTGGGGTTTCTTCCGAACGGCTTGCACCTTGTAAATCTACTGTATATTTTTGCAAAGTCTTCTGTTTATGTAAACCTCCACCTGCAGAGTTTTCACTGGATATTTCCTTAGCATGGAAAGGATCCTGCAATGGATCACTGTTGTTTTCTTTGGATTTGCAGTAGAAATCATTTTTACAGCATCAGCAACAGAAAAACAAAAAGAAACGAAAAATGAATACAGCAGAATAAAGATTCATCTGAGTCTCATCTTTTCCTTTCAAGTCATAATGAGGAGGGAATGTTTAAAAGAAAATCCCTGCCTGGTCTTATTTGAATCTTCAATTCTGAGTTTTCCATCGTTTCATGCAGACTTATTATGTGTAAGGACACGAATGTGTACTTTTACATGAGTGTGGGTTTGCGTCAATGTCTCCAAGCTTTCTTTCTGGCCTCTGAAGGAGGGTGAACACCATTATCTATCTTCAATATTTAAAGCGCTCATGGCTGAGGAAGATGAGCTGACATCCTCAGGATAGTGGAGGTCAGAGGAAGAAAGTCAGCAGCAGAAATGTCACGTCCTCTTAAAAAAAAAAAAAAAAAAAAACCCTCTGTGAGGCTTTGCTGTACATGCAGGGTTCTTTACCTGAACGTACAGGCTTTGTGGATCTTAGTTTTCAGCAGGAGGGATGAGGTGGAGGGCGGGTAGGTCTGGCTACAGAGTTAAAGAGAGCACATTTCCTTTGTATTACATATTTAATAAGCCTAAGCATGCGGAGAATTACTTTCTTTTTAACTCCCACATTTCCTTTCAGAGTGACCCTTCTGCTTGTGGAGCAGCCAACCTTTCATTTTCTACATTCCTCTTCACGCATTATCAGAAACATGCCCCGCTCTAATGCTGGTCATATGTCTGACCTTTCCTGCGGTGGTGCCTTTGTCGCTGTCAGTAATGTGGTTTTCGGTTGAGGGGTTTTCATATTTGGAGTTTAGAGAAAGGTCTGGTCTCAGCAGCCGAGTGCTTCTTGACATGTTTGCTGTCATGCTCTGAGGAGAGACTTACCGCGGAGCGTAAACATCTCCCACTGAAAGATCGGCCAAGTAAAGTTCTTTCAGAAATCAAAAGCTTAATATCTCATAAAACTCATGGAGGAAGGCCAAAAAAAATAACATTATCTGGTAGGAAGGGCTGCATCCCATTCTCCAAGCAGACAAAAGGCTTTGTTTTTGGGTTTAAGCAGAATTATTTCTCATAAACAAAAAAATGAGACAACTGTCCAGATCCACTGTAAGAAATAGATAATAATATACAAACCCAAAGGAACACGCCACCAATTGTGTGCTTGATATTTGGCTGACACAGCCTCTAGGTCAGATATGTCTTTGGTGAATTAGAACTAAACACAAATCAGGTCAGATACTCATTGAAGATGTTAAAGTCAAGTTACACTGCAGTTAAAACTAAAAGGGTAAAACTAATGAAATCTGGTGTGACTGCACTTGCATCAGTGCCCACTTTCTGTTATTTGTTTGATCGATAACAAGATAGCCTCACACTGGAATGAGTACATGTAATAGCCATGTGGCACAACATGAAGCAGTTTCAGGAAAAAGGCTTGGAAATTCAATTTACCACATTTTGACGGCTATGAAATATTTGGATAATGGATCAATGTTCTAAATAACAAGAAAACTTCACAAATAAGACAAAACACAACCATAGTGGGGTTTTTTTGAGTGTGCCTTGAAGAAGCTTGGAGGGGTGGATGGATGCTAATACGGACTTTATACAGAATTGTTCCAGCATCATCTGACCCAGGATGATTGAAACCCTTTTAGCAACGTACGGTGATGCCAGTAACCAATAAATTAGTAATGCATCATAGTAATCTGATTACTTTTTAAAATAAGTAATTAACGCATTGCTACTTTTTTTCTCCTGTCATCAGATTACAGTTGCGTTTTTAATTACCAACAAATGACTGAAGTGTGTCACTCCTGATATGGCAGGACAGCCCTTCCCCCGAAGACTAAAGACTTTACATCACTGAATGCAACCTCAACAGAAAGTTTCTGCAGGACATGACATGACTGATCACACCTTCTCACTGTAGGACTGACAGTCCAGAAAAGGTGAGAAATTTCCCCCGTTTCCCTCTAAATATAAACATTATTTTATGGTTTGTAAAACCAATCGCTGTTTTAATGCTGGGAGAACTTTTAGTAAGGTATCGGCCAAAAAAAAACTATTGTCATTTGTGTTTTTTTTCATTTTACTAATAAAGTAACTAGTAATCTAACTCACTTTGAAACTTAAGTAATCAGTAAAGTAACTAGATTAGGTTTTAAAGAATTAATCCAGATTACTTTTTGAAGTACTTTGTGGCAACTCTGGTAACATATACAGTATATTTATGGTTTTAGGTTGGAATTACACAGTCTGAATCCTTCCCAACCAACAAGCAATCTCTGCACCTGCAGTCCTCCCTGAGCTTGCCTGCTGCAGGCGATCTTCCTCCCACAGACCATAATAGGTCAGGCTAGGTGGACTGTGAGCATGCTCCATTGCTGGTCTTGATGGACTGACAGCTTGTCCAGAGTGTATCCTGCCTCCCATCCAAAGACAGCTGGATTAGACTCCTGCTCCCGAGGATCCCTAACAGGATGAAACAGAAAAGAGGACAGTTTCTTCAGGATTACAAAGATCTGTTTCTCTGATTCTCTGTTTTGACTTCTGATCCACCTCTTGCTTTTCAACTTTATTAAAATGTCACGGTAAATTACTGATATTTCCTTTTAAAGAAAACAAATCCTTATATTCTCCAGCATTGCAACCCCTGCAAAGCTATTGTGCCCTTCAAGTATGCTAACCGCTCGATTTTATGACCCCAAACGAGTCAATACACATGTGCGTTTCATTATTGCTGGTAGACAGACTCATAGTTTAACAACTGAAGCAAAATGCAAAGATGGCAGATGTAGAATCTGAGTGTGAATAGTGTCTGCTGAATGGACACCACCTACTATAAAGGAAGCCGTGCTTTAAAATAGCTGAAGACTTGATGCTGAACTCTTACTAGATGTTTCAGAGTTGGAAGCCGAATTGGTAAAATTTGAAATTCAAACTGGTTATTGAATATGTGGCTGAATATCAAATACTGGCATGAGAACAAGCTTTTAAATGTGGTCTAAATAAATGCAAACATGTATGGGTGGCTCATTAACATTAGCCCGAGCCTGAGTTACCATTGCCGTTCTGTCATTTCCAACCAGTCTGCCCATTCTCCTCTGATCTCTGACATCAAAAAAGCAGACAACTGCTCACCGGATATTTTCTCTTTTTTAAACCCTCGAGATGATTGTGAGTAAAATCCCAGTAGATCAGCAGTTTCTGAAATACTCAGACCAACCTGTCTGGCACCAACAACCACATCATGTTCAAAGACATATTGTTTCCTCACAGCAGCATCAGGCCAGATGTTCATTTCTATTTTTATATCTACACTCAGAGACAGAAACTAGGAGTCAGGTTGTACATGCACTTTGTGTGCATGTGTGGGAGAGAGAGCAGGATCAGGTGTGTATTTTTTAAACAATGTTATATAAAGCTTGTTTTATTTTCAATATGCATAAATTATCATTAAAAGTACACTGTGCTGCTTTTCCATGACAGTGACTGTATACAAAATTTGATTAAATGGCCTTTCTTCCTTTTTCTGATGATGTTTCAACTTCAGCAAGTCATCCTGATCATGTCAACACGACTAAATGCACTGATTTGCTGCCATGTGATTGGCTGTTTCAGCTATTTGTCTAATCAAGCAACTGAACAGGTGTTAGAATGTACAATATTTGAGATAAGCTGGTGCAGAGGCTAAAGCTTTGTTATCTTCCCCACAAAATTGTAAAGGCATTACATTAATCAATCGATTTAGGCCTACTTTTTGTCTTATGTGTAATAGCCTATTTAATGCATTTGAATGACGTGTCTAATAGACCCCACGCACATTAAACCGTTTGAATTAATGAAAAGCTCGAGTTGTTGGCACGTACATCCTTGCAAATTATTAATTTTGAAATCCTGACCACTCATGTTAGATTAAAAAGTTTTTACAATGCTTGAAAAGTTAAAAACTCAGCTGGCTTCACCAAAATCAGTGTTGACTCAGCTAAGAGGTCATGCGAGTTAAATGATGAAGATGATGATGGGAAATGTGGGAAATATGACAGCCGGAAACCTTTTACGGTCGTCTTTTCACGCACACCTGCATGGCACGCAAAGATAACGTGCGTGGCCACATTCCACATTTTTAGGTGTGGGAATACCAGAGATGCTGATGTCACCGAGTGACGGTTTAATCACAGGCTCTGAGAAAGAGGACGCACAAACCAGCGATGATAATGATATAAATCAACACATAGCCTATTGCTGGACTCGGATCAACCCTAATCCCCCTCACGCACGCACGCACGCGCGCGCGCACTCATCACGTGTCATACAGCACCGCGGCCGCTGCAGGGCGCAGCTCCGCCAGCGGACTGGAGGCAGGAGTGGAGACGCGCAGACCATCTCCATCCTCTGCAGTCTCCTTCTCAGCCCTCCCGTCAGACCGACTGACTGGACGGACGGACAGATCGCAGCACGGAGCGGACAAAGCTGTAAAATCATCAGCTTCTCCATCATCAAGAGGTGAGATGTTGCTTTTGTTTTCCTGCGCGCTTCATTGTTGTTTTTCAAGTGTGCAGAGGGTGGATGCACTTCCAGTAGTAAGATGAGGGGAGGACAGCACTCCTGCACGGGACATTGCAGCTTTGCATCCGTGTTTGTTCTTCCCAAAAGAATTAAGAGTCTATTTATACCTTAATGTGATGCTTTTTGATAAGTGGCTGTCATTTCTTTTTGCAAACATCTGCTTTTCTGCATTGTCTCATTTATATATTTCTCAGCATCCTGTGTGTTTATTTTCTTGTGCTGGTTTGCTTCATTGCATAGATTAGTCAGAGCAGGTGAGTGTGTTTGTTTTTTCCCCTGCATAAGTCTGACTTTGCCCTTCCCTCCTGGCTTCATTCCAGAGCACAACAGCATGTGAATGGCAGCGAAAAGCAGCAGAGTTGTCACAGAGGAGCAGGAGGAGCTCCCTGCCTCCATGGCTGTCACTCATGAGTACCGCACACACGCCCGGAGCCAGAGCCACATCCACTTCCAGCCTCTGACACGGACCGCCCAGTGGCAGGCCACTCTGGCTCACACGAAGAGTCACAGTCACACTCACTTCATCACCCCCTCACACACACAGCCACAGAGGTACGGCTGTCGCCTCACACACAATCTCTCAGCCATGAGCAAGGGGGAGAGGGGAGTGCAGGGCTCTCCGAGGAGGTTCATCAAGCCCTCCGAACCGCTGTTTCCCAAAACCTCTCATCAGGTAAGATGCTTTCCGTTCTTCTTGTCTGGTTTTGTTCCACAGGTTGTTTTCTCATGCTGGTGCAGCGACTCAGACAGCAGCTTCAACCGTTCACTGGATGTTGGATGCAGAAAGCTCCCAAAATCACTCTCATCTGGTGTGTTTGCGACTTAATTTCACTGTGAGTGACTTGATTGGATGGAGAGCAAAAAGTCTTTCATCACTTTTATCAGTTCATTTGTTTTTCTGAGGGCTGTGATCCATCACATACATTCAGTGCCTTGAAGGTGATTGTTTTCATGTAGGAAAACTTAACCAGGCAATCTGCTTGATGGCTTCTTGCTTTTTAGATGGTAGTTACCTTAATCACCAGAAAACAAGACTAAAAAGACACAAATGAAGAACAGATTTACTCTCCTCACTCATTTAAGTTACACCCCATCTGAAAAGATTAACGTTTGCCTGTAATGAGGATTCAAAGCAAGCATAAGAAGCTGCATGCTCAGGTTGTTGCTCCCCATGAGGTCATGCCCCCCAGGCTCTCCAGTAAAGGAAATGAGAGAGAGTCAAGATAACCAAGTCTATACATGTTGCATTGTATTTTTCTTAAAGCAGATACAATATTTGTCAGATTGGGTTTCATATGCAGTCCCAGGACAACATCATGAATGGTTCCTCGCCTTGTGCTTCTTTACAGTAGCTCCGGGTTTCTTCAGAACAACATTACATCACACAATCTAACCAGTTCTGCTTCATTCTTTCCAAACTGCGATTAAATAAGCAACGCTTTTTCACTTTACAAGCAACTCATTGCCAGATTTTCCCTGGAGATAACAGATATTTGGTGGTGTAAACACCATGAAACTCAATTACAAAAAGAGTTAAAGTGATTAACTTTTATGATGAGTAACTATAATAATACAAATTAAAGATGAACTTTGAGAAAAATAGCTACAGAGGTGATTTAATACATATTTTGGGGAGTTTTAATAACTGCTGTATGATTATACACTACAAGATGTTGGAAAGGTAGATATCTACTAAGGTTTCCAGTCCTGGTCTAAGGGAAACAGTTAGAGGCAATTAAACAATTAAAGGAATTAAAGAAAATAAAAAGTGGATTAATTAAAAAGAGGGAATTATTGTACAAATTAAAACCATCAATCTCAAGCTGGCTCAATTTGAAATGATTAGAATAAATAGATTTGGATTCAGTTATGATTCACAGCACAGGTATGGCATTGCTTTTTTACTAAAACAGGGAACTCAATCAATTTTATGTTTTATGAGCATCCCACTGAAACAGTATTTAAAAGATGCCTGTTTTCTTTTTTAGGCAGTTCAGTTGGAAATGTGAAGGCTGAGATACCAGAGTCAACATAGAAATCTATTGAATATGGTTTTAAAGACAGTTTCTAAAAACTTTAACTAAAATGTCAGGTCTGAAAAACAACGAATACCATTAAATTTCTTATTCTAGCCTCAGACTGATTTTATCCAGTAAATATCAATAAGCTAATCAAAGTTTAAAATGTCTTTTAGTTTTCAATCTGTGTGCATGTAACCAAAACCCCACTAAAAGCAGATTTACTGCTGCTGACAAAAAAGAAGGAAAATCTGAAAATGTGAATGATTTAAATTGCAGGACCCTCTCTGCTGTGCTTCAGCCACTTTTAAGAAATGCAACCAAAAATGGTCTATTATAGTTATGCTTAAAAAATGATTTGGCATAATCAAAGGTGATAACTCCAAGTTTAATTCTTCCCCACCAGTAGGTGGCACCCTTACTCAATTAGCATTAGCAATGCTGCAGAGCCAGCTAACCGTTAATTAAAGCGTAAACAAATGTTTAATTAACATGTCCAGCAGGAAAGTAACCCCCATGGGGCCATTGACCCTCTTTTCTACCATCACCCTTATCATGCCTAATTTTTTGTCCACTTGAAGTGGAGAAATGTATGATGCTATTTCTACACAAAGCAATCGAGCTAGCAATTCTTGAACTAATGCTAATGACGCAGAATTCTGGCATTGGCATGGTAATCAGATAGTTTTTTTTTTTTTCGTTTTTGGGACCCATCAAAATTGATAAAACAATAATTTATATTTATAAAATATTAACTTTATATATGTTTTGGTGGGAAAATTAGTACTTTTATTTTGCAACTCTAAAAATTCTGTGGATGTATTTTTTTTCTTTTATCATTTGCCAATTTAACGCAAACTAGCAAACCTGCAGCACCAAAACAACAACAAAAAATAACTAATCCCTAATCTAAATTTAGCATATTCATGATGCAAATGCGCTTATAGCCATTACTATCAGGCTGCATAGATTTTAGCAGGCTATAACTGTGCTTGTGTGAAACATTTACAAGTTTCTTATGTAATTTTAAAGCTCTTATGCAATATTAAAACTCCTAATTGTATTTTTAAACATGGTCAAAAACTGGGTTAGCTTCACCAAATCATCCTGGTGGAAAACAGAGCTAAAGCAGTAAGTTGTATTGTTGAGATGTCTATTGCTAACTGCCATACTTGAATGAGGCATAAAACATGCAAGGATTTTTCTTTTAAAATGACAATGAATAATAGATCCATCGCTGGCAGTGGAGAAAGTACAACTGTCAATTCCAAAGAATTTCATGATTCATCTCAGAAATGCTTTTCGCAGAACTTTGTCCCTGATATGAAAGCCTGTGGAGCTTTTATAAGAGTTTAACAAGGCAGCTGCTGACATTTTACAGTATTAATAGTTATCCCTAATCTGAGCGGAGGGCTCAAAGTTAATGGTATTGACTCTAAAAAGTGTAATATGTGATATGACCCTAATACTGAGTAATGTAGCTTAATTGGCAAAACACTTTTTCTCTTTTCTTTAATTATCCTCATGCCATGATTGAAAGTGTTTCCCTTCAATGCCTGAGGATTCATCAGCGTCAGAGATTAGTCTTATCTGTCCTTGTCCCTCGCCTGAGTTCTGTCTGAACTCGCCGCTCTTTCTGAAAATGTGTGTGATAAATTGCGTGCATATGCGGTTTGGTTTTTACATCCAGACAACAGCAGAGGGGATATCCTGTTTATCCTCTTTGATGATGAGAACACGGTAATGAAAGATTGGGTG
This sequence comes from Atherinomorus stipes, assembly GCA_023101725.1. Taxonomy (NCBI): domain Eukaryota; kingdom Metazoa; phylum Chordata; class Actinopteri; order Atheriniformes; family Atherinidae; genus Atherinomorus; species Atherinomorus stipes. Next base: position 1,414,795 of record JALJCO010005173.1, read on the forward strand.
TAAGATTTTGGTGGGAAAGAAAAAGTGTTTAGAGAGAGAAGGAGGGAGAGTATTTTTGCACATCATCAGTTAAGCAGCACTCTCTAGACACCAAAGACTTTGATTTTCCCTCTCCAATTAGGGATAATTGCAGCGAGAGTCGAAGAAGAGAGAGTTTTGAAGTCGGAACCACCACGCAGCCTTTACTTACCTCTGACCCGCTTGTCTTGCGATTGAATAATTATACACCTCCCTCCTGGTAATTGTCGCTCTCCAGCCCCTCCATGTTTTGATGGGGACGAGAAGGAGGAAGAGAAAACCTGAGCCGGATAATAACAGCGTTTCGGTCACAGCTGTGGTTGCTTTGGTGATTTCCTTCTTTCATATAGCTCTGAAGGGAGTCGCTGTCAGCCAAGCCTGGCCACTGGATGTGGAGAGATCCTCTTTTCTAAGTTGTGTGTGTGTGTACGCGACACCAAAGGTTACACAGAGGGAGGAAAAGGCAAAAGGCTGATATGTGCATGCAGCCGCTGAGACAGTTGTAAATATTGGGCTCCCCAGACTGTGGTGTCTCATCTCAGTTGTGTCTGAGGAGGATAAAAAGCTTGCTGTTGGTGCACAAACGTGTGTGCACAAAAACACACACAGAGTCACGTGCCTAATGGGTTTAGCAGAGTGTGGGGAAGGAAACAGAGCCACGGATGATTTGGTGGGTTTCTTTGGCTCCTCTGTAAGCCTCAGTGTCTGCACCCATAGACCACAATGCTAACAGCCTGCAGGGGGTCTCCCTTCTGATCCTTCTTTGTTTTTTTAATGCACAGACGCACAGACATGCACATCTGTCCCGTCTGCTGGGTAAAATGCTATATCAGGAGACTGGGATGTTTGGGGATACAGTGATTTAAGGCTGTATTTGAGTGATAATTGTGTTTTTTAATACTAGTAATTAACAGCCTCAGACACATCACAGCAATGCAGTGAATCATTGGTTTTGACATGAAGATATATAAGAAATGTTGTTTTAGGAGGTAAATGTATTTAATCTCATGTCAACACCCATCATCCATGTTTCATTGGGTAACACAGTGAAAAATAAGCTGGATTTTAACTGTGATTATCTCTCACTATATCATCGCTGACTCTCACCTTGATTACACTACAACATCAGTGAGTGTGTAACTTTTGAATGATTTATACGCAATAATCATAAAAGGGAGTTGAGGATCAGTTCAGCCAGTAAACATGGCAATATTCTTTCACTTCCTTCTTTTCATTCCTTCGGCCCTTATTTTTGTTTTCTTTCACTTTGCTTGATGTTTGTCTAGGTTTAGAAAAGAACATTAAGTGGGAGGGTGGATATGAAAAAAAAGGCTTTTGGAGGATATTTTCAGGGGAAAGGTGCTTATAAAGGAGGTAGTTTAGAACAACCTTAATCAGCCAACATGTATGGGCCCCATCTGAGATATGCCTGGGCTAGATGGGTGTCATCAGGGCATGGGCTCAAACTGGGCTTTTTGTGTGGGGCCCACTTGGGTTTCTCACTTTATAACACCAATATGGACTTCTAAAGTAGGACCATAATGTAACACGTGGAAAGTCATATTTGGGGCCTCTTTTTTTTTTTTTTTTGGCCATTTCCAATCTTTATGGGCCCCACATGAAAATGTTGACTGTTCTTGATTTTGCTCAACTCTGATTGGTTATACTTGGTATTTGTGTTTTTAAAAACAAAAAGCACCAATCAATTAAAAAGAAGAAAAAAAAATAGCCATATACAGTAAGAGGGTAGCGGCCTTAGTTCCCTCCATTTTCTCATTGTTTTGGTGTTGCACATCTATGGTGGGATCACCACCTTCTGGATGGAAGATCTTAGCTTTGTACAGTGTGAGCTACAGTAGTTGGCAGGTGTGGGTGGGGGCTTATTTCCAGTACTGGCTACTCATGAAGAAGGAGCCAGAGCTAGTGTGTGAGGTGGAACTGTACTATATGGCAACGAGGGCCTGGGTGGGGGTTTGATCCCACAGACTCCTGGGTGAGAGTCATGTGCGCTTAGCAGTCAGCCAAAGGGACATCACTATGGCCAAGTAGGCAGGGGACATGATCTATCAGATGCATAGAAACAGGGCCCCACACTGTCACATCTCTCCCCCTCTTTCCACAAGCACATCCTTGTGCTTCACACACAGGCTGACACCAATTTCGAATCCATGGGCCCCAGTGTCATATAGATCTTGCCGACAACGGCAGAAGATGACAAGGTACACAATGAGGGCAAGGCAGGATTCGATCCCACAGATTCCTGGGTGAGAGTCATGCGCGCTTACCAGTTAACCAAAGGGATATCCCTGTGGTCTAGTAGCCAGGGCGCATGATCTATCAGAGGCATAGTGACACACTGTCACATCTAGTTTCTGGATTGAAACCCACCCAGGCCGTCCTTTGACCTGCCACAATCTGGCACTGGAAGTAGGGATCCATGTAGCTCTAGGGGTGGGTTCATGGATTCTGGATGGGTGGCCGCCTACATGGAGCACGAGGATGTGCTTGTGAAAGGGGGAGAGATGTGACAGTTGATGTTCCTGTCACTATGCCTCTGAGTGATCATGCACCCTGGCTACTTGGCAAAGTAATGGGATTCAGCTAAGGGGATGTCCCTTTGGCTGAATGGGATAGGGATATCCCTATGAATGATTAGCATGCATGACTCTCACCCGGGAGTCTGGGATCGAATCCCGCCCGGGCCCTCCTTTGTTCTGCCACACATACTGTAGTTGGACACAGTGTGGGCTCTGGAGACAAACACTTGGAGAGTTTGTTCATACTCTGTAGTAGCTAAAGGAGGAGAGGTCATTTAGGTAGAAAGCCCCCAACTGAGCATCATCGTTGGACCCTTCCCAGTAAGTGAGAGGGTATCATTCCAGGAGCTGAGAAGTGCAGGAGGGAAGGAGGGTAGTCTGAGCCGATGTTTGAGCAGCAGCACCCAGCCTTCTTGGACTTTCTGAGGGCTGTTCCTGGAGCAGTCCTGGGGGGTTTCTCCTGGGGTGCCTCCTGGCTCTGAATCTGAGTTTTTATGTTGTTAGACTTCTATGTTGGTCCAGATTGCCCAAATTGAGCACCAGGTTTGAGAATATGGTGGATTGTGAGTGTACATGGTACCAGACTACCTTAGGCAACTAATGGGCAAAATGTTATAATCATGAGAGACTAAACTTAAAAAACTTAAACATATTGTGTGTGTCCACTTTGATAAGATAACAGCTCTGCATTTTGTGCCAGATCTTTACAGTATTTCCCTTGTTTTCCATCTCCATTAGGAATGTTCAGATCTAAAAGCCTGAACTGCAGATACACCATTTACCACATTAGTTACCTCACTCATTTTTTCCTAACCTTCCTCATCACTTCTATCTTCGCAGACTGACCTGAGCCAGAGGTTATCATTATGCAGCAAGCTATGTTTCGCCATTGGCGGCGCTCCCAAGGAGGTGGCTGCCAGCGCCACCGCCTTCTTCCTGCAAATCTACCTGCTTGATGTTGCTCAGGTAAATTTGGTTTGACTCATATATGTGAATAAATCGAAACAGGATTTTCAGGAATTCTCACCTGTCCCTGTTCTACTCTGCAGATCAACGCCTTCCAGGCCTCCATGGTGTTGTTCATAGGTAAAGTCTGGGGTGCAGTGACCGACCCTGTTGTTGGCTTCTTCATTACAAAGAGCAGATGGACCAAGATAGGCAGACTCATGCCTTGGTAAGCTCCCTGCTTGCAGTATTTCTTTCTTCTTGGCAAGAATGGTTGACATACCTAAAGAAAAAAAAGGATCATGGAATTTTAGAGAATGACTATGAATGTGAAGACATAAACATGATTACTGCAAATATAACGTTGACTAAGATGGAAGCAACCATGAAGAGCCTCTAATTCAATCCAGCATAGGTACAATTTGTAACATCATTTAGTGTTAAATTATTTGTATCACAACAGACTGATATATTCCTGTGCTAAGCAAACTAACCTTGGAACTGATATTGTTCATGTCCTTTGCCAACATACAGTATCGTAAAATACCTGTTTCCATGCCAAGCTTGCATGAAGGAATGTAATTTGTCCATGGATTATGAAATAAGTTTTGTTTGTGCCACTGTTTGCTCACATCATCGTGGTTACTGCATGGTGCTAATGTTTGTACAAAATCTCAATAAAAACAAGCCGTGTGCTCCATTTTTGAGGATTGGGAAATTACTCTCAGGCTCAAGATTCTCACCTGAGGATTACGCCAAGTAAACAGCCATTACACTTCGCTGTTCTTGATGCTCCCTCTGATTAACAATGCAGAAAATATGCTTCAAGGGCACGGGCTGCTTATTTACACCCCCTCCATCTCTTTGATCCCAGACAACATTAAACAAAGAAGTTTGTCTGCATTCTTTAATGATCTGCTTATAAGCTGCTCAGCTTGATTCCATTACATCTGTAACACCCGTTCAGCTTTATCTTTCTTTTGCTGCATCAAGATGTTTCTCCATATCTTCGGGCTTGGAGTGTGATTTTATATGTGACTTTATGGATCAAATGAAGCTTCCACCAGCATTCCCATTAATCCCTGTTTTCAAAAACATTTTAAGCTGCTATGTGTGTATATGTCTTTTGAACACACTACCGTGACAATTTCTGTAATAACCCAGGCAGTATCTGCTGGCGACTGTATTATAAACCATAGATTACACACAAGCTGGACAGTGCTGGCAAGGGACCAAATCCACTACTGCCAGCCACACTCCGCTGCAGACAGATGCTGATGGTAAATCAGCTTTGATTACCCCTTGGGAACCTGGGGATGTGCAAATTCTCACTTGTGTTTATGAGTGTGTGTTGAGCAGTATTTGTGATGAGAGTGCAAGACACTGCCCAAGTTTTTATCCTATTTGGAAAGTCCCCTCTGTCCATTCAGCAGGAAGCTGACATATCCACAGCCAGACATTTAGTGATTTGTATCTTTTCCATGTATTCAGAAGGATGGAGTCTCTGGCCCCAAAAAGCCCCCTCGGGTGCTGCCGTGTTTATTTGTGATTGCCTGAAACTACCACGAATTATTTTTTGAAAATTGTGAGTGCTAGAGAGAGACAACTAGAGTAGATCTAAGTTGTTAGAGAAGTGTGCATTCACGAAAGGAAACATTCAGCATTGACAAGTTTTCTTTGTTAAGAATTTAACATTATTGTAAACTGTAAGATTTTTCAAGTGTACACTTTTGATGAGTTGCTCCATATGGGGTGGTCTAACTATTGGAGAGCTGTCTATCATGTAGAGATTATTACATATGACAGCTATCGGATTAAACCAGTGTTGAGTATCTAAGGCCTCAGCATGAGCAGGATTTTCTGTTAAAGATGACAAGACAGTTCACATTTCATGATGATTCATGCTCAACTCTAAAATCTCCTCATCCAAACTCTATAGTCAAAGGGATGATTCTTTATTTAGTTTTTGTAGTTTTATGAAAAGTATTCATGAGAAGTTGTTAGATGCTTTTAGTTTTAAGAAGCAGGAAGGAACTCTGATAGGGAAGCTAAGCTAGCTTAAAAGGATGACAGAGGGTGAATTTTCACCAATTAAAACAACTTAAACACCAGAGTCTAATAGTTGTTTGTGGAAGGATACATTGTAGAACCTGAACATTGGTTAATCTTTTGTATTACATAGCAAGGACGTCCCTCTTGCTCAGGCAGTACACATCTCGCCAATGTTAGCCAGCACAATAGCTATTCTTGCAACATGGACATTCTTCAGTTGGGAAACAGTACAAATGTAAAATAAAAATGAAAAACCTGTTAAAAACTCAACTGAAAAGATGTTTAAACTAGAGATGCACAATATTATTGTCCCGATATTTGTATCGGCTGATATCGGGTTTAAAACTAAATATCAATATCAGCCCAATATCGACCCAATATAATTAACCGATATACAGTATAAAGGGGCTGTTTGGTGACAAACCGACGGAATGCTGTTTTTTAATTTTTTTTTATTTCATTTTTTTAAAAATTAAATCCGTGGTGCATGGTAGCAACATGGGAACATCACCCACTGTGCAACATTATTACATCACTGATAACTACTGGATCTGCAGCAGATGCAGCAGAAGTATTTCTCTAATTTTGCACAAGGAATGATAATTGCATCATTTTCAGCTTTAATAATGATATCAGTATTGGCCTTGAGAAGCAGTAAATTATTGGTGATCATTATTGGTTGAAATTTTGCATATTGTGCATCACTAGTACAAACCAATAATACACCATCTGCTTAGATTGTTATGAGGTTTTAGTTGTTTTCAATGGTGAAAATGATCCTTCTCCTGTGCTGATTTTATGCAGTTGCTTTCCTCTCTGCTTTTCCAGATTGAGAGTACTCTGCTGTTTGCAGCAGGCAAGACTAAAACAACCCATAAAACTTCAGCCTGCTAAATTTAGAATAAAAACTGGAAAAAGAAGGGGAAAAAAACAAAATATTTCTTTCACTAAAATGCTAAGTATCCATGTAAAGTTGAGTTTGTGACTCTTGGTTTTTGCTGCAGCTGTTTTATATCAGACAGAATAGATTTGTAGAAGAGTAATAGTAAATACTAAATCAGTCATCTTTAAACTTGGACAATAATTACTCACTACAGCCATTAGAAGTATTGTAGTTACTATAAAAACCACAGCATTTGTCTCAGTTGGAGACATTTCAAATGTTATTATGAAGTACTCAAGAAAAGCACAAATTAAACTCAGTAGAGTGTAAGATAACTGGGCATATTTGACCTACAAAGCCTAAAGACAACCAAGAAAGCACATTCTCACCTACAAGACCTCGTTCAAATCCCTTCTGTACCATTACACAACATCTAATTAACAAGCTCCAAGTGTCCTGAACAAGTCAGTGAGAAGAAAATTGTGAGAGCCTGCTTCTTATCAGTCCACTCTGCTTTAATTAAAACTGTGCAAATTACCAAGACAGGTGGGACTGTGTATTCATGCATGCCTAATGGGTGAGAAAGCATAGGTGTGGGTGCGCATGCGCCCTTGTTGACTCCCTCTGAACACACTCATCTTGCAGGAACATTCTAACTATCCTATTCACCGACCCTGTGGCCCTTTCAGTGCTCCCATGACCAAGCGGTCAATACTGCAGCACCAGCGTTGTCGGCTGCTTTTGTTTAAGCAAACAATCAGGAGGAGAGTGAGGTGGCTGTGCTGGATGATGCCAGAAATGACTGTAACAGTCTCTGCCTCATTTCTAACACTTTCTCTATCCTGGCATGAGGGCAGGTCAGAGGTCAGAGCCCCCGGTGGATTTGTCACAGTCGCCTGAATTCCATCCATCCCTTTCTGTTCTCCCTGTGCACATACCCGGTATCACCTCTAGATCACATGACAAATAAACTCAATTTTCTCTTAGAAGGACAGGAAGAAGGAGGTGGGTGATGTATTGTTGTTTGCAAGCGAGTCATGCCAGCGATCATCCATCTTCCACCCTTTTTCCTCTTCATTTCGCAACACACAGCTGTTCACTGTAACCATAATGATACATACCAGTTGTATACTTATGAATTATACATGGCCCACACACTGTATCACTCCAAGTTCTAAGTAAAGCACATCACAGCAGAACTGCTTCATGTGGTGCATGCTTGAGTGTCTGCTGCATATTCATGTATTTGTGTGTGCGGTGTGTAGATCTCTCAGCGCTGCTTGTGGGACTGAAATATTTAGGTATTTCCTTGCTTGTCTGTCTCTCCCAGGACAGATTGCTGTCATATTTAGAACAGAAGTAAGGTTTGATTTTAACAATCACTATTTAATATCCTTGTTTTCTACAGGATGGTGGGTTGCACTCCATTCCTGGTGGTCTCGTATTTCTACCTCTGGTTTGTTCCTCCTTTCATCAGCGGGAGGTTCATGTGGTATCTGGGCTTCTACTGCCTCTACCAAACCCTCATCACTGTGAGTATACAGGCCCTTTCAGGACTTAAGGTTTTCTTGCGATGCTTCAAACAGCTCAGCAGAACTTGTGGAACCAGGAGATGAAAGTCATGATTGATGCAGCTCACAGCCTGCAGATGACATGTTACATAACATAAGAAAAATGCAGAAAATGTTGCAAATAGCTGCGTTTAAAGTGGAGATGATTACAGTTATCAGATGCCAGCCTCTGACAGCTTCTTGGTAAGATTTTAGGCTTTGATTTGTAAGATGAGCAGGAGATTAAAGTGAAGAAACATTTAGACTCTTTACCTCAAAGAGGAAACTATAGTTTCTGCCTGCCTTTTGTTATAATGGTCTAGACCATTACTCTCAATTCCCCTCTCTGTTTTGGTTCTGATTTGGGGTAACCCCTGTAGTATGTGCTACAGCACATTCAGACCGCTGCAGTCACACTGTGGTGAGCTGTAACTGCATGCAATTCTAACTACTTGATAAATATACAGTCAGTCCTGCCAGAAACCTCTTTCCGGGTAAATGCTGGTTGCCACTTTTAGCCACCCTTCATTGTCTCTGGCTGTGTGTTTGTGTCAAGTTTTGCAGGGAAGAGCAGCTGCTATCATTCAGAGGGTCACGGTTCGTAAACAATGGCTATGATGCAAAGCAATATCTATTTATGCAATCAACCAATAGTTGGTTTGCATCAAATTAATCACTTCTCACCTCCATCTCGGTTTGACAGCAGAACTGTTCTATAAATGTTTGCATCCTGTCACGGCCCCATAAATGACATGCTGCATAGGAGCAATGACTGCAAAAATCCTTTCACGGCCGCATTTATTTTCGTTGTGGCTGTGCATGCTCATTTGGCCGGAGTGCTGACTGAGCCCTTGTGTAAATTACAAAGTGAAGCTGGACTTGGGTTGCTCGCCTATTCTCTGGGAGAGGAGGTGGTGAGGAGGAAAAAGCAGCTCTGAGGTTGGCCCGCATGGAAAATGCAGAGATTGCTTTTGATATATACAGTGTATGTTTCGCATCTGCATTTTCACCGGATAAAAGGCAGAAAACCTTTGATTGCAAATCCATTTTTGAATATGTGGCTATGTGAGGCTGAATTTGAGGGCGGTGGTGTTTTGAGCTTAATCCAAACACCAGTATGGTAACATTCTTAAAATGACAATAAACGGCATGTTAGTTTAAAGACAAAACAGGAAAATAAATTATTTGATTTTTCTTTCTTTTTTTTAAAAGCTAAATTTAAAGTAAATGCAGCATATCAATGAAGTTTGAGTATCAGTATGAGACAATAACATGCTCAGAAGATAAACAACTAATCTAAATATCATATAATTAGAAAAAAAAACTTGATAAAAATAAATTCTGTGACTTAAGAATGCCTAAATATTACCTTTACACATTTTATTTAAGTTTCTTTAAAAAAAATACAACAGATGTACAAAACAGTGGGACATTTTAACTAAAATCTAGTTATAGGCCTACAGCAACTTATGCAAGAAAAATGTAGTTGAAGTACTAAAATCAAGATAAAGGGTTATTTTTCTGACTTTCTCCATCCCATGAAGTTAGCCTATGTTAGTAAGCTGATGTTAGCTAGCTTACCCTTGTTATGAGCTTCAGCAGCAAGCTAACTGTAGCTAGCATTTATTTTAAGAAAGCATTTCCCTGAATTTGGCAAAGAATAAGTTTTGCTTCCTCACATATGAAATCATATGCTGCTATGTTTTCCTCCTTCAGTCATATTATGCAGCATCAGGGATTCCTATTGTTGTCAAGCCATAAAAAGCAGTGCAGTGAAACCAGTGTGCATAAAGAAAAGTTGATATCATGATCTTCCTCACTAGTTTATTGCCTAGCATTAGCCTTGATATAACTTTCTTGGCTATGTCACCATATCATGGTTTTCTAAAATTGGATATTGTTAGCAAGAAAGTGAACATTGCTGGAAACAAGCAAGAACTGCAGTGGTAAATTGTTACCCAAGGTAGCGCTATCTTAAATAATTTTACTCTTCATTTCTTTTACTCTTCATGAGACTAATTTACAAAGTTGACATTGTGCTGTAAGGCAGCCTTGAACTCCTTAATCAGGGGCACCGAAGTCCAGTCCTTGAACTATCTTGCATATTTTGGTTACATCCCTTTTCCAACACACCTGAATCAAATAAATGGCTCGTTAGGGCCTCTGCAGAGCTGAATGACCTGTGCATGAGGGAGTTAACCGTTTGATCCAGGTGTGTGGAGAAGGTATGCTCAAAGTTGATAATCATGTCATTAGAAAGTTGTTTACTTTGGTAACAAGCCATGTCTAGCCTGGTACACCAGCCGACCAACGCCATGTATGAGATACACAGCAAGTCAGTCTGGGTTCCCTCCATTGGAAAGTGATTTCCACTCAAGTAAAAAATTGACTGGACCAATCACAGAACGGGAGGCGGGACTTTATGATACGTCTTTTTTGGTAACTTGGTTCAACTATGAACACTCAGAACAGCGGCTGGATAGGAGCAACGGTTTAATGATACCCTTGTAGATGTCTTAATGAGCTGCTTAAATCCGCAACAACTTGCTGCTCTGAAGACTCCATCCTCCATTCTCCATCCTTACAGACTTTTGCGTTACTTCCGTGTAGAGAGATATGATATTTACACATATTGCTTTATCGTAGTATTAGTTGTGCAAATTTTTTTGCTTTATTTTTCGTAATGACCCGGCTGCAGCTCGACTGACTACAAAGGGGTCACCTGATTATTTAAAGGAGTGATGACATAACAGTTAAAAACTAATTTATGTTGTTGGCTAGGGATGGGCGATATTTTATCGTGTGCGATATATCGTTAAAGAAATTCCCCACGATAACAATTTGAATTTATCGTTTTTATCGTGAGATGACAATTTACCAGGTTGTGTTTTACTTTGGTTTTTTTAATAAGCAAAGTTAGTTTTGCCGTTTGCATCGTTTGAATAAATGTGGCATTTGGTCTCTCATATTTCAGACTTGTTTGATTGGTGTCACTACAGTTTTGCAATACAGATGTACTACTTGAACTTAATTGATATAGTGGCTTCTGGTATTTTGTAGGGCTTTCAAGACAGACTTTAGTGACAGATTTATAATACAAAATATTTTGCTGATAGCTTTTATCGTCATTTATCGTTACCGTGATAAATAAGAGAGATTATCGTGATACATTTTTAAGTCCATATCGCCCATCCCTATTGTTGGCATTACTTTATATGTAAATACTCCAAAGAAAAAAACGGCATTTTTTACAGCGGAGTATTGTTTTGGAACGCCAGACCTCACTTCCTCAGTAATACAGTTGGGTCCGGTGATGATATGGAACTTTACCCGGAGACCACGTTGACTTCATTTTGATTGGCTACACCTTATTTGGCTATGACCTTATTTGGAGAATCTAGGTCAAGCTGCGGTCGGAGTTTGCTAAAGGCTAACTGCTAGCAACATGGGCAGTTCAGATAGTGAGCTACGTTTATCAGACAAGACAGCATTTAGAAAATAAATAAACTTACAGGTAATGACAAGGTTGTGGTCGCCTCCCTCAGTGTTACTGCAGAAGTTTGCTTTTAAATCCATTTGTTTGAAAACCCAGACCTGACTGCACAGAAGTTACTACTAGCTCCATACATGCAGCTGCCAGCTGAATCAGACAGGCAGGGGAGGGGGAGCGGACAGTGCATAAACCGTTAGGAGAGAGAGGGGCGGGGGGCTGTTTACTTGATAGTGTGCTCTTATTGGAGCAATTAAATTACGTAGAATGATAGAACTACGTAGAATGATAGCCTGCTGTCTGATTCAACTGCTTCCGAGCAGAGAGACAAAGCTGACAGACCATAAACAGGAACTTTGATTCTCACTCTGGACATTCACATGGCCTCATCAGTGCACAATAGATCATATTATACACCGAAAACCCCAGAAAAGTGAAATTTGATGTCATGGCACCTTTAATAAGGGCAGGAAAAAATGTCAATACACTGAAACATCACCATATTTTCATATGCCGATACCATATCTATGTTTAAAAATGCGGTACCAATCTATTTTACTAATGAAATCTCACAAGATGTCATCGTTTTGTTACGAAATCTCATCAGATTTCATGAAATACAGCGAGATTTCATTACAGAACGATGAAATCTTGCAATATTTTGTGAAATCTTTTGAGATTTTGTAACAAAACAAAGAGATTGCATGGGTAAAATAGATCAATACCGCGTTTTTAAATATAGATATATCGGCATATGAAAATATTGTGATATTTCAGTGTATCGATATTTTTTCCCACCCTTATTTAAACTGTCTGGAAGACAATCCTCACCAAGACTTTTACAAAGAAATCATAAAAAAACAGCCAACTATCTTTAATTACTTTGATTTAACAAACATTTCTAACCAGTGTTTCGTCAGTTCCATCACTGCAGTGGAGCGATACCTTTGCGCTAAACATGTTTAAATACCAAAAAACAGGTGTTTGATATGAAATGAAACTTACAGACAAATTTGAGTAAAAATACTGGTATGTATCATATATCGTCATCTGAAATAAATATATCGAGATATGATATTTGGTCCATATCGCCCAGCCCTAGAAGGAACCCAGACTTACTTGCCGTGCATCTCATAAGTGGCGTTAGTCAGGTTGGTGTATCAGGTGAAGCCATGTCAGGCCTCATTTTTGCTGAAACGTCTGTGTCAAATGTTGTGAAATGGCATTGCTCACAGGATTTCATATGGGCTTCATGTTGGCATGGATATCAGACTCAGACTTAATTGGCAGGCTTGGTCTAGTCTGCTAATCACCAATTGATCTGAGTGAGGTGTGTTGCAACAGGAAAACTTCTGATACCTGCAGGATGCAGGTTCTCAAGGATCAAAGTTGTCTACCCCTGCTCCGAAGTTCAGATTTGAGTTTTTCTTTATGATTCCTCTGCTGGTTGCATGTGAGCTATAGTGTGCAGCACTGCCCCCAAGGTTTTTGGTGGAACTGCTCCGTTTGGGGTATGCATCTGCATGCTCTCTAAAAATGTACTGACATACAGACACAGAAGATGGACAGAAGTCTCCAGTATGCACATTCAACGTTGAGCATAAACCAGCCCTCAGTAGGGTTACTTTGACTTTAGTTTCTCTTTTCAGAGGTCTTTAAATTGCTGTCTAAAGATGTTGTATTAAAATGGAAACGGTTTCTCTCCTCTCTCTCTGTCTCTCTGTCTCTCTCTCTTTCCCTTCCTCACTCCTCTCTCTCTGTTTCACTCTCCATCATTGCCTCTGTTACCTTTTACTTCTCCCTTGTCAAGCCCAGCAGTATGTTATGGAATGCTGTTATAGACAAATGTTTAATTAAAGAAATAAAAAAAATAAACAGGATATCAAGGGGAGCCTTGTGTTCATAAAGCTCCCCTTGGTAAAGCAAAATTGTCGAACACAATAAAACAATCAGATTTATTTATTCTGCTTGCTATGATGCTGGACAGGACAAGTAAAAAAAAAAAAAGAAAAAAAAATGGAAATGGTTAGCTTGTGCCAGGATCTCTACCATCATTCAAATTCTTCTTCTGTACACCGAGATAAAAAAAAAAAAAAAGGCATCCCATTCAGTAGTTTGGATAATTTTCTCTGGACAAAAGTGATAAATTGATGGACAAAAAGAGCTGACCCTAGAGTTAAACCAGTCATACTTAAAATTAGGGATGTTCGATATTATCAGCCTACCGATATTATCGGCCAATATTGGCATTAAAATGTGATATTGGTAAAATTTGTATCGTTTTTTTGGACCAATATTTTTTTAACCGAGAAACAAAATTTTGCGAGATCTTGCTCCATCAGCAGCGGTCCAGCGTATAAAAGTCCCTGTTATTCTGGAAGGACTTCATATCCCAGCAATCCTTTCAGAGTAAGGTGACTATGGTGCAGCTACTGCTGCTACAGACTGACTTGCTTTGAAGCTGCTTAGAATATGTCTAGTTTTAAGTTGTTGGTTAAGTTATCAAGCTGTCAGAAACATTGTAATTAGCCACATTAGCTAATACCTACTAGTATCTGATATATGGCAGCCAGATGTCCAAAATGAACTCCTCTGGCTGAATAAGGCTATTTTGGGATCTTTGCTTTCGGAGCAGAATAGCTATAGTTGTATTTCAAAGAATATTGAAGAAATAACCTCATATTTATCTGCATATATCGGTATCGGTTGAAATCAGATATCGGAATTTAAGAGTTGGACAATATCGTATATCATATATCGGTAAAAAAGCCAACATCCAACATCCCTACATAAAAACAAAAAAAAAGATTTTACATTTCTTCTTTTTTCCATGTGACTATAGCTCTTTTTCTTTGCTACATAGGCAGAATCATATCATTTTTTTTTATCGTGCAAAAGCTAACTAAATCTTTCTGCTCTCTTGCAGTGTTTCCATGTGCCTTATTCTGCTCTCACCATGTTCCTAAGCATAGACCAGAAGGAAAGGGACTCAGCCACTGCCTACCGTAAGGTCTTTTACTATAAACTTCTCCCTGCCTTCAATGTTTTACTTACTTCTCATTTGGATAAACTGTGAAGGAAGTAGCAGAACTGAGAGCTGGATCTTTGCTGGTGTGATGACAGGAATGACAATGGAGGTGTTGGGGACTCTTGTGGGCGCTGCCATCCAGGGCCAGATTGTGGCCAGTGCTCATACTCTGAAGCATTGCCCTACTCACAACATGTCTGCTGGTTACCTTGGCAACAGCAGCGGGGCAGAGATCGTCAAGAGCTTGGTTCACTCCCAGGACTACCTGTCACACGCTGTAAGTGTCTCTGTGCCAAACCAGGAGCTCAGGTGTGCTAAAAGTAGGGCAAAGAGTTGCTTTGGAAATAGCAAGGGCTGTCAAAAGTGCTTTGTGTACTTAAGGTGGTTTACTTTTGCCAAATACACAAGATTTAAAAAAAAATGATTGAATGAAAAGGGGGATTGTTGAAAATTGGCTCCATATTTACTGACAGTCTGGAGGTTCTGACATTTAAAATATGTTCATGCTTTAACCCGTGTAACCCTTTGGGATTGAAAGGAGATGGTTTTGTTTGATATCCGAACCTAGCACTCTGAGCCAGCTCCCCATTCATGACCACAAAGGGGGTTCCTCCCTCACATCAGGCTCCAAAAGCGGCCCCAATGCGTTGAGGGGTCCCTACAGTCTGCAAGCCATTAGGCCTATTTTTATAGAATATTTGAACGTACCCCAGATATACTCTGTTGGAAATATTTGTCTTTTACTTCAAGGTAGCTGCAGCTTATATTTGGAGAAAAAGTAACACGATGGGATTGAGTCATGTTCACATTTCAGTTTGCAGAGCTGTGAATAAACATAACTTACCGCTGTGAATCCATCATGGGACTTTTTGTAAAGATGAAACTGTCCTGTTTTGGATTTTAGTTGCACCGCAGCTATTTGGGCTCTAAATGCTTCTTTTCCAATGGATTTTGGGTGAACTCTATCAGGGCATCCACTCGCTACGCCAAACCCTCCGCAGCCACCCGCTAAATTTCCCCCGTGGTTGTTGGTGAGGGTGGCACACCGTCTGGGCAAACTCAGTCTGCCCTCAGAAACAGGGAGCGTTTGATGTGCATAAATAATAATGAACCACTGGGCTGAGCCGCATGGAAAAATAGCAAACAAACAGAGGTTGTTTAAGGCAGAGCAGTTCCTGTTGGGATAAAGCGTTAGACAGTTATGTCTGTATTTTTGGCTACTTGAGGTTTCCTCTTGTTTGCGCAGTGAAATGTGTGCAGCAGGTTGTGCACCTCAAACCGGTGTGAAAAACCCACACAGATAGTTCCAGACAATAAATCACACATTCATGAGCATTTGAAAGAGGAAGAAGTAAGAAAAAAAAAAAGCTGACACTTTAGTGCTGCAGTTTGTCTGCAGAATGGATGCATATCATGTTGAAATGAAGTGCTTCAATTTTTTAGACATTTGAGAACATTATGAATTAAAGATTGGGAAAGGACTCAGAATAGACTTGACTCGTGCTGCTTCTGTGAAAGGAGATGGATGGATGTAGGCCATACTGTATGTTTGTTCTTTTTCCCTGCAGAAGGAGGTGTACATGATAGCTGCCGGTGTGATTGGTGGAGTGTTCCTCATCTGCACCGTGGTGATGTTCCTGGGAGTCAAAGAGAGAGATGGTGAGACTTGGCAGAAGCAGAACCGCCACAGTTAATGAAGTTGTTCATTAAAATGCTTCATCAATCATTTAAAGGGCTCTCAGATTTGATCTTATTGGCTGTCTTTTAAAATTCTCACTCTTTTTTAAAAAACAAACAAACATAAAACTAAAGCTTATCTGATTATATGTTGGAATTAACCTATTTATTGGGGACAAATTGGGAAAATATTTGCTGATTATCTAAATTACATTCATCTGTCTATTCATCTACGTGTGCTAATTTTGAATGTGATTCCACAAACTCCTTTTTAAAAAGCAGGATTCAGTACACGTTCGTTACTGTGTGGCATGACCTGTTTTACCATTCTTGCTATATATAGAATTTCAGCAGCTCGATTCAGCTGTTTCAGCTGTTCTGGGCTTTTTTTGTTGTCACATTTTTCACTTACAAATCTCCTAATATTTGCATTATTTTGGATGCTAATTGAACTATCTACGACAGAGCTGTGCTGTTGTAATGTGCAGGATGAGGTTTGTTGTTTTTCCTTGCTAAAATAAGCAAAGATTTTCCTAAAAAGGACATGATGTGAATCTGATTAACAGCATGTGTTGCTCTGGTTCTTCCATATTAGTGATGCACAATATGAAAAATTTCAACTGATACCGATAACTGGTCATTTTCTGCTTCTCATAGCTGATACCGATATCAAAGCTGAAAATGATGTAATATTCATTCCTTGTGCAAAATTATACAAATATTTCCACAGCAAATCCAGTAGTTGCCAGAGATGACATAATGATGCAGGGTAGGTGTGGCCTTATGTTGTTCCCATACCCAATGGATTAAAAAAACAAAACAAAAACAAACAGCATTCCACGGGTCCGTCACCAAACAATGCCTGATACATATCAGTTAATTATATATACTGTATGACAGTTTAATTTACATTTTGATATTTCTGCATTTCCTCATTTCAAGGATCCTTTAAAGATCTGGCTAGGAACAACAGATGAAAACTAGCCTCTGGCTAAATCTGGCATATTAAAGTTTTTTCTTTGTTTTCATATGCTCCCTATCAAGTAAACAAACAAACAAAAAATGATACCGGTATTTGGTTTTTAAGCTAATATCGGTCGATACCAATTAGGAGAATTTGATTGATAACGCAAACACTTCTATATTATTCATGGTTATTGGTTGGGTGAAGCCATTTGTTATGAGTAAAAGAAAGAGTTGGACAATATCGGTGTATCAGATATCGGTTAAAAAGCCTACATCAATCATTCTTAGTGGAAACACAGAAATGCAGTTTTTCTTCCAGAAGTTGTAGCCTTTCTAAAATTTTTTTTTCTCTTCATCGTACAGTTTAACGTGTATTATTAAACGGGACAAAGACTGTGATTGTTTACATCTTTGGAAGATATGTTTTTCATGCAGTGGAGTGAAACTTCAGAGAGCAGTCAGTATTGGTTTTTAGGCCTCGCTCCTTAAGTGCTGACTCCCCTTTCCTCTTTAAACGCTATTTATTTATGTATTTCATGTATTTTAATGATTTTCTCAAAAAAAAAAAAACTTGCAACTTTTAAAAAAATAGTGTGGCAGCCTGAAGGCAGTCTTTTGGACTATTGGTACACAGTCATGTGAAAAAGAATAGTACACTTCTATCAGTTTGAAAGGTTTATATATCATGATCTCATTCTTAAAATACCTGTATTTATAAGGCAATACATCCTCAAAACAGTACATGACACATTATATAGTATAATTATTTATTTACTGTAAGTAACTAAAACCAGGCAGGAATGCAGGAGCAATCTGTGAAAAACCTTCACAGCTTCCTGAGCAATCAAGATGCCCATCTATGTGGAAGGGTTACAAGGTCAATTCAGAACAATCTGGTGCCATCTACAGTGAGGAAGAGTATTGAGGACTGGAAAACATTTAAGACACGTCTCAAGATGTCTTTGTCACAGCAAGTTCACCCCAAGGTCACACTGTGCAAAGCATAGAGATGTTCCTGTAGAAAAGCTCAAGGGTTACATCTCAGACTCTACAGGCATCAGTTAGCCTGTTAAAGTTCATGACAAGTAAGAAAAAAGGTTGGAGGAAAAACTTTGTAAAAAGAACATTTCTGTATGGCTCAGGTTTGCAAAGCTGCATCTGAATAAACATTGGGACTCTTGGAAAATTGTCCTTTGGACAGATGAAACCACGTTGGCGGTGTTTGGACATAATGCACAGCAGCTGTCAGAAAGAAATGCTCAAAATATATGATCATTACAGCGATCTTTATTGTGCTTTAAATGATGCCTCTAAGACAGACATACATTATGCACTGCAATGCAGGGGCAGTTCCAACAGTGGCAATGAGCAAATCTATCTCCTTTTCCTTACTGCATGTTATTTGATATGCTGCCTGCTCATGTATTTATTCCATTTGTTTCAGATCCGTATGCCCCAAAGACGGAGAAGCAGATTCCCTTCCATCAGGCCTTCATCCTGGTGATGAGACACGGGCCATACCTCACTCTAACTGCTGCATTCCTCTTCATCACAGTTGCAATCCAGGTACATTCATTTATGAAGCGCTTCTCAGACATGACACAGAGTTACAGTAAACGGAGCCAGTCCTGCATCCTGACATCCCAGGAGGATTGCTGGCGCTCAATGTTGATTTGATCAATGCAGAAGAGCACTTACTGAGAGCTCCCAGTTGAAAGCGCGTTCTAAGTCTTGGGACTTTTGCGATAGGCTTGATAGGATTTGACAAGTTGGTGTTACACTGTTTAGATTCATGCGAACTTTTCAGGGTTTTGCAAATGAGCTGTTTCTGCATGTTTTTCTCCAATCATCTCAGCTGGAGGTGTCAGTTGTCATCCGCGTGAGCCTCGGAGTGGGAATGAATCACAGCAAAACACTGTCAGCAGCTTCTCAAGTCACTTCATTTGGCACTCAGCAGAGCAAGAGTGGCCAATCTATAGTGCTGAGCAGACAGGGCTGAATATCTGACTGCCTTATCTCTGATTTCTGCAGCTGATCCAGAGCAACTTTGTCCTCTTCTGCACTTACGCGGCCGACCTGAGAGATCACTTCCAGAACATTGTGCTGACCATCCTTGTGAGTCCACAATTATGTCCCATCTTCTTCCATTGTTAAAAGCACAAGTTGTTTGACACCTCATTGCACATGTTCACATTATGTTACCTGACTGAATCTCTTTACATTCACAATGTGTGCACAGGTTTCTGCAGTGATAAGCATCCCTCTCTGGCAATGGTTTCTGCAACGCTTCGGCAAGAAGACGGCAGCTTATTGTGGCATCACGGCAAGTACAGCTACTGTTTTGGCTTTGGTGCTCATCAGATTAAACTTGGGTGTTAGCACCATCTAGTGGCAAAATTTAGAAATGTAGACCCCTACATATACAGTCGTCCTCAAAATTATTCATACTCTCCAGTTAAAGAAAAGGCAAAATTTACAATAGTGATTCAAATAACAAGAAAATAAAGAAAGTAATAATAAATAAAAATTCACAAAATTATAATTTAGTGAAATAAGATATTTATTTGAATTTTGTTTGGAAATATATATCTATATCTATATCTATATATATATATATATATATATATATATCTATATATATATATATATCTATATCTTTATATATATATATATATATATATATATATATATATATGTAAACAACCTAACAAACAAAACTGTCCCAGAAACATTAGGGCACCTTTCCCATACAAAGCAGACCAAAATACCTGTCAACAGGTGCAGACATCTGATTGGACGTTACAGAAAACACCTGACTTCCTCAAAGTGTTGCTCAACAAAATTTTACCTTCGGAGCCCCATCATGCCTGCTTACTTGTTTTATTTTTGTTGTGCTTGTTTTTAATATTTCTTTTGAACCACAATTCAAAATCAATGTCATGATTTTCATAGAATTTTTTTTATTATTACTTTTGACAATTTCAATTTGTTTCACTGACAGCTGATTTTTTCCTTCTTGAATTGGAGGGTGTGAATAATTTTGAAGACAACTGTATTTAGACCTCTTTTTGCAAAAAAAGTGAACAAAACTTGATTTTTACCCTCCTTTTTTTTGTCTCTTTAGTGGATCATGCCCTTCACCATGATGCTGGTGTTCATCCCGAATGTGGTGGTAGCTTACGTTGTGGCCGTCTCTTCTGGACTCAGTGTGGCTGCATCGCTGCTGCTCCCATGGTGAGACTTGAGTTTGCATCAAACATGGATTGCAGTGGATCTCAGATTCATCGCCAGTTTCTCTTTGCATGGTCTGATTACCCAGTTCACTTAACGGCCATGACAGTCAAGTCATGAAAGGATTACAGTTGGCATCTGCTGTTAATCATAGCAGCTCCAACAACACCGGGGGCATCTTTACATGTGTTTTCCCGTCGTTTCTATGGTTGTCACCGCTCCTCACTCATCTCTCGTCCCCTCCCTTTACACCCAAATTACAGCTTCCCATGGGGGCATGTTTACTTTGGAAGGGGCAGATTGTTTTTTCTTGTCTGTGGGCTAAGGCTGGTGGTTCCACCCACTGCTCATCATCTAATCATGTTATTAGCGCTGTAATTTTAGCCCACCGGTGTATTAAAGCTCTGCTGACATTCTCACTGTTTCAGCCAGATAATTAAAGTAATATCATGAGGGAGGTCTGAGATGTACATCAGGTTAAAGCTGAGTGGAGTTAGGCATTTAAGACAAAAGGATGAACAAAATTCAAATTTGAAAATAAGTGTGTTTTTGTATGTGCTTGCAATCCAGGTCGATGTTGCCAGATGTGGTAGATGACTTCAGACTGGCCAACCCCTTCTGTAAAGGTCATGAAGCCATCTTCTACTCGTTCTACGTTTTCTTCACCAAGTTTGCAGCTGGAATCTCCCTCGGAGTGTCCACCCTCTGCTTGGAGTGAGCCCATTTTGATTTCACACACCTTTCGGGATCCATATTTCATATATAGAAATGATGTCACTAAAGGTAAAAGCTGTATTTTTTATTTCTTTTGTATTTGTGTAGGTTTGCGGGGTATGACACCGGCGCCTGCAAGCAGCCCGCTCCTGTGGTGTACACCCTGAAGCTGCTCATCGGGGCCGCCCCCGTGGCCTTCATAGTTACAGGGTTAATGATCCTTCTCCTGTATCCCATCAGTGAAGACGTGCGGCGCAGGAATAAACTCTGCCTGGAGGAGCTACGGTGTGTAGAAATCATTAATGGACATCTGAGGGAAAAAACTCTAATCCTTCAACTCCAGTGACCTTACACGTCAAGCTCGGTTTACTTGTCAGAACCGCTTGTTTAGGGTCTTCTGTGACTGTGGAGTATATGCCTCTGTCATGTGTATGTCGTAGTGGTATGAAGCAGCAGAAAATGTAAATACTCAAGTACAAATATCTCAGACCTGAGTACATTTACTTTACAGTAAGTATGCATGGTTTTAAGACCCTTTGAAGATCTTTAGATTGTAGTCATGTTTCAGACTTTTTTATATATATATTTCTTTATTTTTTTCCTCAGCATACTACCTGATGCTTTTCAGTGACAAAGCAAAAACATGCTGGAGATAAAAACAGAACAGAAAACATATTGCTATTATTTAATGGTTCCCAAACTTTTTCTGCAGGGCCCCCTGTTCATTGACAATAATAATGCCAGGTCCCCCCTTAAACTTTGTTATCGGGATGAGAAGTCTCCAACTGCCACTACTTGTTTGGCTTCATACTGTTAGATGCTAGTGTTTGAGACGTGTCCCACTGTGGTCTGTCTTCATTGCCCACTATTGTACTGGTCAAGACTGGAGATACATCTTATCTTTTTTATGTTTGTTGCAAAGTTTGTTGTTGTTTCATAATCATTTGTCCATCAATACTTTCAGAAATTTGTCAATGTTTTGCTAGAAGTGGAAAACTATTCGTTTTACTTAGCCTAGCTGCCCCCCCAGTTTGGGAACCACTGCTATAATTGTTCAGAACCTGCATCTAACTCTGTCTCTAATCTTCTTGGGAATGATTCAGCAAGCTTGGCGCTCCTTTCCTTTGGAAGCATCTGTCATATTTCTTTGAGTGAAACCTGCAAGCTCCAACAGCCTGGATGAGATCATTTTGGACTGGACATTTTTTTTTTTTTTTAAACTTCTGCTGCATTGCTTCCGGAGCTTCAGTTTTCTCAAAGACACTATTTTTTACTCTCCCTTCCTTCTTCACAGACTGAAATCCTGAGTTATCTGCATCCAGCTTTCGCTCTATCCTCATTAATGACACGCATTTTGGTGCAGAAAAACAACCCCACATTGTGATGGTTACATCATGTTTGACTGTAAGGATGCTAATAATTAGTTGTCCTCAAAATTATTCATACTCTCCAATTAAAGAAAGAAAAAAAAAAAAATCAGCTGCCAGTGAAATAAGTTAAATTGACAAAAGTAATGATAAATAAAAACTATGGAAATAATGACACTGATTTTGAATTGTGGTTCAAAAGAAATATTAAAAACAAACACACAAAAAATAAAACAGGACAACAAGCATGACGGGGCTCCAAAGCTAAAATTTTGTTGTTTTGTTGCAACATTTTGAAGCAATCACTGCAACCAACTGTTTTCTCTAATGTTCAAAAAGACTTCGACACTTGTTGACAGGTATTTTGGTCCACCGGTTATGGGAAAGGTGCTCTAATATGCCTGGGCCCGTTTTATTTGTTTTTTATAATTATTATTTCCAACCAAAATTCAAAAACAATATCTTATTTCACTAAATTGTAATTTTGTAAATTATTATTAGTTTCTTGTTATTTGAATTACTATTGTGAATTTAGCCTTTTCTTTAATAGGTGGGTATGAATAATTTTGAGGACGACTGTGGAGTTGTTTCAATACCGATACCAGTATGGGAAATGTCTCCGATACTGCCCAAAATTCTGGCATCAGTATCGGCGAGTACTGGAGTTCAGACACTGATCCGATACCATGTAATTTATCAAAACAAGAATCTATTTACTGATTAGCTCTGTTAGCTTTGACACAGTTCTTCTTCTTTGCTCTCAAAACAGTTGTGCTGTGCTGCCATCTGCTGTTTTTGAGGGGCGAGGAAGAACTGATCAGCTGATACCTGCTACACAAGGAGCTAAAAACGGCTTCAATTTGCTGTATTCATTCATGTTTTACGAAGAGTTTAGCCTGAGCCAGTGCTTACCATGATGATAATCATATCACAGTCATGCAGGTGTATTTTTTTATATATAATATATATATATTTACAACATAGTGGTATCGGTACTCGGTATCAGGTGATACCGACAGCACAAGTATTGGAATTGTATAGGGAGGGAAAAAATGGTATGGGAACATCTCTTCTAAAAATGCACCATCCATCCAGTCATGAGATGCTACCTGCTTGGTTTCCTTACAAGCAGTCTGCCTCCACACATCTGTCTCATTCAGTTTTGCTGGGCAGCTAGATCTAGAAAATCCCTCAGTGAGGGAAAACTTCTTCTACTTGAGAGCAATAGAGGCGACTGGTTTTCGGCACTTTTGTTGCACATTTAAATGGTAAACTTTTCAGCATTTTTCCTCAGATCTGTGCCTTGACACAATCCTATCTCGCTTAATTGACACTCCTCTCAATCACATGGCTAACATAATCCCCTGACATACACCATTAACTCTGAGTCCTACACGGACAGGTGTGTGCCTTCTTAATTTTGTCCAGTGAATTCTGCCAGTCGGAGGCCGACTCCTGTCAAGTTGTAGAAGCATCTTAAAGATCACCAACAGATATACAGTCCTGAAATCTGTTTTACTTTCTCATTGTTAAATAAAAAAAAAAAAACTGTGTAGAATGAGAAACAAAGGGTCTGAAAACTTTTCATATGCACTGTACTTATTTTCTACCACTCCTATGAATGTAGTACATCACTGATACTGATGTCTCTCGCAGGAAACAAAGCATTGGCTCCAGAACAGTGGAAGATTTGAGTAACGTGTGAGCTGGATCTTGAATGGAGTGAATTCACAAAGCCACGGATTCCAGTGTTGCAGCTGGAAGCTTGTTTTCTTGTAGTGTATATTACACTGACGAATATTTGAATTGTTATAATGTAAACATTTTTTGTTTTTATTTTCACATGTACTGTAGAGTCATCTTGGATATATATATATATATATAAACATACGTTATCTAATTTATATAAATGAATGTATATCATTGTTTGCTGTGTTTAACTCTACAACAGTTATTTATGAGACAAGACTACAAAGAGGTTGATATGACATGAATAAAGGTTGCAGAGACTGGTTAGTAGACAGAATATATTTGCACTAGTTATGCAAATTTAATATTCAGAAGAGATCTAGGAGGATTTTTTTCTTTTTTTGCTGATCTGAAATAGCACAACCACAAAATGGAAGATTTTTTAGGAGTGTTGCCCCCTCTTGTGGTCTGATTTGTTAAAGGTGCGTCTTTTCTTCAACATGTTCTTCATTTGTACAGGGTGGTTTAATCAAATCTGTAACATCTGAGGTGTACTATGAAGCATAGAAGGGCTAAATCAAACGTTTTAGGATTAAAATCTTAATTTCACACATCAGGTTTCTTCTGATTCTGCAGCGCCTTGGAGATTTTAAAAAAAGAACCTGAATAAAAAGTTCAATCTCTATGAGTCCGTACATATGGGTGCGAGGCAAGAGTTACTATGTGGTGGTCTCTGTGGTCACCACAGTGGGACTTTGGCTGGGTGCTGGACTGGATGGGCAAGAGTTCTCCGGACTTCCAGGAGTCCGCAGGGTAGATTTCCTCTTTCCGTTCCGCACTGTGAGCTCGTCTTTGGGTTTAAACATCAGGGGCACGAAGCCGTCCGCGTCTGCTACAAGTACAATCCACAAAGGTCCTGAAAAGTACACAAGAGAATAAATAACTAAAAATATATAGTATATATATATATATATATATATATATATATATATATATATATATATATATATATATATATATATATATATATATATATGTAGAGAGAATAGAAATAATAATTTAATATAATAAAATTTAGTATGATATATTATACTATATTATATTAATTATATTATATTATTGTAGTTACGCCAACATTAGTTCCATGACTATTGTTGGTGTGTGTCAGTGAGTCTTTGTGACAACAGCAACAAAACACTACGTTTCTTTAGAGCGATAAGCTGCTTTTGTTTTAAACCTCATAATCTGACCTAGGCTCTTAATCACCTCCAATTATAGTTTGGGCACGTTAAAGGAAGAACAACACTCGAGCACGCTGTCAATGATTTCAAGTTACTTTGACAAATATAATTCTTTTCATGGAAAAAATACATCTGGAGTGGATAATGTGTAGATTTGATCAAAAGAAGGAATACAAGAAAAAAAAAAAAAAGCTGTAAGAGGAAGTCAAACACCTCCAGGTGACTTTGCTGGGGAAGCCCTTTATACTGTGAGCTTTCTTAAAATACACACAGGGGAAGACCTACCTCCCAGCCCAGGAGGACTACCGGGAGTTTCCTCAAAGTGCTTTTCATGAATTAACCCTGTACGCTCCGTCACTGCAGTTAATCTTAGAAGCAGGGACACAATAGGCTTTTATAAAGCCAGCTTAGGTCTCGTTTCAGAGTAAAGACAATGCCATTGTTGGGTTTAAGTGGAAAACAAAAAAATAGCCACAACTCAATCATGATAGTGATTTAAAGTAGGACGTGGCTGCTGATGCCAACTCGTTTAACTATTTTGACAGCAGATCTAGTCTTCTGCACGTACCGTACAGCATCTCCACGATGCTTAAGCTGAAGAGGTCTTGGAGGGCACGTAGACACAGCTTTCCCT
The DNA here is from genome assembly GCA_023101725.1 of Atherinomorus stipes. Taxonomy (NCBI): domain Eukaryota; kingdom Metazoa; phylum Chordata; class Actinopteri; order Atheriniformes; family Atherinidae; genus Atherinomorus; species Atherinomorus stipes. Next base: position 1,440,817 of record JALJCO010005173.1, read on the forward strand.
CGCACAGCAGCACCGGCCTCCTCTCATCGATGAACACGTTTTCTGATAACTGCTTCTGTATGTGGGAGAAAAAAATAGGGAGGAAAAGGTGATGAAAGAGGTTGTGCTGGATGCATTTGATGGTTTTAAAGGTGCAGTAAAAAGTCATTACAGATGGACTGAGGAAGGATTTCTTCCTCATTAGCTATTGAGTGTGAACATGACTTGTCAACAACAGGCTACCAAATATAAGATAAGGAAGTGTGGGGAGTGAACTGTACCTGGCACGTGACGTTGACATATGGGGGTTCGCTGGCGGTGGGGTAGCCACTCTGAGCCTTCTTCCCGTTCTGTGTAAAATCTCTGATCTCTGTCAGGCACTGCTGCACATCTGCGAAGCGTGTAAAAAGCCTTTCCATGTTGACAACTAGCTGCTCCAGTGCGCGCTCCTTGGCTTGGCCGGATGCCTTTTCCGGCACAGGAAGCGCTGGTTCTGTGTGAATCCTGTCTGATGGCTCAAAGCGGGGAGAACTGGCCCGACTGGAATCCCTGCTGGCATGCCCGGCTACTGCCAGGCTGGCCATTCGGCTGACATGGTCCATGTCAAAGTTCTCCACTGTGATGGAGGAAGTACTGGACAGGGGTCTGTCTGATCGGTCGGAGAAGTCCACGGAGCTGGTGACGGGGCTGGGATCACCACTCCTCACCTCCTCAATCAGCCTCCGTCTGTTCCCTGGTGAACAAACTACTCCCCTTCCTGGCAACACCAAGTCTTTTATCCCTTGGCGCTCCCTGTCATCCTTTGACAGGTGCTCTGAGTGCCTCCTAATCCCCGCGCACAAATTAGCAGAAGACTCGTGGCTGTGAGCAGTGGGGGATGGTGTGATGGGTGTCCCTCCATCATAAATCAACTCTTTGGCTATGAGGCGAAGAAAATATTTATCTGTGTTGGAAGATGGGAGGAAAGCGGGGTCGTTGGACTTCTGCCTGCCCACCATCAGCAGCAGCACCTTGTCACTGAGGAAGCAGACTCCTTTGGGTCTATCGTTCTGTTGCAGAGAGATCTGTTGGATGTTTGGCATCGCAGAAGCTGTGATGCAATACACAAGAACCATGTTGCAGGTGTTTGAAGCCACTGCAACTGTGGAGGCACGTGGATCGAAAGCAATAACGTCGGGGACCAGTATCCCAGGGATGCTGACTTTGCGGGTGGTTGTGACCTTTCGCTCGTAGGTAACCAAAACAAGGTGCGAGCAGTCCTGGCCTGAGCCTGTCACTGTGTCCCGGCGACGCAAGTGGATAAGAGGGCTGGGGTCAGAGCGGCGGTGCCTTGCCAGCAGATGGGTAAGCTCAAGAGGGCCCGAGCTGGGGATGTAAGATCTCTCCGATTCAAATGATCTCCTCCTCGAGTCCAGAACACTGTCATCATCTGACATGAGTACATGTGAGCCATGCCCTGGCTCCATCTCTGTTGGTATATCAAAAGCTAAGCCAGCATTTAACCCACATATCTTATCAAGTGGCAGCTCTGTAGCCACGGCTACCTGAGCCTCCCCTGTGGCCTCAATGGCACAAATGTAGCCCCCCACATCGAAAATGGGGCAGAAGGAGCAGGCCACTAAACTCTTCTGGATGTCGTTCCAGATGAAAGAATGAAGAGTACTGCCTATAGCAACTACAAGGCGCGTGCCATCCTTAGTCCAGCAAGCACAATGAATGAGCCCACTACCTTTGATGTCCGCTTTGATCCTCCTGTTGTCCACCCTAACGGAAAACAACACGGACGTGTCTCTCTTCGTCAGCACGGCCAGAATGTCCAGTTTAGGATGCCAAACGCAGCCTTGCGAGAGCAAAGGGAAAGGCTCGCTCATCTCACAGGTCTGGGTGCACAGCAGCTTGTTCTGCTCAAGGGCACTGAGCTGCAGTTGCCACACCGTAACATGCTTCTTGTGCTGAACAGCAAGCAGGGCGGGAGAGTCGGAGCAGCACAGCGGACCCCAAAAAAGCCCAAAGACATGTTCAAACTGCCCAATGACATTGGTATCTCCAAACTTCGCCTCGCCATTGATGAAATAGAGAGCGGTGAGACACACCTGCTTGCCGTCTGTCCATGCAATCCCATGCACAGGGTGGATAGCTTGGTGCAGAGTGTTGAGTCCAGTCCTAAGCAGTTTGGCCTTACCAAGATCCATCCTGGCAGGAATGAAGAACCTTGCTTGAAGAGAAAAGGAAGAAAATATAAACTCAAAAAGTCAGCATGGGTAACAGAGACCTGTGTATGATCTGAAATGGGCTTGCAGAAGTGTAGCTATTGCTACCTATGCAGATTAAGAATAGCACAAGCCTCTCCTGTGTCTCCTACCAAGTACATGCTTTAATCCGCCCCTGCCTGAGCTGAGGCTGTGGTGACGAACACCTATAGCTGCTTACGCCGGATGACCTTAACAACACACTGATAGGAACTAAGGGTATTAACAATTCTTTGTTGACTGTGTCGCCACAGCATTTACTTTTTTTAGAAATGGGAATTTCAGGTCACCACCTTCGCAATAAATAGATTTTTCCCCAAATGAGATTTGGGATAACCAGAAATAGAAAAAAAAAAATCTCTTTAAATTAAGACAAACAATCTAAATATACACAGCTGAAAGTTTAAACACCAAACTACGTTATAACAGAATATGTAGAACAGTAGGGGATAAAAAAAAAAAAAAAAAAAAGATTAAACCAAATGGAGAGCAAGTGTTTTACAGCTTTAGTTATTCCATAGTCACACGAGTTACGTTATATTTAGTATTTGAAGATTTAAGTTTAATAATAATAATAAAAATAAAAAAAACAACATGGACTTATCATTTATAACATGAACATACCTTAAAACACCAGAAGCATCCTACACGCAAACAATTTGACTTAAGAAAACGAACTTTTCCACCGGTTAATTCACATTTTTGGCTAAAATGTGTGCACAGCGTTCAGTTAGCCGTGACCCGGAAGCAAAACTAATCGAAATCTTAGGTGCATTATGGGATATGTAGTGGATTTTTTCTCCTTTCAAAACCTCTTTCCCGCTTTATAAGATGTTAAGTCAAACAACCGGCTTGTGTGAATGAGGAATTTCAGGTCAATATTTACCGTGACAAAAAAACAAACCAACCCCCCCCCCCAAAAAAAACAAACCAAACCAAACCAAACCAAAAACAATATGAAATGAGAAACGGGCATGACCGCAGCTTCCACTGCACATCCGCTGTGTGGCGCTCTTCAGAGGACAGCGTCCGTGGTGCAGTTGTAGTTCTCCACGCTGTCTCGCGACAAAATATCTTGGCTGTCTCACGTCTGGCTGGCTGTAGCTGCGGGTCGCTAGTGGTCGGTGAATGCATGGTTTCCATCGGTAAAGCCCGACTTGTAGCCGCAAAAGGATAACACCGGCTGTAGAAAGGCTGTATGTTTTATAGCTAATCTTTCAAGTAGCACAACCATGGGCGTGGAAGTCGAGACTATATCTCCCGGTGATGGTAAGTGAATTTGTCCGTTTGGGTGTGCTTTGATGCGGGTTGAAGTAGTGGTAGTGATGGTGGTGATTCAGAGGCTGGTGTAGTTCCTCTGGAATGTCGTACAGAGCTTTTGAAACATCTTATGATTTACATTTTACGTTCAGGGACAAATTAGATGGAGATTTTGATTGTTACTAACTATAATCTATAATTAGAGCTCTCTTAAGAATAAAAAGAGGGAGAAATTGTCACCATCACTGACGCCTACACGGCATCTTTCCAGAACTCTATTCTTATTGTCAAACTTGATTAACAAAGCGTTGTAAATAAGAAATTAGCTTATAAGGAAAGTGATTTTTAAACGGGGAACTATATTTTCGAGTACAGCCAGCCGCTTGTGTCAACATAATATCGGGTTATAGGTGAACAGCACAAACAACGGGACGGGGAGTTACACCCACACGGCGCCTGAAGGCTTATCTCTTATTGTGAAAAAGCACTGCTAACATATTTAGGCACATTTGATAGTCTCCTGCTTTTGACAGGGGTGGGGAAAAAAGCGTGCAGGATAAGGTTTCAATGTGAGGATGAAACTGACAGATCCGTCTTCAGTATGTCTGAAAGCACGAGGAGGGGTACGACGTTCCTGCCAGGAACATCTCACCAGACTTATCGCGGTCACCGCTATGGGACTGTTAGGCTAAAGATTAGCTTCCCAGATTCAGACGTACAAACATGCAATAACATTTGTTTTTTCTCCCTCTCTCTCTCTGTCTCTTCACCAGGGCGAACATTTCCTAAGAAAGGCCAAACATGTGTTGTTCATTACATAGGTAACGACTTTTTTCTTTCTCTACTTTGTTTTCCCTTTTCTTCTGGTAATCATGAAACCCTACATCCTTCCTGTCTCCTTGCAGAAGGAGGAAATTTGCCTGCTTTGGACAATATCTGCAGCAAAACATTGCTCAGATTGCAAGCTATCTAACAATGTGCACGGTCATTTTTCAGCCTCAGCTGCACTTGTGTGTTACTTAGTGTTTCAGACATACTTTAGAGTTTCCTCCACTGTCAGAAAACATGACTGGGAATGAGAAATTTGCTGTTTTATTGCGTTAACAATCCTTCAGAGTATTCCAACTTGTTTCACACACACACACACACACACACAAATAAATGCGTTCTTTTTCCTGTTTGTCTCTTGTCAGATTGCCCAGTTTTGAGGTGGGGCTCTAAGACGCTGAGACATTTGGGAAATAAATTTGGGCTGTTCTGTGCCCTCGGGTTGGCAGTCCAGACAACTGGGTCAGACAGAAAGTAAACAAATCCCAGTTTGCATGTCATCTGTCCACCGCCTGAGTATCACATGGTTGTTATGTGGTTATAGAAATCATAGCATACACTCTGACACTGTGGTTATTGACTTAGATATGAGTTTGAATATTTTTATGCAGAACATATAAATATAGAACTAGTGTTAGCAGATATATTGCAGGATTCTGGTCCAGTCTGAGAATTGAAGCTTTTTTCAAAAGTCTTGCGTGTAAGTCTTTGTGGCATTTTAATCCTTTTTTTCTTTGGTATGGATTTCGGCTGCAATGAGTTACTGCTGTGATCATTTTATAATATCTTATGATGCTGGACTGATCTGTTGCGATTCAGCACATCCCAGTCTGCTGTCCTCTCTTCCTAGTAGTTCTGCTCCCCTCTATCTACGATATTAGATTAGTCAAATTGCTAAATCTGATAATTCGGTTTATATCCCCATCAGCATCTCAACCAGTGTAGAATTGCACGTATCACAAAGTTTTCCTTAGTTTTTTCTGCCTTATTCCTTTTCTCTTTGGTGTCACAATCACATTAAGTGCTGTTATTTTTACTTATCACATCGTGAAATGAAACTAAACTGGCCGAAGGGCCTCGTCTACAGAATCTGATAACAACTGGGATGTGCAGGAGCTTGGGGAAGGCTTGAGGTTGTTTCAGGTGTGCTCTTAGACTGGGCCTTCAGGGCAGTGATTATGTGCAACAATGAGCAGACACTGAAGTCTGCTATAGCTTTTGACAAAAACCTGTATGTTTCCTCTTGATCTTTGTTTGCCTTTTCTTTTGACCCACGGGATTTTTCCATAAGCTGCTCGTATTTGGAAACAAGCCTGTAACAAGCCTAAACCTGTGGATAAAAAACCAGCATGTTTTAGGGATGTGTGATAACCTTTTTTAAAAAAACGATACAGATAAACAATAAATTTCAGCTCTTAAAGGCCGATACCGATAACTGATAACACACATACAGTTGTGCTTGAAAGTTTACATACCCTTCCAATTAAGACAGAAAAAATCAGGTGTCAGTAAAATAAGTTGAAATTGACAAAAGTAATAATAAATAAAATTCTATGAAAATCAAGACATGGATTTTGTATTGTGGTTCAACAGAAATATTAAAAACAAACAGAAAATAAAAAGTATACAAGCATAACAGAGCCCCAAAGCTAAAAAATTTTTTGAGCAACATTTTGAGACAATCACTGCAATCAAGTGTTTTCTATAATTTTCAATGAGACTTGTGTACCTGTTGAGGGCTATTTTGACGTACTGTTCAATAGCAAGGTGCTTTAATTTGTCTGGGACAGTTTATTTATTTATTTATTTACAAAAATGCAAAACCCACACTTTATTAAATTACAATTTAGTAATTTTTTATTTATTATGATTTTTACAGTTTTGTGTTCTTTGAATTACTATTGCGCTTTGAACTGATGCAAATACATGCATCAGGATTACGACCTGAAAAAGTGCATTCGAGAAGTTTAAAAAAAAAACATAGAAAGTTAGATTCAAACATTTATTGTATGTTAATACAACCTGAAAAAGTTAATTTTTAAACAATAATGACTGACAGGTTAGACTTGTCTATGCAAGTAGAGTGCATTTATATGCAATAATTCCATCTCATAATGTGAGCAGAGCATTGCTGTGTTGACAAAAATAATATGTGTGTTGTGTTATCGATTATCGATATGTTTCTTTAAGAGCTGAAATTGTTTGTCTGTATCGTTTTTAAAAAAAGATTATCACACATCCTAAAACATGCTGTTTTAATCACAGGTTTAGGCTGTTGCAGGCTTGTTTCCAAATCACGGCAGCTTATGGAAAAATCCGTGGAATCAAAAGACAAACAAGATCGGAGAACATACGGAGTTTTGTCAAAAGCTAGCGGGTCAGTGTCTGCTCGTGTTGCACATAATCACTTGCCTGAAGGCCCAGTCTGACACACCTGAAACAACCTCAAGCCTTCTAGCTCCTGCCGGGTGTTATCGAATTTCTGTAGACAGCCCTTCGACAGTTTGAATTTCATTTCACGATGTGATAAGCAAAAATAACGGCGCTAATATTGTTGTGAGCGCACCAAGAGAAGAAGATAAGGCAGAAAAATAAGGCACTTTGTGATCGTTCTACGCTGAACGAGATGCTGATATAAACGGTCCCATCAGATTTAACAATTTGACAATCTAATATGGGTAGATAGAGGATACTGCGGAAGAGAGGACAGACAGGATGATGCTGAATACTTGTAGATCGGTTATCATAAGATATTAAAATGATCACGACAGTAACTCGTGCAGCTTGCAAATCCATACCCAGAAGAAAATTTGAAATGCCGCAAAACACGCGCCAAGACTTTTGAAAAACTCAATTCTCAGACTGGACCGGAAAATCCTGCAATATATCTGCTAACACTAGTTCTATGACATATGTTCTGCATAAAAATATTCAAAACTCATATCTAAGTCAGTAACCGCAGTGTCCGAGTGTATGCTATGACCGCTAACCATGTGATACTCAGGCGGTGTGACATGCAAACTGGGACTGTTTACTCTGTCTGACCCAGTTGTCACCAGACTGCCAACCAGCAGGAGCACAGAGGTAGCCCAAATTTATTTCCCAAATGTCTCTGGCGTCTTAAACCCAAACTGGGTATCTGACAGAGACAAACAGGGCTTGCGGTTTGTGTGTGTGTGTGTGTGTGTGAGTTCTCATTGTTAACGCAATAAAGCAGCAAAGTTTCGTTCCCAGTCATGACAGTGGAAGAGGAAACTTTAAATTATGTCTGAAACACTGTGTACACACAAGTGCAGCCCCGAACTGAAAATGACCGTGCAGGATGGCTGCAATCTGAGCAATCACCCCTTGCGAACCCGGTCCAGGAGCAGAACTCCTTCTGCAAGGAGGTTGGGAAGAGTGTAAGTGTTACCAGAAGAAAAGGGAAAACAAAGTGAAGAAAAGTCGTTACCTAATAATGATGAACGAGCGCATGTTTGGCGCTCTTAGAAATGTTCGCCCTGAAGAGACAGAGAGAGGGAAAAAACAGATGTTGTGCATGTTTGTACGTCTGAATCTGGAGCTAATCTTGGCTAACAGCGGTGACGCAGTAAATCTGGTGGATGTTCCTGGCAGGAGGCTGCCCCTAAATCGTATAACTTCAGACCATACGAAGTGTGAAACCCACATCCTGCACGCTTTCCACCCCTGTCCGTAGCAGGAGACTATCAAATGTGCCTAGATATGTTAGCGGTGCTTTTTCACAATGAAACGCTCGAGCCGCCGTCTGTGAACTCCCCCGTCCCCTAGATTGTTTGTGCTGTTCACTATATTACATTATTATGTTGACACAAGCAGCTGGCTGGCGCCACTCATAATTCCCGTTCATCACTTTCCTGCAAGCTAATTTCTTATTTTTAACCTTTGTTAATCCAAGTTTGACAATAAAATAGAGTTCTGGAAAAGATGCGTGTAGGCGTCGTGATGGTGACAGAATTTCTCCACAAGAGAACTATAGTATAGTTAGTAACAATCAAAATCTCCATCTAATTTGTCCACAATGTAAATCATAAGATGTTTCCGTCTGTACGGCGGCGGGAACACCAGCCTCTGAATCGCCACCATCACTACCGCTACTTCAACCCGCATTTTAAACGAGACGGGCTCACTTACCATCACCGGGGGGGGTGTAGTCTCGACTCACGCCCATGGTTGTGCTTACTTGAAAGATTAACATAAAACTTGTACGGCCTTTTCGGCCGGTCAATTATCCTTTTTGCGCTTACAAGTCGAGCTTTGCCGCCGTCACTAGCGACCCGCGGCTTACGGCCGGCCGAACGTGAGACGTAAGTGTACGTCATCTTGGTTATGCGGAGAACTACAACTGCACCACGAACTTTGATCCTCTGAAGGACGCCGCACAGCAGACGTGGAAAGCTGGTCACCCGTTTCATTTCGCCCGTTTTTATTTGGTTTGGTTTGTTTTTTTGGGGGGGGGGGTTGGTTTGTTTTTTTGTCACGATATTGACCTGAAATTTCATTCTACAAACCCATTGTTTGACAACATCTTATAAAACGGGAAGAGTTTTGAAAGGAGAAAAATCCACTACATATCCCATAATGCACCTAAGATTTCGATTAGTTGCTTCCGGGTCGCATTTAACTGAACATTTAGCCAAGTGTGGTCTTTGCCATTGGAAAAAGTTCGTTTTCTTTGCGTTAATAAATTCTTTCAATTGCCATGGTTATAAATGATAGGTCCATTAAGTTGTTTTTTTTAATTTTTATTATTATTATTATTAAACTTAAAAATCTTCAAATACTAAATATAGCGTGTATATGGAATGAATAAAACTGTAAGGCACTTGCTCTCCATTTAGTTTAATCTTTTTTTTTTATCCCCTACTTTATTCTGTAACGTAGTTTGGTGTTTAAACTTTCATTGTATATTTAGCTTGTTTGTCTAAATTTAGAGATTTTTTTTTCTATTTTCTGGTTATCCCAAATCTCATTTGAGAAAAATCAATTATTTATTTAGAAGGTGTGACCTGAAAATTCCATTTCTAAAAAAGTAAATGCTGTGGCGACACAGTCCAACAAAGAATTGTACCCTTAGTTTATCAGTGTGTTGTTAGGTCATCCGGCTCTTTAATATAGGTGTTCGTCACACAACCTCGAGGCAGAAACAAAACATGTGCTGTTAGGGACGGGAAGGAGGCTTTATGTATTCTTTAATCTGCATAAGGTAGCAATACACTTCTGCAAGCCCATTTCAGGCCACACGGGTCTCTGTTACCCATGCTGACTTTTGAGTTTATATTTTCTTCCTTTTTCTCTTCAACCCAGGTTCTTCATTCCACGGGATGGATCTTGGTAGACCCAACCCCTTTAGGTTTGGATACTGCGCCAGAAAGCAATCCGCCCGGTGCGTGGGTTGCATGGACGAGAGCGACAGGCGGTGCAGCTCTATTTCATCAGTGGCGGGGCGGGGACTGGAGATGCATGTGGTCGTTGGGCGGTTGTGTCTTTGGAGGGTCCTTGTGCAGCAAGCGCTGTTCGAGCACAAGCCATGTGCGGTGTGGCAACTGCAGCTCAGTGCCCTTGAAACGGAACAGGCTGCTGTGCGCACCAGACCTGGCGGGGCCTGGCCCGAGCCTCCCTTTGCTCTCGCGGAACTAGTTTGGCCATTAAACTGGACGTTCTGGCGTGTGCTGGCGGTGCGTCCGCTCAGGCCAGGAGGATCAAGCCGGTCGGACTCGTTCGACCTTTAACGGACTAAGGATGGCGCGGCGCCTTGTGTGGGCAGTACTCTTCATTCTTTCATCTGGAGCGACATCAGAAGGTTTAGTGGCCTGCTCATACCCTTTTACATTTTGTGTGGGGGGCTACGACCCCGGCCGTGGGCTCGGGGTAGCGCGGGTGGCCGCGCGCATGTGGGTTAGGTGCTGGCGAGCTTTGATGCCACCAACAGGGTAATGCCGCTCATGTCGGGTGATGACAGTGTTCTCGGACCAGGGTGTCGGGAGAGATCTGCATCCCCAGCTCGGTGATCTCTCCGCCCCGTAGGGGCGCACACACGGCCCTGGACATCCACTGGCGCGGGGACACACAGACGAGCTCGGAGCCAGGATTCTTTCGCGCCTTGTTGGTTACTTCTGGCCGAAGGTCACCGCCGTCCTCCCCCGTACTTTCGATCCCGGTGCGAGCATGTGCCTTGTGTGCATCACAGCCTATAGCGTTATGGCAGATCTCTCTGCAGCAAACGATAGACCCAAAGTGACAAGGTGCTGCTGCGGTGGTGGGCGGGCAGAGAAGTCCAAGCGACCCGCTCGCTCCCGTCTTCCAACGCAGGTTGCAAACTCGCAAAGTGATTTATATGGAGGGTTACCCAGCCGCGCCATCCCCACTGCTGGCTGCCTCTTCTCTAATTTGTGGCATGGGGTAGGAGACTCAGAGCACCTGATCAAGGATGACAGGGAATGAGATAAAGCTTGGTGATTGCCAGGAAGGAGATGCCGAAACGGAGGCTGATTGAGGAGGTGAAGGGGTGATCCCAGCCCCGTCACCAACTCCGTGGACTTCTCCGACCGGGACAGTAAGCTCCTCCATCACAGTGGAGAACTGACATGGATCAGCCGATAACCAGCCTGGCAGTAGCCCCGGAGGTGCGCCCGCCAGCAGGGATTCCGGTCGGGCCAGGGTCTCCCCGTCTTTTAAGGTTCACACAGAACCGAAAGCAGCTCCTCATGCCGGAAAGACATCCGGCAGAAGGCACACGCTTTGCAGATGGCTGACAGAAGATCAGGAGACACACACAGGGCGGAAGGCTCAGGTGGCTGCCTACCGCCAGCGACCCTCATATGTCCAGCGTCACGTGCCAGGTACTCCCCTCACCCATCTTCCTGTTTGGTGGCCTGTTGTTGACAAGTCTGTTCACACTCAACTGAGGAAGAAATCACTCCTCAGTCCGTCTGTGCCGACTTGCCTTTAAAACCGGCATCAGCAGCCTCTTTCATCCTTTCCTCCTGGCTTTTTCTCACACATACAGAAATGCGTCCAGAAAACGTTCATCGATGAGGAGAGACGTGCTTTGCTGTGCGAGGGGAAAGCTGTTCTACGACACCTCAAGACCTCTTCAACAAGCATCGTGGAGGTGCCGTACGTGCAAGTCTGCTGTCAAGATTAAGCAGTTATCAGCAGCCACGTCCTACTTAAATCATTATGCAGTTGTGGCTATTTTGTTTTCCTGCCTATTGGCATTTGTCACCTCTGAAGCGAGACCTAAGCAACATAAAAAAAGCCTATTATGTCCTGCTTCTAAGATTAACTGCAGTGAGCGAATGCAGGTGAGATGGCACTGAAGTAGTCTCTGGAGGGTAGGTCTTCCTGTGTGTATTTTAAGAAGCTCTTTTGAGAAATACCTACCTTAGGTGACTTCCTCTTACAGCTTTTTTTTGTATTCCTTCTTTGATCCAAATCTCACACGTATCCACTCCGGATGTATTTTTTCCATGAAAGAATTTATGACTGTCAAAGTAACTTGAAATCATGGTTGCGTGTATCAGTAATAACTAACGTGTCTTCAAATATAATTGGAGGGTGATTAGAACGTCCGGAGGTTTAAAACAAAACGGCTTTCTAAAGAAACGTAGTATTTTGTTGCTGTTGGGACAAAGATTTTCTGACTAGTACCAACAATAGTCATGGAATTTATGTTAGCGGGCTAAAATAATATAATATAATTAATATAATATGTATAATATATCATACTAAATTTTGTTATATTTTTACATTATTTCTATTCTCTCTACAAATATATATATATATATATATATATATATATATATATATATATATATATATATATATATATATATATATATATATATATATATGTACTATATATTTTTAGTTATTTATTCTTATTTATTTTTAGAGACCTTTGTGGATTGCTTGTAGCTGCAGCGGGCATCTTCCTTGTCTCTGATGTTTAAATTTAAAGGCTTAGCTAGGCCGGCACTACGGACTCCTGAAGTCAGTCAGCACCCAACCAAATCCCACTGTGTGATTACAGGAGACCTGCATAGTATGCTTGCCTCGCACCCATATGTGCGGACTCATAGGATTGAACTTTTTACATTCAGGTTTGCGGCTTGCAGAGCAGTCAGAAGAAATTTTGTGTGTGAGGTAAGATTTTAATCCTAAAACGTTTGATTTAGCCCTTCTATACTTCATATTACCTCAGATACCTATAATACAAATGAAGAACATGTTGAAAGACTGCAAATCAGACCACAGAAGAGACAACACTCTGTAAAATATTGATTTCAGTTGTGCTATTTCAGATCAGCAAAAAAGAAAATCCTCCTAGATCTCTTCTGAATATTAAATTTGCATAACTAGTGCAGAAATATATTCTGTCTACTAACCAGTCTCTGCAACCTATTCATGTCTTATCAACCTCTTTTGTAGTCTTGTCTCATAAATAACTGTTGTAGAGTTAAACACAGCAAACAATACATTCATTTATATAAATTAGATAACGTATGTTTATATATATATATATATATCAAGAGTGACTCCCATTACATGTGAAAACAAAACAAAAAATGTTTGTGCTAACAATTCAAATGATAAAGTCAGTGCTATATACACTACAAAGTAGGCACCAGCTGCAACACTGGAATCCGTGGCCTAAATTCACTCCATTGGAAATCCAGCACACGACAAATCTCCACTGTTCTGGAATAACACGGAGATCAATGTCAGTGATAATATACATTCATAGGAGTGGTAGAAAATAAGTACAGTACTGATTTCTCATTCTACAGTTTTTTTTGAAACAATGAAAGTAAAACAGATTTCAGGATACTATATCTGTTGGTGATCTTTAAGATAATACTACCCCCGGCAAAAGTCGACACTCCGACTGGCGGAATTCACTGGACTTTTTTAAGAAGCCAGATAGGGACCTCCAGGACCCAAAGTAGGTGTATGTCAGGGGATTATGTTAGACCGCATAATGGTGGGAGGGGTGTCCAGTGAGCTTGACAAAGGGTTGATGATCAGGGAACGGGTCTAAGAGGAAAAAATGAAAGGAACACCATTTAAATGTGCAGGAAGCAAGTGCCGGGACCGATCCCCTAAATGCTCTCGAGTAGAATAAAGACCACAAAGAGGGATTTTCTAGATCTAACAACCCATCAAAACTAAGTGAGATTTTAGGTGTGTGAAGACAAGTTGCTTGTAAGGGAAATTAGGCAAGTAGCTTCTCATGGCTGGATGGATAAGTGCAGTTTTAGAAGAGATGTTCCCATACCATTTTTTCCCTCCTATACAATTGCAATACTTGTGCTGTGAGTACTGATCTGTGCAAAGTACCGATACTGCTATGTTGCTGGAAAATATATATATATTACACCTGCATGACTGTGATATGATTAGGGGGCATGAGTAAACACTGTCTCGAGGTAGAACGATGGGTGGGAGGAGAAAAAATACAGCAAATTGAAAGCCGTTTTAAGCTCCTTATGTAGCAGAGTATCAGCTGATCAGTGCTTCCTCGCCCCTCAAAACAGCAGATGGGGGCGCATCATAACTATCTTTGACAGCAGAAGAAAAGGAGACTGTGTCAAAGCTAACAGAGCCTAATCAGTAAATAGATTCTTGATCTGATAAATTACATGGTATCGGATCAGTGTCTGAACTTTCAATAATTACACATATACTGAATTTTGGGCAGTATCTGAGACATTTCCCATACTGGTATCGGTATTGAAATTAACTCCACAGTCGTCCTCAAAATTATTCATACCCACCTATTAAAGAAAAGGCTAAATTCACAATAGTAATTCAAATAACAAAACTAATAATAATTTACAAAATTACAATTTAGTGAAATAAGATATTGTTTTTGAATTTTGGTTTAAATAATAAATATAAAAAAAACAATAAAACGGACTGGAGGCATATTAGACACCTTTCCTATAACCGGTGGACTCAAATACCTGTCAACAAGTGTAGAAGTCTTTTGAACATTAGAGAAATCAGTTGATTGCAGTGATTGCTTCAAAATGCTGCAACAAACAACAAAATTAGTTTGAAGCTGGGCTATGCTTGTTGTCCTGTTTTTATTTTTTGTGTATTTGTTTTTAAATATTTCTTTTGAACCACAATTCAAAATCAGTGTCATTATTTCCATAGTTTTTATTTATCATTACTTTTGTCAATTTAACTTATTTCACTGGCAGCTGATTTTTTTTCTTTCTTTGAGTGGCGAGTATGAATAATTTTGAGGACAACTAATTATTAGCATCCTTACAGTCAAACATGATGTAACCATCACAATGTGGGGTTGTTTTTCTGCACCAAAATGCGTGTCATTAATGAGGATAGAGCGAAAGCTGGATGCAGATTACTCAGGATTTCAGTCTGGAAGGAAGAGGAGGAGAGTAAAAAATAGTGTCTTTGAGAAAACTGAAGCTCAGAAGCGATGGAGCAGAAGTTTAAAAGAGAAAAAATGGTCAGTCCAAAATGATCTCAGCCCAGGCTGTTGGAGCTTGCAGGTTTCACTCAAAGAAATATGACAGATGCTTCCAAAGGAAAGGAGCGCCAAGCTTGCTGAATCATTCCCAAGAAGATTAGAGACAGAGTTAGGTGCAGGTTCTGAACAATTATAGCAGTGGTTCCCAAACTGGGGGAGCAGCTAGGCTAATAAAACGAATAGTTTTCCACTTCTAGCAAAACATTGACAAAAAAATTTCTAAAGGAATGAAGTTAGACAAATGATCATGAAACAACAACAAACTTTTGCAACAAACTAAAAAAAAGATAAGATGTATCTCCAGTCTTGACCCATTTTAAAGGTAGAAAATGAAGACAGACCACAGTGGGATAGGTCTCAAACACTAGTATCTGTATGAAGCCAAACAAGTAGTGGCAGTTGGAGACTTCTCATCCCGATAAAGTTTAAGTGGGGACCTGGAATTATGTGTCTATGAAAGGGGGCCTGCAGAAAAGTTTGGGAACCATTAAATAATAGCAATATGTTTTCTGTTCTGTCTCTATCTCCAGCATGTTTTTGCTTTGTCACTGAAAAGCATCAGGTATATGCAAAAATAGGAAAAAAATAAAGAAATATATATATAAAAAGTCTAATTTATGACGGCACTCAGGGGATTTTGAAATTTTCTTTAAAACCATGCATACTTACTGTAAAGTAAATGTACTCAGGTCTGAGATGTTGTACTTGAGTATTTACATTTTCTGCTGCTTCATACCACTACGACATACACATGACAGAGGCATATAGTCTACAGTCACAGAAGACCCCTAAAGTAGCGGTTCTGCATAAGTAAACCGAGCCACGCGGTGGGCGTCGTTGGAGTTGAAGGATTAGGTTTTTCCCCTCAGATGTCCATTAATGATTTCTTACACCGTAGCTCCCTCCAGGCAGAGTTTATTCCTGCGCCGGACGTCTTCACTGATGGGATACATGAGAAGGATCATTAACCCTGTAACTATGAAGGCCACGGGGCGGCCCCGATGAGCAGCTCCAGGGTGTACACCACAGGAGGGGCTGTTTGCAGGCGCCGGTGTCACTACCCGCAAACCTGCACAAATACAAAAGAAATTAAAAAATAACAGCTTCTACCTTCAGCCTGACGTTATTTCTATATATGAAAAGGAAGACGTAGATCACCCGAAGGGTGTGTGGAAACAAAATAAGCTCAGTCCAAGCCGAGGGTGGACAATTCGAGGGAGATTCAACCTGCAAACTTAGTGAAGAAAACGTAGAAGGACCAGAAGATGGCTTCATGACCTTTACAGAAGGGGTTGGCCAGTCTGAAGTCATCTACCACATTGGCAACATCATCTAGATTGCAAGCACATCCACAGAAACACACTTATTTTCAAATTTGAATTTTGTTCATCCTTTTGTCTTAAATGACTAACTCCACTCAGCTTTAACCTGATGTACATCTCAGACCCTCCCTCAGATATTACTTTAATTATCTGGTTGAAACAGCGAGAATGTCAGCCAGAGTTTTCAATACAGCGGTGGTTACGCGTTAGAGCGCTAATATATATGATTAGATGATCTAGTAGTGGGTGGAACCCTCAGCCTTAGCCCACGAGACAAGAAAACAATCTGCCCACTCCAAAGTAAACATGCCTAAATGGGAAGCTGGAATTTGGGTGTAAAGGGAGGGGATAAGAGATGAGTGAGGAGCGGTGACAAACTATAAAACGACGGAAAAATGTAGTATATGTAAAGATGCTCGAAGTTGTTGAAGATGATATGATTAACAGCAGATGCCAACTGTAATCCTTTTCATTACTTGACTGTCATGGCCGTTAAGAGTGAATAGGGTAATCCGGAACCATGCTAAAAAAGAGAAACTGGCGATGAATCTGAGATCCACTGCTATCCATGTTTGATGTAAACTCAAGTCTCACCATGGGAGCAGCAGCGATGCAGCCACCACTGAGTCCAGAGACGCGGCACAGCGTAAGCTACTACCAATATCTGCGATGAATATCAGCATCTGGAGAAGGGCATGATCCACTAAAGAGATAAAAAAAAGGAGGGTAGAAAATCAAGTTTCCTTTACTTTTTTGCAAAAATAGGTCTAAAATACAACGTTGTCTTCAAAATTATTCACACCCTCCAATTCAAGAAGGAAAAAATCAGCTGTCAGTGACACAAATTGAAATTGACAAAAATAATGAAATAAAATTCTATGAAAATCATGACATTGATTTGAATTGTTGGTTCAAAGAAATATTAAAAACAAGCACAACAAAAATAAAACAGATGTAAGCCAGGCATGATAGAGGCTCGAAGGTAAAATCTCGTTGAAGCAACACTGAGGTAGTCAGGTGTTTACCTGTAACGTCCAATCAGATGTCTGCACCTGTTGACAGGTATTTTGTCTGCTTTGTATGGGAATGGTGCCCCTAATGTTTCTGGAGACAGTTTTGTTTGTTAGGTTGTTTTTATATATATATATATATATATATATATATATATATATAGATATAGATAGATATATATATATATATATATATATATATATATATATATATATAGATATAGATATAGATATATATATTCCAAACAAAAAATTCAAATAAATATCTCATTTCACTAAATTATAATTTTGTGAATTTTTATTTATTATTACTTCTTTATTTTCTTGTTATTTGAATCACTATTGTAAATTTAGCCTTTTCTTTAACTGGAGAGTATGAATAATTTTGAGAGACTGTATAGTAGGGCTCACATTTCTAAATTTAGCTCACTAGATGGTGCTAACACCCAAGTTTAATCTGATGAGCACCAAAGCCAAAACAGTAGCTGTACTTGCCGTGATGCCACAATAAGCTGCCGTCTTCTTGCCGAAGCGTTGCAGAAACCATTGCCAGAGAGGGATGCTTATCACTGCAGAAACCTGTGCACACATTGTGAATGTAAAGAGATTCAGTCAGGTAACATAATGTGAACATGTGCAATGAGGTGTCAAATTTGTGCTTTTAACAATGGAAGAAGATGGGACATAATTGTGGACTCACAAGGATGGTCAGCACAATGTTCTGGAAGTGATCTCTCAGGTCAGCCGCGTAAGTGCAGAAGAGGACAAAGTTGCTCTGGATCAGCTGCAGAAATCAGAGATAAGGCAGTCAGATATTCAGCCCTGTCTGCTCAGCACTATAGATTGGCCACTCTTGCTCTGCTGAGTGCCAAATGAAGTGACTTGAGAAGCTGCTGACAGTGTTTTGCTGTGATTCATTCCCACTCCGAGGCTCACGCGGATGACAACTGACACCTCCAGCTGAGATGATTGGAGAAAAACATGCAGAAACAGCTCATTTGCAAAACCCTGAAAAGTTCGCATGAATCTAAACAGTGTAACACCAACTTGTCAAATCCTATCAAGCCTATCGCAAAAGTCCCAAGACTTAGAACGCGCTTTCAACTGGGAGCTCTCAGTAAGTGCTCTTCTGCACTGATCAAATCAACATTGAGCGCCAGCAATCCTCCTGGGATGTCAGGATGCAGGACTGGCTCCGTTTACTGTAACTCTGTGTCATGTCTGAGAAGCGCTTCATAAATAAATGTACCTGGATTGCAACTGTGATGAAGAGGAATGCAGCAGTTAGAGTGAGGTATGGCCCGTGTCTCATCACCAGGATGAAGGCCTGATGGAAGGGAATCTGCTTCTCCGTCTTTGGGGCATACGGATCTAAAACAAATGGAATAAATACATGAGCAGGCAGCATATCAAATAACATGCAGTAAGGGAAAGGAGATAGATTTGCTCAATGCCACTGTTGGAACTGCCCCTGCATTGCAGTGCATAATGTATGTCTGTCTTAGAGGCATCATTTAAAGCACAATAAAGATCGCTGTAATGATCATATATTTTAAGCATTTCTTTCTGACAGCTGCTGTGCATTATGTCCAAACACCTCCAATGTGGTTTCATCCGTCCAAAGGACATTTTTCCAAGAGTCCCGATGTTTGTTCAGATGCAGCTTTGCAAACCTGAGCCATACAGAAATGTTCTTTTTACAAAGTTTTTCCCTCCAACCTGTTTTCTTACTTGTCATGAACTTTAACAGGCTAACTGATGCCTGTAGAGTCTGAGATGTAACCCTTGAGCTTTTCTTCAGGAATATCTCTATGCTTTGCACAGTGTGACCTTGGGGTGAACTTGCTGTGACAAAGACATCTTGAGACGTGTCTTGAATGTTTTCCAGTCCTCAATACTCTTCCTCACTGTAGATGGCACCAGATTGTTCTGAATTGACCTCATAACCCTTCCACATAGATGGGCATCTTGATTGCTCAGGAAGCTGTGAAGGTTTTTCATAGATTGCTCCTGCATTCCTGCCTGGTTTTAGTTACTTACACTAAATAAATAATCATACTATATAACGTGTCATGTACTGTTCATTTGAGGATTTATTGCCTTATATATACAGGTATTTTAAGAGTGAGATCATGATATATAAACCTTTCAAACTGATAGAAGTGTACTATTCTTTTTCACATGACTGTGTACCAATAGTTCAAAAGACTGCCTGCAGGCTGCCACACTATTTTTTTAAAAGTTGCCATTTTTTTTTTAAGAAAATCATTAAAATACATGAAATACATAAATAAATAGCGTTTAAAGAGGAAAGGGAGTCAGCACTTAAGGAGCGAGGCCTAAAAACCAATACTGACTGCTCTCTGAAGTTTCACTCCACTGCATGAAAAACATATACTTCCAAAGATGTAAACAATCACAGTCTTTGTCCCGTTTAATAATACAAGTTAAAACTCTACGATGAAGAGAAAAAAAAATTTAGAAAGGCTACAACCTGGAAGAAAAACTGCATTTCTGTGTTTCCACTAAGGATGATTGATGTAGGCTTTTTAACCGATATCTGATACACCGATATTGTCCAACTCTTTTTTTTACTCATAACAAATGGCTTCACCCAACCAATAACCATGAATAATATAGAAGTGTTTGCGTTATTAATCATATTCTCCTAATTGGTATCGACCGATACTGGCTTAAAAACCAAATACCGGTATCATTTTTTGTTCGTTTGTTTACTTGATAGGAGCACATGAAAACAAAGAAAAAACTTTAATATGCCAGATTTAGCCAGAGGCTAGTTTTCATCTGTTGTTCCTAGCCAGATCTTTAAAGGATCCCTGAAATGAGGAAATGCAGAAATATCAAAATGTAAATTAAACTGTCATACTGTGTAATTAACTGATATGTATCAGGCATTGTTTGGTGACGGACCCGTGGAATGCTGTTTGTTTTTGTTTGTTTTGTTTTTTTAATCCATTGGGTATGGGAACAACATAAGGCCACACCTACCCTGCATCATTATGTCATCTCTGGCAACTACTTGATTTGCAGCAGAAATATTTGTATAATTTTGCACAAGGAATGAATATTACATCATTTTCAGCTTTGATATCGGTATCAGCTATGAGAAGCAGAAAATGACAAGTTATCGGTATCAGTTGAAATTTTTCATATTGTGCATCACGAATATGGACGAACCAGAGCAACACATGCTGCTAATCAGATTCAGATCATGTCCTTTTTTAGGAAAATCTTTGCTTATTTTAGCAAGGAAAAACAACAAAACCTCATCCTGCACATTACAACAGCACAGCTCTGTAGTAGATAGTTCAATTAGCATCCAAAATAATGCAAATATTAGGAGATTTGTAAGTGAAAAATGTGACAACAAAAAAGCCCAGAACAGCTGAAACAGCTGAATCGAGCTGCTGAAATTCTATATATAGCAAGAATGGTAAAACAGGTCATGCCACACAGTAACGAACGTGTACTGAATCCTGCTTTTTAAAAGGAGTTTGTGGAATCACATTCAAATTAGCACACGTAGATGAATAGACAGATGAATGTCATTTAAATAATCAGCAAATATTGTCCCAATTTGTCCCCAATAAATAGGTTAATTCCAACATATAATAAGATTAGCTTTAGTTTTATGTTTGTTTGTTTTTTAAAAAGAGTGAGAATTTTAAAAGACAGCCAATAAGATCAAATCTGAGAGCCCTTTAAATGATTGATGAAGCATTTTAATGAACAACTTCATTAACTGTGGCGGTTCTGCTTCTGCCAAGTCTCACCATCTCTCTCTCTTTGACTCCCAGGAACACTACCACGGTGCAGATGAGGAACACTCCACCAATCACACCGGCAGCTATCATGTACACCTCCCTCTGCAGGGGAAAAAGAAAAAACATACAGTATGGCCTACATCCATCCATCTCCTTTCACAGAAGCAGCATGAGTCAAGTCTATTCTGAGTCCTTTCCCAATCTTTAATTCATAATGTTTCTCAAATGTCCAAAAATTGAAGTACTTCATTTCAACATGATATGCATCCATTCTGCAGACAAACTGCAGCACTAAAGTGTCAGCTTTTTTTTTCTTACTTCTTCCTCTTTCAAATGCGCATGAATGTGTGATTTATTGTCTGGAACTATCTGTGTGGGTTTTTCACACTGGTTTGAGGTGCACAACCTGCTGCACACATTTCACTGCGCAAACAAGAGGAAACCTCAAGTAGCCAAAAATACAGACATAACTGTCCAACGCTTTATCCCAACAGGAACTGCTCTGCCTTAAACAACCTCTGTTTGTTTTTTATTTTTCCATGCGGCTCAGCCTAGTGGTTCATTATTATTTTGTGCACATCAAACGCTCCCTGATTTGAGGGCAGACTGAGTTTGCTCCGACGGTGTGCCACCTCACCAACAACCGGGGGGGAAATTTAGCGGGTGGGCTGGCGGAGGGCTTCATGTAGCGAGTGGATGCCCTGAGAGTTCACCCAAAATCCATTGGAAAAGAAGCATTTAGAGCCCAAATAGCTGCGGTGCAACTGAAATCCAAAACAGGACAGTTTCATCTTTACAAAAAGTCCCATGATGGATTCACAGCGGTAAGTTATGTTTATTCACAGCTCTGCAAACTGAAATGTGAACATGACTTCAATCCCATCGTGTTACTTTTTCTCCAAACATAAGCTGCAGCTACCTTGGAAGTAAAAGACCAACATTTCCTAAACATATATCTGGGGTGTGTTCAAATATTCTATAAAAATAGGCCTAATGGCTTGTGGACTGTAGGGACCCTCAACGATTGGGGCCGCTTTTGAGCCTGATGAGAGGGAGAACCTTTGTGGGCCGCGGAATGGGGAGCTGGCTCAGAGTGCTAGGTCCCGATATCAAACAAAACCATCTCCTTTCAATCCCAAAGGGTTACACGGGTTAAAGCATGAACATATTTTAAATGTCAGAACCTCCAGACTGTCAGTAAATAGGGTCACCTTTCAACAATCCCCCCTTTTCATTCAATCATTTTTTTAAATCCTGTGTATTTCATAAGCAAACCACCTTACGTACACAAAGCACTTTTGACAGCCCTTGCTATTTCCAAAGCAACTCTTTGCCCTACTTTTAGCACACCTGAGCTCCTGGTTTGGCACAGAGACACTTACAGCGTGTGACAGGTAGTCCTGGGAGTGAACCAAGCTCTTGACGATCTCTGCCCCGCTACTGTTGCCAAGGTAACCAGCAGACATGTTGTGAGTAGGGCAATGCTTCAGAGTATGAGCACTGGCCACAATCTGGCCCTGGATGGCAGCGCCCACAAGAGTCCCCAACACCTCCATTGTCATTCCTGTCATCACACCAGCAAAGATCCAGCTCTCAGTTCTGCTACTTCCTTCACAGTTTATCCAAATGAGAAGTAAGTTAAACACTGAAGGCAGGGAGAAGTTTATAGTAAAAGACCTTACGGTAGGCAGTGGCTGAGTCCCTTTCCTTCTGGTCTATGCTTAGGAACATGGTGAGAGCAGAATAAGGCACATGGAAACACTGCAAGAGAGCAGACAGATTTAGTTAGCCTTTGCAAGATAAAAAAAAATGATATGGTTCTGCCTATGTAGCAAAGAAAAAGAGCTATAGTCACATGGAAAAAAAGAAGAAATGTAAAATCTTTTTTCTTGTTTTTATTTTACAGTAAGTAGGGATTTTCGATGTTGGCTTTTTTACCGATATATGATATACGATATTGTTCAACTCTTAAATTCCAATATCTGTTATCAACACGTACCGATATATGCAGACAAATATGAGGTTGTTTCTCTAATATTCTTTAAAATACAACTATAGCTATTCTGCTCCAAAAGCAAGATCCCAAAATAGCCTTATTCAGCCAGAGGAGTTCATTTTGGACATCTGGCTGCCATATATCAGATACTAGTAGGTATTAGCTAATGTGGCTAATTACAATGTTTCTGACAACTTGGTAACTTAACCAACAACTTAAAACTAGACATATTATAAGCAGCTTCAAAGCAAGTCAGTCTGTAGCAGCAGTAGCTGCACCATAGTCACCTGACTCTTAAAGGAATGCTGGGATATGAAATTCTTCCAGAATAACGGTGACTTTATACGCTGGACTGCTGCTGATGGAGCAAGATCTCGCAAAATTTCGTTTCTCGGTTAAAAAAATATCGGTCCAAAAAAGACGATACAGACATTTACCAATATCACATTTTAATGCTAATATTGGCCGATAATATCAGTAGGCTGATAATATCGAACATCCCTAATGTTAAGTATGACTGGTTTAAGTCTAGGGTCGCAACTTTTGTCAAATCAATTTATAACTTTTGTCACAGAAAATTATCCAAACTACCGGAATGGGATGCCTTTTTTTTGATCTCGGGTGTACAGAAGAAGAATTTGAAATATGGAGATCCTGCACAAGCTAACCATTTCCATTTTTTCTTTTTTTTTTTTATCGTCTGTCCAGCATCACCAGCAAGCAGAATAAATAAATCCGATTGTTTTATTGTGTTGGAACAGTTTTGCTTTTACCAAGGGGAGTTTTATGAACATAAGGCTCCCTTTGATATCCTGTTTATTCATTTTATTTCTTTAATTAAACATTTGTCTATAACAGCATTCCATAACATACTGCTGGCTTGGATTAGGGAGAAGTAAAAGGTAACAGAGGCAATGATGGAAAGTGGAACAGAGAGGAGAGGAGGAGGAGGAAGGGGAAGAGAGAGAGACAGAGAGACAGAGAGAGAGAGAAAGAGAAACCGTTTCCATTTTAATCCACAACATCTTTAGACAGCAATTTAAAGACCTCTGAAAAGAGAAACTAATGTCAAAGCAACCCTATCACTGAGGGATGGTTTTGTGTGGGCTCAACGTTGAATGTATACTGGAGACTTCTGTCCATCTTCTGTGTCTGTATGTCAGTAGATTTTTAGAGAGCATGCAGATGCATACCCCAAACTGAGCAGTTCCACCAAAAACCTTGGGGGAGTGCAGCACACTATAGAGCAATACGCAATCAACGAAGTAATCATAAGAAAATTGGATTTGGCTTTTCGGAGCGGGGAATGACAACTTTGATCCTCCTTGAGAAACTGCATCCTGCAGGTATCAGAAATTTTCCTGTTGCAAGCGCTCACTCAGATCAAGCAGTGATTAGCAGACTAGACCAAGCCTGGGGGGTATGGGGGTTTGGGGGGTCCATGCCAACATGAAGCCCATATGAAATCCTGTGAGCAATGCCATTTCACAACATTTGGCACAGACGTTTCGGCAAGAAGAGGCCCTGACATGGCTCACCTGATACACCAACCGGACTAGCGCCACTGCTGAATGCACCGCAAGTAAATGTAGGGGGGGGGGGGGTGGGGGGGGGGGGCCAAATATCATAATGCACGATATGACTGAGCTCGGATGACGGCTTATTGTTGATTTTTTTTTTAGTACCCAATAAGTTGTCTGTAAGTTCATCAATCAACACCTGTTTATTATTATGGGGGGGGGGGGGGGGGGGGGGAGTCTCATACGACTATTTTAGAAATGTTTGTTAAATCAAAGTAATTAAAGATAGTTGGCTGTTTTTTTATGATTTCTTTAGCAAATGGCTGGTGCGGCCTATCTTCCAACAGTTTATAGGGTGGAGAAAAATATGGGGGACGGAAATATCAGCTATTTTCTTCCGATATATCTATATTTAAAACAGCGGTATTGATCATTTTTGCCCATGCAATCTTTGTTTTTTGTTACAAAATCTCTGAAGATTTCACAAATGACTGCAGATTTCATCGTTCTGTAATGAAATCTCGCTGTATTTCTTTATGAAATCTGATGAGATTTCGTAACCCAAAGCGATGACATCTTGTGAGATTTCATTAATAAAACGATTAATGTGCACATTTTAAACATGATATGGTATCGTATATGAAAATATGGTGATGTTTCAGTGTCTTGATACTCACTGCCCGGACTGTAGGTGCCATGACATCAAATTTCACTTTTCTGGGGTTTTCGTGTTTTTGAAGCTGTGGTGGACTGATGGAGCCCATGTGGGTGTCCAGAGTGAGAATCAAAGTTACTGTTTATGGTCTGTCAGCTTTGTCTCTACTGCTCAGAAGCAATTGAGGGGGACAGCAAAATATCGTGCTACGTAGTTCTATCATTCTACGTAATTTAATTGCTACAATAAGGGGGCACTATCCGAAATAGGCAGCCCCCCGCCCTCTCTCTCTAAGGGTTTATGCACTGTCATGCCTGTCTGGTCGGCGAGCTGCCTGTATGGGCTTAGTAGTAACTTCTGTGCAGTCAGGTCTGGGTTTCAAACAAATGGATTTAAAGCAAACTTCTGCAGTAACACTGAGGGAGGGAGCCACAGCCTTGTCATTACCTGTAAGTTTATTTATTTTCTAAATGCTGGTCTTGTCTGATAAACGTGAGCTCCACACTAGTCTGAGCTGCCCATGTTGCTAGCAGTTAGCCTTTAGCAAACTGCGATCGCAGCTTGACCTAGATTCTCCAGATAAGGTCATAGCGCAATAGGTGTAGCCAATCAAAATGAAGTCAACGTGGTCTCCGGGTAAAGTTCGCTATCGTCACCCGGACCCAACTATTATTGCTGAGGAAGTTAGGTCTGGCGTTTCAAAACAATACTCCGCTGTAAAAAATGCCGTTTTTTTCTT